>CM050928.1:18592306-19049806 GCA_027742785.1 Vigna reflexopilosa | reverse complement strand
TCTATTCAAATAAACAACAAAAAAATTTATCTTCAAATCCTTTCAAATCCTCTCAATTACTCTCTCCCAAATCCACTCAAATGAACAAGACCTAAGTGTATGCTGCAAATCATACACCACCCATAAGGGTTGTGAAAATCATTAAAAACTTTGATTAATTACAAAGTTTAACCTCTCAATAATGCAGTCTCTAACACTTTCACACACACACACACTAAAAATGAACATATTTGATTTAAAATCAAATAAGGGCTATTAGAACTAATAAGTGACTTGTTTTTACCCATATGAATAAGTCACATTCCCCTCAATGTTTCTAAGATCATATTTCTTTCTTTCATATTCACATAGTCAATAGAAATAATTTCATTCTTTAGGAGTTGTTTCACCAAATTATATATATATATATATATATATATATATATATATATGAGATAGTATTTATTCATTTTACTAAATTTAAAATATAACTAATGCCACACAAACTATATTAATAATATTATTTATTATTGTATTAAATATGATAACGTTTGTACGTTTTATTTATGCATTTAACGCAAACATAATTATATTTATTACAGTTATATTTAATATCGTATTTAGTGTATTTCTTTAATACATGAACTAACGCATTTAAATAATCTTTAATTTTGGACTTTCTTAAACAATATTTTTATTTATTAAACTTAGTGGCACTATTAATTATAATATTTTTCAGATCTTATTTATTTTAAAAATTAATAAATTCTTACTAAATTGTATAATTTTGTATAAATATATATATATATATATATATATATATATATATATTGAAATATATTAATAAAATAAAATATAATTGTTGCAAAATCGCTAAATAATATTACTAGTTATATTTATTAGGTATAATAAATTATTAATATAATACAACTAATATTGGGCACACGAGATGTGTGTATTAGTATATTAAATATTATTAATGTATGCCCTTATTGACTTATATTTAAGGTTCATTAGAGAATTTTCTGTCATCAATATTTTATATATATATATATATATATATATATATATATATATATATATATATATATATGAGATTGCTAACGCGCGTATACATGTTTTTCAGTTGATACATTTTGGTAATGTGTACCGGGTTTTAGTAGACCAAAATAGTCTCATATATTATGGATTCTACGTTTTAAGGTCAAGGGTATTTTGAATAATTTTCATTTTCAAAACTTAAAAAAAAAAACAAGAAACCCTTACTCACTTCTCTCGTTCCTCTCAACCCTTTCTCTTTCATCTCTCTCACTCCAACATTTTCTCTATCATCCTGTGATAGATCCAAATGAAAAAAAAAATCAGAAATACTCATTGTTAAACAATTTATATTTGTAAACAGTTGAGTCATTGGCATATTCGCCTTGAGGCGAAGGTTCATTGGCATATATATATATATATATATATATAAATTCTTATTAAAGAAATATAACTACATCATGTAATTAGGAAGGTTAATACCAAACATATGAATAAAAAATTCCAAAAATGACGCTTCTGAAAAACAAATAAAGTAAGAGAGAAATATTCTTGAATTTAAAATAGTAAAATCTAAAATATTATGTTAATTATATCAAACATCCTCTCTATGTTTCGTTTCTTAAATTTTGTTTGATTTTTTAATTTATTTTTTTAAAAAAAACTTCAGATTAAATATTAATTATCAATTTTGAGATTTCAACTAAACTAACACTTCAAAATATAAGAACGATATCTCATCACATAAAAATATATAAACAAAAGAAGAGAAAAACAAATATAGAAATATGAGAAGAGAAAAAGAAAAAAAAAATGGTTTAATTTAGTTTAACATTTAGTGTATGTTGATTTTAAATCTGTTTCATATTCTATTAAAAAAATAAAATTATTAGAAACATTTTCTTCGTAATAATATATTGTAGAATTTCCTACTCATGTCCATGTCAGTTTAGATCTATATATAAAAAGGGTAGATTCATAGAGTTTTCAATCAACCTAGTTCATTTTTACCAACAACAAGTGAGCTATCTTTTTGAATATTTAGAGCTTCAACAATGGCCAACAGTATAGATAAAGGAAAAGTCGAAGAGGAAAATACTCTGAGTAGGATATTCATTCCAAATCAAATCAAAGAAGTACCAAAGGTACTACATACTACTATATCTATTGTATAATTGCTTAGAATCATAACATTTATTTTTAGAACCATTAGTTGAACTTTATACAAACAAATTTGAAATCTTAAATGTTTTATAATAATTATTTTATTTTTTAAAAGTTTGTGTAAATTATGATTATGGCATATGTTATTATGATGTAATTTGACTATGTTTGTAGGAAAAACCAAGAGGCAGGAAGAAAACCCTAGTTCTTCTGGTTAATGTTAGAAGAGACATTAAGGCTGCTGTAGAAAAGATTAATTGTTGTGCAGACAAATGAGTCTTACCAGTTTCAGAAATAAACATTTGAAAAATGTGGTGAAGAATACTATGAACGTGGATTATGTGTGAAAAAGAGAAATGCTTACACGGAAAGAAGGATAAGAGAAAATATTCGAACTTTCTAAGTATCATTTTAACTTTTCAATGTAATATTATCTATTTAGTATTCTTTCTGTCCTATAAGGTAAAAGGAAAGAAAATCTCAAACTAAATGTAATTTCTACTTTTAAGTGTCATTTTTGTTAGCGGATCGCGTGGCAGTGAGTGTGTGTGACAGCAAACGTAATGCAGAGATGAGAAAGAGGAGTAATTGTATAACACTGAGAGGAATGAAAGATATAAAATTGTATTATTAGAAGAAGAGAGAAAGGGGGTATATATGCAGAGCATAGGGCACACAATAACTGACACGCGTCAGTTAAGTTTACAACAACATGCCCCCTTAAACTAAACTGCAGAGGGACTTTACATTCAACATTTCCCTAAGCTTCTTGAACCTATTTAGTCTGAGAGCCTTTGTAAAAATATTAGCGACTTGCGCTTCAGTTGAGCAGTGCACCAGTTCCATTCTACCTTGGTTCACCAAGTCTCTCAAGAAGTGAAACTTTGTGCTGATGTGCTTGCTCCTGCCATGGAACACTGGGTTTTTGGACAAGCTGATTGCAGATTTGTTGTCCACCATCATCTGTACAGGTTTCCTGTATTCCAGCTTTAAGTCTACGAGAAGCGCCTCCAACCATAAGCGCTGACACGCCGTTTCTGCAGAGGCTATATACTCAGCCTCACATGAAGAGAGTGCCACCACATTTTGTTTTTTCGAACACCAGGAGATGGGTGCTCCAGCATATTTGAGAAAGTATCCGAAGGTGCTTCTCCTGTCCACCTAATCTCCACTCCAGTCAGAATCGCTCCACACTTCTAGAGTACTCTCCTGGTTGCTTGCTGCCTTTGGAAATAGAAGACCATAATCAATTGTTCCCTTTAGATACCTCAAAACATGCTTAGCCGCTGACATATGGGACTGTTTAGGTTCATTCGTGAACCTGCTCAGTAAACCAACTCCATAGTTTATGTCTGGTCTGCTGTTACATATATACCTCAAAGATCCAACGATCTGTTTGTATAGTGAAGCATCTACATTTTCTTCCTCAGGTTGATTTGTTAATTTCAGATTAGCAATGACTGGAATAGTCGTGCTGTTACACTCGATCATATTAAAACGCTTTAGAACTTCATTGATGAACCTCTGCTGATGCAAGAAAATTCCACTTGTTGTTTTAGTAAACTCCAGACCAAGAAATTAGTTAAGTTCTCCAAGATCAGTCATATCGTATTCTGCCCTCATCCTAGTCTTGAATTCCTCAATCGCTGTTTTAGAATTTCCAGTTATGAGCATATCACCAAAACAATCTGCTGTGCTACTGATTTTATATACACTCCAGATTCCACTGAACTCTTCACACAATCAAGTTTCAAAAGTAACGCGTTGATGTGTTCATTCCAGGCTCGTGGTGCTTGCCTTAGTCCATACAGAGCTTTGTTCAACCTGTAAACTTTGTGTTCTTCACCTTTCCTTTCAAAACCAGGTGGTTGTCTTACATAAACTTCTTCCTTCAGAGGTCCATTCAGAAATGCCGATTTGACATCTAGTTGATGTATTTCCCAACTCTTGAGATTTGCTAGAGCAACCATTAATCTTACCGTTTCTAGCCTTGCGACTGGAGCAAACACTTCTGTGAAGTCTACTCCTGGTTTTTGTAGAAATCCCTTTGCTACAAGTCTTGCTTTGAGCTTAGCAACCTCACCATTTGGTTTAAACTTCGTCTTGAAGACCCATTTCACTTCAATTGCTTGTTTTTGTCGAGGCAGCTCTACCAATTCCCAAGTTTTGTTTTTCTCGATGGCCTTTAATTCTTCAATCATGGCCTCTTTCCATTCCTTTATGCCAAGAGCTTGTTTCCAGTTGATTATTTCTGCATCAGCAAGAAACGCGAGGTGTGCTTGATCTCCAGAGTCAGCTACATCTTTGTCAGTAAACACTTCATAGTCGGCTAATCTTGAGGATGGAAATCTTGTCCTCTGGGATCTCCTGTTATCCATATTGTCATGTGTTTCAACTTGCTTATCATCAGGGGTCCAGTCTTCCAACCAGCTTGAAGTAATAGCAGGCTTCTCAAGACCTGTTTCGGCTTTCTTCCAATCAAACGTGGTTCTCTCATCGACAATAACGTCTCTGCTTATCACGATTTGTCTATTCTTTGGATTGTATAGTTTGTATGCACCTGTGGGATGGTATCCTATGAAGATAAAAGTTTCGCTTCTATCATCTAACTTCTTCCTCCTTGCGTCTGGGATGTGCCTGTAACACACTGAACCAAAAACTTTAAGATGATTAACAGTTGGTTTAATACCTGACCAGGCTTCCTCTGGTGTGCAATTTTCTAAGACTCTTGTTGGGCTTCTGTTTAAGAGATATGTCGCTGTGGAGACAGCTTCCCCCCACAAGTAGTCTGGCAGTTTCTTGCATTTTAACATACACTGGGTCATGTCCAGCAACGTTCTATTTCTTCGTTCAGCCAGTCCGTTGTGTTGTGGAGTGTAGGGAGCTACGACTTCATGTGTTATGTCGCTGTCACTGCAGTACCTGTTCATTTCGTGAGAGTTGAACTCTCCTCCACCGTCAGTTCTGAGTGTCTTGATACACAGTCCAGATTGTCTCTCCACCATGACACAAAATTTGACAAAACATGAGTAAACAGTTTTCTTTTCCTTAATCAGATAAATCCAGATTTTTCTGGTCCATTCATCAACAAAGATAAGGAAATACTTGTTACCTCCAATTTATTCTTGCTCGAAGGGTCCACACACGTCTGAATACACTACTTCAAGAGGTTGCTTGGCCTTCTTATGTGCCGTTTTCTTGAATTGTTTTCTGGTCTGCTTTCCAACTATACAGCCTTCACATACCTTCCTTGGTGAGTGAATCTCAGGAATTCCTTCCACCATCTCTTTATCCTTCAACTGCTTCAAGCTCCTGAGGTTTAGATGTCCATAGCGGTGATGCCATAGCCACTCTTCTTCATCGGTATTAATAGATGATAGGCATTGAACAGTTGTAGCATGAAGCTTCACCTTGAACGTTCTATTTTTGGACAGCGGAGCTTTGAGCACGAAACGCTTTCTGTTATCAAATACTTCGATATGATTTTGATGCATGTTCATAGTATAACCTTTTTCAAGCAATTGCCCAAGGCTAAGCAGATTGGTCTTCATATTTGGTACATATAGTACATTGTTCATGTATGCTGGTTGTCCGTCCTTACGTCTGATTAAAACCCTTCCAGCACCTTCAGCCATTATTACGCTGTTATCAGCGAATCTTATCCTGCTTCTGACATTTGGATTTAGGTTCATAAGCCACTCCTTCTTGCCTGTCATGTGATTGGAGCAACCCGTATCTAAATACCAAGTATCTTCTTCTTCTGCATGTCCTGAATCATGTGACATCAACACGTGTTCGATTGCTTCTTGACATCTGTCTTTGTTGCACGTCACTTCTTGACATTTGTCTTTGTTGCATGTCACGAGTTTCTGCGTCTTAATTTCTTGACTCTTGTCCTTATTGTTAATCTCCTTTTGTTGAGTTGAATTCCACCGTTGCATTTCTTTATCAACAACAATAGTACTCATAAGAAGAACATGATCTAAATCAGAATCACCTGCGTCTATATCCTGTGCCAGATTCACTTCATCCTCTTTAGTCTTCTTTGCGGCTTCATTGTGCCAGCATTCGCTTGAGTAGTGTCCATACTTACTGCATGTATAGCATTGGATGTTCCTCTTATCTACATTCTTTCTGCCTCTTCCTCTCGCTTGCTTTCCGCCCCTTTTGTTGTCGCCGCATTCTTCTTCAACGTTCTGATCAAGGAAGCTCACATTTCTTCCTCCAGATCTGCCTCCTCGAGATCTGCCTCTGCCTCTTCCAATGCCACGTCCTTTGGGTTTAAAGTTGCTTCTAGCTTGTAGTGCTTGATTAGGACTGAGACCCACTTCCTTTTCAGCTTTCTTTCTTTCAAGAAGACGGTGTTCGTGTGCTTCCAACGAGTTCTGCAATTCTTCAATCTTCATTTTCTCCACATCCTTGCTTTCTTCAATTGCTACCACGATATGGTCGTACTGTGGAGTCAGCGTTCTCAAGATTTTCTCCACGATTTTCTTATCTTTCACAACTTTGTCACACGCTCTCATGGCGTTCACTACCATTTGGATTCTTTCGATATAGTCAACAACAGATTCTTGTTCTTCCATGCCCAAGAGTTCATATTGACATTGAAGCGACTGTAGTTTAATTTTCTTGACCTTACCTGTGTTGCCGTAGCCTTCTTGAAGAATGTCCCAGATTTCCTTCGACGTGCCTGCCTTCGAAACTTTCTGAAAAATGGTGGCTGACATGCATTGATGCAGCAACATGCGGGCTTTACAGTCTAATCTTTTGCTTTCTTTGTATTGACGCTTTGCCTCTTCAGATTCGCCTTTCGATGGTTCCTTGAACCCCTTCTTGACTACCTCATCCACCTCTTGAAAACCAAGAATGGCGTCCATCTTGACGCACCAGTCATCGAATCCTTTTCCATCAAACACCGGGAGATTGTTGTGTACAACACCGACCATTTTCTTGAACGATTGTCCCAACTAGGCTTTCGAACCTTGCTCTTGATACCACTATTAGCGGATAGCGTGGCAGTGAGTGTGTGTGACAGCAAACGTAATGCAGAGATGAGAAAGAGGAGTAATTGTGTAACATTGAGAGGAATGAAAAATATAAAATTGTATTATTAGAAGAAGAGAGAAAGGGGGTATATATGCAGAGCATAGGGCACACAATAACTGACACGCGTCAGTTAAGTTTACAACAACAATTTTAACTTTTCAATGTAATATTATTCATTATTATTTTTCCCTCTTATAATAATAAGTCTCAAACTAAATGTGATTTCTACTAATATACCCCTGTGGCGTTCAACAATTGTAAAGTAATGCAATGTAGACATTTTGCATTAGTTAACACAGTGACCAAAACAGGAATTTTATTGAAATTAATGTAAAATTTCATAACAATAGATTGAAAAATTAAAGGTGAAGCTATATGATTAAATTGAAGTGAGAACGCCCTTGGCTGGCTTATTGCTGGCTGGAGTGAATGGCTTTGGCCAGTTTTCTGGTAGTTTTCATTTGGTATATGCATGGCTTTTTATTCGGAATTTCATATTCCTGAAAGTTCTTTACATGAACAAGGATAAACATTTGTTTCTAAGTCATATTTAAATGGGGGTACCAAAACATATATGTTCAGGTTTTCCATAATACGTGTGATGTTTCTTTCTTATAATTATCTTCTTCTCTTTATATAAGAAATATATGATCTTTGTGCAAATTATTAAAGAAATTTATTTCACTAGTCTAAGTATAGAGGATTGTAAAAGTTACTTGTATGAATGTTTTTATCGGTAAAATGATGATAAACCCTTTGCTCATTTAAATATTTGTAAAAAGTTTGATATAACTTAGAAACATATGCATGACAATTCAAAAGGTTTTATTAATTTGCTTTCTTCTTTTTTAAAGATACGTAGAAAGTTTTAACCACTGGAACTTATAATTTATCTTATGCCATTCTTTATATTCTTGCTTAACCAAAAGATTTTGTCACCTTCCACGAAATTCACGACAATTCAATGTTGCATTCTCACTCATGGTTTTTCTTTGAAGTATTGACAATCGAAATTGATTTTCTCAATAGCACGTGAAATTGACATACCTTTGGAGTTTAGAGGTTTCTTTGCAGTTGTCTTAGTTTAAGTTTATTTGTTATCTGATTTGCCTAATCAAAATTTGGAGGAAATGTTACGATTTTCATTTATTTGCTTATGAGGAGTATGTGAAGTTGTTTCCATCTTGTTCAAACTATAAACTTGTTGGTCATGATCCATTTAATTGAAGATGATTACAATAGGATGTCAATGTTATTTCTAGTGGGAAGAAAATAATTGACACAAAATTACAACAACATTATTACCTAAGGTGTTGGTGCACAAGATGGGACTAGGGATTATCTAACTGAGCTTTTGTTGGAGCTTATGGTGGAGCCTATAGTGGACTCTATGATGGAACTTGTGGTTTAGCTTATTATGGTGCAATTTGTTGTGGTACCACTTGTTGCTTAGTTATAACTTGAGCTTGTGATAGTTAATCATGATCATATTTGTTTTGTTAATGAATATTCTCTTGATAAGAATTTAGATATTTCTACTAAGTTGTGTTATTAAAGTTTGATCTCTTGGCTAGTCTGCCTTCTGGATGATGTCACTCCTATTTTTAATAGTTTATAAATTTAAAACAAGTGGATTCATCTCATAGTAGTTATGACGTAATAACTAATTCTTTGATGTCTAATGAGAAAAAGCTCATTTTGCGGAAGAATTGAAATTAGTTTCGAAATGAACTAATACACTTAATGAGAAGAAATATTATAATATTGAAGATGATGCTGAGTTTGTTCAAACTACAAAGAAAATTCATAGTAATATGCTAATGGAAATTAATACTGAATCATTCAAAGTAGGAACTTCTAAATAACACTAATGAGTTTTAAGGTCTTTTTTATTTCCTTCTTCCAAGTATATGAAGGTTAAAATATTAAATGATTTTTTGCAAGGAAATCATAACTTTACTATCATCCATCCATGTTTTTATTTAGTTTTTTATTATAGGTTGGAGCTACAGTAGAGATGACAGAGAAAAGGTTGGAGTGAGAGATGAAAGAAAAATGGTTGAGCGGAATGAAGGTTGTGAGTAAGGGTTTGTAGGTTTCTGGTCTTTTATTTGTTTATTAGTTTTGAGAATAAAAATTATTCAAATATCCTTAACCTCAAAACTTAGAATCCATAATATACGACGATATTTTTGTTTACTAAAACCCAGTACACATTATTAAAATGTATCAACTGACTAAAAAAAGCCTACGGAAGTTAGAAAACTCCATATATATATATATATATATATATATATATTAAATTTAATTAATCATATCATTAATATTATTATACTATCACTACAAGAAATAATGGAATTACATACGAATTATTATATACGGATTTAGAGCCGTATGTAAATTAGCTATTATATACAGATGTTAGAAAAAAACTTTATATACGGATATTATATACGGATTTTTATATACGGATTATCCGTATATAAATTTCGTATATAATGTTGGCGCGGGGTGGCGGGAAAGTTACCCAAGGATAAAATCCGTATATAACCAGTATTATCCATATATAGCTAGAACCAAGTGTTAGTTGCTGATGTTATATACAGATATGGGAAATAAGTTTTTTAAAAAAATAAATTTATGATTAAGTGAAGCTGGAACCCCGTATTCACACTCGTTCTGAACCTCTCTCGAGCTCGCACACACAAAGCACTCTCTCGAACCCTAACACTCACAAAACATTCGCGATTTCTCCCTCTCCTTCACAAAGCACTTGCGATTTCTTCTTCTCACTCCCATTGCCAGCCTCACAGATCACTCGTGAGTCCACTGATAATCGCCTTTCTACCGTTTGTTCTTCGATTTCCACCGATTAAACCTCCATTTTTTCCGTTTAAACACTTTTGTACCAATCAATCTTGCGTTTAAACTGATTAATTGGCTCATATTGAGTTTCTCCCCATTTTTAGGGTTCCTTCGGTCCTGATTAGGGTTCATCCTCCATTTTAGGGTTTTTCCCCAATCGTTCTTGCTTTTATCCATTCGTTAGGGTTTTGTAACATTTTCTTCCGTTCATTCTCGATTTCACTCTCGATCTCGAGTTCGTCTCATTATTCCACTGTGTTTGCTCATAAAGGAAGCTTCGAAGGAGTTCGAGTCGAGTCCACGTCGCTCTTCTGGTCATCTTCTTGGAAGCTCTTCCATCAAGTGGTATTCAGATCAAGGAAGAGCATGCTACATGAGATAAGTATTGCTTTCCTTATTTCTATTAATTTTTCTTGAATTGATTCAAGTTGATTGTTCTCTATTTTGAGTTTTGCATATCTGTTTGTTGAGTTTTCTTCAATTTTTTTGCGTTGTTAATTTTACTTTTCCTTTGATGTATTGATCTGTTGTAAGCTGCGTTTTGCTTTCATTCATTGCTGTCTTGAGTTCTATTTTGTGATTTTGCTCATAAACTGTTTGTTTAAATGTCTAAGAGAGCTAATCTGAAAATGTTCATTCTTGAATCAAGCCTAGCATTCACGTTCCTCTTTTCCTTTTTCTGATTCTCTCTTTTCATTTCTTCTTCCTCGCCTAGAAGCCATCAAATCCTACGAATCCATTGTGCAATGGGACGTGAGAGGAAGCAATTATATTCGGAGAGAAATGGAATTATCAGAGTTAAGAAGGGAAGGAGTGGGAGAAGAAGTGGAAATCACAGAAAGGAAAGGTAAAAAGAGTCTCAGGAGCTAACGAAAATAGGAGAGGAAAACAAAGGTCAAGGTATGGGGGAGTTAAATTGCTTTTGATCTTGTATCTTGTTATTCTATGAATTGTAATGGTGTCTTTAGATTCTGGAATTTATATAATATAGTTGATAATAACTGAAATAAGTGTATGAATGTATTTATTCTGAGAAATAGATGTGTATGGGTGTTGTTATCTTCGCTTGGGCTGCAGTGAGTGACATGTATGAGTCTGAAAAAGTAAGTATATGATGTATGCTCTGTTTTGGGAATGAAATATTAGAATGAGTTTCCTTGATGGGATAGTTATATGTCAAGGAT
Organism: Vigna reflexopilosa; assembly: GCA_027742785.1. Taxonomy (NCBI): domain Eukaryota; kingdom Viridiplantae; phylum Streptophyta; class Magnoliopsida; order Fabales; family Fabaceae; genus Vigna; species Vigna reflexopilosa. Next base: position 19,038,527 of record CM050928.1, on the reverse strand, counting down.
AAAGGAGTGTATATGTTTGATCTGAATTAGTTAGACTGGGGATTCCCACCAAATCAATGAGCTATGTTGATCTCGGTTGGAGTAATTGATAATTGGTTTATTTAAGTACTGTGCCTTGATATTTGATAGTTCAGATTTATCAAACTAAAACTTTCTTCCTTCTAATCATATCATGAAAGTAAAAATGGAATGAATAGCTAGGAAATTAAGGGTCAATTCTAAATGAAAATAGAATTTCATAGTTGTCCCAGTAAGTGTAATTACGTATATGCTCAATAATTTTTTTGAGCAACTTTTGCAGTGGTCATGGCAAAACCTTTTGCTGGGATTCAGTTTCCTACTATTCCTATCGACAACAAGACACATTGTAAGATTCTATATCTCTACGAATTTTCTATGCTCTAACGTGCTTCAACTTCCTTCTATTCTGTAAAACGTCACTACACACTTTTTGAATTTTTAATTTTAACAAAGAAATCTTTAAAATCTCAATTTCATAATAAAAAGTTATCTTTCTTAAAATTATTATAATATTAATTAATTTTTCTTCTCAGTTATTAAATTTCACTTAACCATTACGTGGTATGATCGGTTATTATTTTTATATCTCAGATTTAAGAAATAAATAAATTATAATCCTTTTAATTCAATAATATTATTTTTTTAAAATATTAAATAATATTCTAAATTGATATTTAAATTATTTATATTATTTAATACATTTCAATTTTATAAAATTCTCAACATCAAATACTGTTAAATTAGCATGTAAAATAATTAATTTTATTCCTTCTCTTCTTAATGATGGAGCAATGGATCCAAAAATTTCAAAGCATTACTTGTTGGTGCATGATAATCAAGATGGTACTGCATATAGGTATAAATGATGCCATTTTTTGTTTGGTTTGAGGAACTTTTTAAATCTGCATATACTTGATGTTTAATGTTCACCTTATGAGTTTAATGTTCTTTTCCTCCATCTTTTTGTTGCTTTATCTTTATAACTCTAATATAATTTCTTTTATTAAAATATACAAGTGTCCATATACCAGATTTTGAATTTTTACTATAAATTATTGGTTATGTTTTTAAATTTCGACCATTTAATTTAATTTGTCATGTGTTAGTTTTAGAAAAATAGTATTTATGACCATCAGTTCATTCCATTATGATATTGTTTTCTTCATTATAATGCAGATTTCTAATGAAGAGGTTAAGCATGTTAAGTATGGATGAAGTGTAAAACTGCATCAGAAATTGTAATTTCAATCTTTTATCTCAATTTTTACCCTTAAGTTGTTTTTGTATAAATATATATTGCACTTTAATTGTGTTAGTAATTTGAATTCACTTTTCTAAATACATATTTTTGTGTATTTATTATATATTGCATATATGTATTATTAATTTGAAAGTTCTGTTTGTTTTTTATAAAATATATAAAATTTCTAGTTATTGGATGCAAATATGAGATTATTTAATTTTTTTTATAAAGCTATAAAGTTACATACAGATTTTTTTGTATGTAATTTATATACGGATATTATATACGGATTTTTCTGTATATAATTATATGCAGATATTACATACGGATTATCCGTATGTACCTTATATACGGATATTATATACGGATTATCCGTATGTAACTTATATACGGATTCTTCGTATGTAACTTATATACGAATTATCCGTATGTAACTTATATACGGATTATCTGTATGTAACTTATATACGGATTATCCGTATATAATTTATATACGGATATATCCGTATATAATTTATATACGGATATATCCGTATATAATTTTATCTACACCCTTATTATATACGAAGTTTTTGTCGTATGTAATTCGTATATAACCCCATTTTATATACGGATTTTTGAGGTTATATACGGATTTTGACTGTATATAACAACGATTTTTCTTGTAGTGTGAGATTCTGATCTCTGTTTATTCTGGTTTCGGTCTCTATGCAAGCTTCTTCAATCTGGACTGGTAGCTGCATCACAGATCTTGGCGTCTTTATACTTGTCTGATTGTTCTCCCAGTTCCAACTTTCTTCTTCAAGGAATACAACATCACTACAGATAGTCATTTTATTCTTGATGGGATTGTATAACTTGGTCTGCAATGTGACTAAATACCAATGAACCAAATATTCTAAGATGTTTAATAGAGGGTTTACTACCTGTCCAGTTTGCATGAGGAACATCGTCTGGCAGCATCTTGGTAGGACACCTGTTCAAAAAGTATACGGATATCGCCACAGCTTCTCCCCATAATTCGCGTATCATACCTCTTTCTTTAAGCATACTTCGTGCCATGTTCATAATTGTCCGATTTCTTCTCTCTGCCAAACCATTGTGTTGTGGTGTGTAGGGGGCTATAACCTCATGCGTTATTCCTTGAGCACAACAATATTCTTCAAATTCATGTGATGTATACTCTCCACCACCATCAGTTCTCAACAATTTTATTCATTTTTCACTTTCATGTTCAACCTGTTTCTTATACTTCTTGAAGACTTCTAATACTTCACTTTTGAATTTTATAAAGAACACCCAAGTCATACGACTAAATTCATCAACGAATGTTAGGAAATAGCGGTTACCTGAGAGTGTTGGTGTCTCCATCGGACCACAGACGTCTGAATGAACTACTTGAAGACGCTCTTTTAATCTCATCTGAAGATGGGTCTTAAATGGTCTTTTGGTCTGTTTCGCTATGATGCACGTCTCGCATGAATCTTCCGTTATGAATATATCGGGCAACCCATAAACCATTTCTTTCTTCTTCAGACGTTGCAAATCATGGAAGTTCAGATGTCCATACCTGAGATGCCATCTCCAATTCTCGTCATCTTTCACAACCTTCATGCATTGTGTTTCTACCATGTCTAGATTTATTTGAAACGTACGATTCCTGCAAATATTTGTTCGTAAAACCAATTTGTTATCTTTGTCGAGAATCTCTGCTTGTCCTTTGTTACCCATAGTCACAATGAACCCATTTTCTACCAGCTGTCCAATACTAAGCAGGTTACACTTCATTTCTGGTACCAAAAGAACATTCTTGATTATCACAAACGCTCCATTCTTTCTTTTGACAACGACATTGTCGATGCCTTCTACCTGCAAAGTGCTGTTATCCGCCACTCTCACCTTGCTTTTCCTCGTCTCATCAACATTGAACATCCAATCTTTATTACAGGTCATGATTCGAACATCCTGAATCTAGATACCAAGATGGTTTCTCATGATTTAGTGGTTCGTAAGTTGTTGTGGATGTCGTAGCCATGAGCATCATGGGTTCTGTGTCAGATTCCTCCTTCGCCAGATGTGCTTCCTTGTTGTGATCCTTCTTGAGAGACTTCCCTTTGTTGAACCAACATTCATAGGAGAAATGTCCCATCTTATGGCATGTGAAACACTCTACGTTTCCTCTATCTTTCTTCTTGTAATAATGATTTGCATTGATTCTTTTGTCTGAAGAACCAGGTCTGCCTTCCCGTTCATCATCTTCACCTTCACGTTCATCATCGTCATCATTCTTCCACCTACCTTGTGTAGTAGATTTAGCCTTCCAATTCTTGAATTTCTTCTTCCCATCACCAGTAGCATTCTGCACTCTCAAAGCCTGTTCATCAATTCTAATTGGTTCTCGGTCACGAAGCCGCATCTCGTAAGCCTCTAAAGAGCTTTGAAGCTCTTCAATCTTTAAATTTTCCAAGTCTTTGGATTCTTCGATAGCTACAGCAATGTAATCAAAGTTCTTAGGTAGTGACCTCATTATCTTCTCCATGATCGACACATCGTCAAGCTTTTTTTCTCCACAGCTTTTCATGTGGTTTGTCAACGTCAGAATGTTATTAAAATACTCACTGATCTTTTCATCGTCTTGCATTTGTATCATCTTATATTGTTTTCGCAGGGTCTGTAGTCTAACCTTCTTGATTTTGTCTCCTCCAGCATGACACTGACACAAGATATCCCATGCTTCCTTTGCTGTGTTGGCATTTTGAATCTTCTCAAAGTGCGCGTCATCCACACACTGATGAATGATGAGAATTGCTTTGTCGTCCTTTGCTTTAAACAATGCTTTCTTTTTGTCTTGCACGGGCTCTACTCCTTCCAACATGCTACTTACACCTTGCACTCTAAACAAGACTTTCATTTGTGTGTTCCACCTAGTTGCTTCCAAGAACACACTTCTTTCTTTTCTTCTTTGGTCAGCCGTACCAAACCAAACACGAACACCTCCACCAGGCCCTCTTCACAAAACCTTGGCTAGTTGATTCCACTATTAGAAACGTAATCTGAAAATGTGAAAGAGACACAAGAATGCTTGCAGAGAAAGTACGTGAAAGAATGAGAGAGAAATAACATGTAGAGGATATACTGAATAATACGATGAATTCTTATTGAAAGAAAATAGAAGAGAGATGCCTATATATACAGACAAAGCACCAGATAAAAGTGCTAACGACTAACAAACTAAACAGAAAACAGAGGCTTGAATTACTCACTAATATTCTCGAGGGAAAGACCTTGAAGATTGGCAGTAAAGTTGCAAACCCAGTGAAATACAACCAGTGACTTCAATAGATTGTTTGAGAGCTCAAGGGAGACAAGAGAAAGAAAACTTTTAGTGTAAGAATATGACACAACAAAGCTTTTATCAGTAAGGCCACAATCAAACAAGGCAAGGTCTTGTAATTTGGTGCTGAAGTTGAGATTTTCTTGAAATATTGATGTCTGAGTTAGATTATTAAAAGAGAGATCAAGGATCACAAGAGAAGGAAAGTTTAGATAGTGAGGAGACGACAGAACAATGTTATTAAGAGAAAGATCAAGCTCTTGGAGATTAGGACTATAGTTGGACAACAATTGAAATGTCGATGACGTCAGCTCATTATTAGAGAGATCAAGGATGGAAAGAGAAGTGGAAATATTGAAATGAGAAGGAAACAAAGGTGAAATATAATCATCTGAAAGTGCACAATTGTCTAGACGTAACTCTCTTAAGTTTGGAAGGTGCTCACTGATAATTTGAAGCCAGGTCTTAGAGATGCCAAGATAAGGAAAGGAATGGAGACAGAGAGTTGTTAATGAAGAGAGAGAAGATAGCCAATTTTCATCTTTTAATCTAAGACCATAACTTCCATCAAGTATAAGAGAATGCAAGAGAGGAAGATTTCCTACCTGAAATGGGAGTGCTCCGGAAAACGAAGTTTCTGACAGATCAGGATACCTCAAATGTGACAGACTTCCAAGTTGAGAAGGAATTGCACCAGAAAGAACACTTCTTGAAAGATCGAGATACCTCAACTGTGACAAACTTCCAAGTTGAGAAGGAATCTCTCCATAGATTTCAAGATTGGCACTTAGATCAAGATATCTCAGACTTGATAGCTTCCCTAGTTGAGAAGGAATCTCTCATACCAGTTTCATTGTTGCATTCAATACCTTTCCATCTGCAACAATCAGTGTCATTTTGATCGTCCCTCCACGTGGACAACATGCCATAGTAATCTGGGACACTTTGTTTGAAATTGAGGAGTGTTTGTCTCTCCCTCTGTATGCATTTAACTTGTGAACTCTGTGATAGCAAGTTGAATTAAGAACGAATACTTTGGTATGCAAAATGCACACAAACACCACAAACAATATTTTGAGAAAGTAACTGCTCATTCCTGACAGCATTAAAATTATTATTTTCTCAACAACAGATTTAAGAAGTTGGCATTATATGAAGGAGGCTTAATTTTTACGCCCTGTCCTTTTTCACTCCATGTCAAAGTCAACTAAGGACGTAGAATTTTCTAAATGAACGAAAAATCGAAGGAAACTCCTCATGCCAACAAAATGAGACAACAGGAATACATTTAAGAAAATCACATTTTACCATATATATATATATATATATATATATATATATATTGTACAATTACTTTACAACACTCTTTTGGGTAAGTTGACGACACTATTCTTTATCAAGTTTCTGAAACAAAATGATATAATAATAATAAAAAAGGGATTTTATTAGTAGTTTGGTCTACCATTTTAATTGATTTTCTCTGATCGTTTATCATCTTGCATTTACTTTTCTTTCATTTTTATCTTAATAGTTTATTTATTTTCTCACTTGTTTATGTTTCTCATTTAAAAAATAAATCATGACCAACTAAAACATACAGAAAATAATGCTGAGCAGCTCACTTTATCCATTTATTAGACAAGAAAGTGTTAAACTGTTATGCAGAAGTATAATTGCAGAGGGAGAGAGCTAGAGGAAGTGAGTAGTTTTCTCATTAAGAATGAATATACAATCAGTGTATATAAACTAATAAATGAAATTAACTGTCAAAGACAATTATTATAGTTATAAAATTCAGATTAATATCAACACACCCTCCTTAATTTGAATTCTCTATCAATTTGACACTAAGCAAATCTCTTAGTTTCTCAAATCTATTCAGCTTCAAGGCTTTAAAGAAAACGTCAACAACTTGATCTTTAGTGCAGCAGTAAATCAATTCTAGCCTCCCTTTGTCGACTTGATCTGTTAAGAAATGAAACTTGGTTTCAATATATTTACTTCTTCCATGAAACTGGGTTTTTTGACAAGCTGATAGCAGATTTATTGTCTACTAAAAGCTATACAGGCCGTTTATACTCAAGCTTTAATTCATCAAAAATTGTCTCCAACCACACACATTGGAATGTTGTTTCTGAAGAGGCAATATACTTAGCTTCACATGAGGAGAGAGCAACTATCTTTTGTTTTTTCGAACACTAAGAAAATGGTGCTCCCATATATTTGAACAAATAACCATATGTGCTTTTCCTGTCTACCTTGTCACCACACCAGTCCGAATCACACCATGCCTCAGTATTCCATCTACTCTGCCAGATTTCTTAGGGAAGAAAATATCGTAGTTTGTTGTCCCTTTTACGTAGTGCAAAATGTGCTTAGTAGTTGCAAAGTCTGACTGCCTTGGATCATTCATGAACCTATTAACTGGCCCAACTCCATAGCTTATGCCAAGTCTGCTATTGCATATGTACTTGAGGGATCTTACAATTTGCTTATATAGGGTTGCACCTACCTTCCTTTCATCAGTCTGATTGGTCAACTTCAGATTATTTTATAACCTCCCACAACCTCCCCTATCATTATATTTTAAGATAACATTTACATTTTTTTTTATATTTTTATATTATAAATTTGTAAAAATTTATCTTGTAATATTTACATATTATAAAATATAAGAAAGATTTGTGGGTAAAATTTAAAGAGAATAAAATGTTATTTCTTTAAAATATTTTAGGCTTAATTTCTTACTTGGTCCCTACATTTAGAGGTTTTCTTTCAGTTTAGTACCTGCTTTTAAAAATGCATCTGTTGCATCTCATGTGATATAATTTGCACCAATCAAGTCCCTTCCGTTAAATTGGCATAAACGGAATTAACTCCGTGGTGATGTGGCTATAAAATCTGATCTTTTCTTCTCTCTCCTCCTTTGTTCTTCCTACAACGACCAGCTTGACATGACATACATGACATGGGAGCCATTTGTGACTTCCTCCTTGAGCTCATTGCAAGAAGAGCAAGGAGAGAGAAGAAAAGGATCGGATTTCATAGCCACGTCACCACGGAGTTAACTCTGTTTATGCTAATTTAACAGAAGGGACTTGATTAGTGTAAATTATACCACATGAGGACACAATATAGGCATTTTTAAAAGCGGATACTAAACTAAAAAAGACTTTAAATATAGGGACCAAGTAAGTAATTAAGCTAATATTTTATTAATTTCATATGACAAATAATAATAATAATAATTTGTGAGAATTAAGATTTAGTTATACATCACAATTCTATTTAGGGATTTTCGTTTAGAAAATAGTTAGAACTTATAAATATGAGGAAAGTATATGAAAATAATAATTGCATACGCACTTAAGAATGTAACGTAATTTGAAAAGAGCTATCTATGTAAGAGCCGCCAATTTTTTATGCTCTTCACGTGTTTACTCAATGATTGTGATAAGCTTCTTGTCTGTGATATAATGCCCACTCAATTTTATTAGATTTATCGTATTTTTTGTATAAAAGTTAACAAATATAAAATATGAAAAATAGTCTACACCTTAAATAATTTTTTCTTCATTAGATGTAATTTTATGATTAATTGTAACAACTTGTGAATCTAGCGCATGGTTTAAAGGTCAATTTTAATTCATTTTTGAAGTTTTTCAAGAGATTCTTAAATAAGATAAAAAATAAATCAAGTCTTCAATGTCTTTTTCTAGGTGTGTTAATTTTAGGGTTAAGATAGGTATGATTCTATTAAAAGACTTTAATTGATTTTTAAAAAATATTATTTTAAATTTGAATGAAAATTAAGTTGAGTCATCATAAACTGAAGGTTAAGATATGTGGAAAAAAATTTGAAACAAATTATTATGGAGATGAGTTCTCTTAGACTAAGGATTGAGATAGGTCAGTTAGAAAAAAAGATCGAGACAAGTTAACAACTAAGATGCATCAAACCAAGCCAAAGATCGAGAAGAGTCAGCATGTATCGAAGGTCTAAGACAGGTTGTCCTGGATCAAAGGTCAAGACAGACCGATCTAGGTCAAAAATCAAGATAGAATGGGTTAGGTCGAAGATTAAGACATGTTAAGTCTGACTAAAGGTCGAGACAGGTATTCCCAAACTGAATGTTGAAATGGATTGATTCACACTAAAGGCCGAAATAGACTAACATAATTTGAAGGTCGAAACAGGTCGGCTTGAGCCAAAGGTTGGGATGGATTGACCCGAGCCAAATGTCATGACAGGCCAATCCGAGGGAAAAGTTGAAAGAGACAGGCCAAGTTATCATACGTTATACAAGTTCCTGTAAAAGCCTTAATATTTACTACTTATTACATACCACCAATGTACTTATAATATTTCACTAACACTAATAAGACTACATTAAAGTTTTCAATATCTTTTAGTTCCCCTTTCTCCTTAGGTTTACATAAGCTTTCCTACTTAGACCCAAACTATCTTTAGTCCCCATTCCTCCGTGGGTTAACATAAGCTTTTTCACTTTGACCCAAACTATCTTCTTATCCTCAAAACTCCAACCTTAAAGAAAATGTCTTTGTATTTTTGTGAGTTAATTATTTACGCATTTTGAGACTTTGAAAAACGATAAAAAGTATAGTGGTGTTGAGATTATTGATTTTATAAGGCATACCCTTCCACAAAATATAACATTTATGTCTTTCCATTTAGATAGCTCGTCTTTTCCTTTTGAAATCATGACTTCTCATAACATTTGCAGTTTAAAATCTTTAATAAATTTTGTATTAAGGCCCTATTTACCCAATCCCCCAACTTTATTTTTGAAAAAATTGACCTTGAGTCCGGACACCATTTCAAATCTTTTCAATTAAGTTTAACTTTTGCATGCTGCTCAAGTACATCTGGTGATCACCTTTTATGTGTCTGTATTTTTTTTTTAATTTGAAGTTTTTCTTTTTTATCCTCCAAAATCAAATGACGACGAAGATGTGATACGATATGTAATAATTAAAACGATAGATAGCTACACTAATTATGATTATAATGTTATCAATGCCAAGAAGATGGCATGATAACAATAGATAGTGATAAAAATAATACTAAAAGAACTAACCGTGGATAATAATAATAATAATAATAATAATAATAATAATAATAATAATAATAATATAATAATAATAATAATAATAATAATAATAAAAAAAAAAAGGCGATAACTCAATTCGAATTGATAATTCGTGATCTATTGACTTGCAGACTTTGGTTATGATGTTTATACATGAATAGTAAACTCATTTACACTGCAAATTCTGTTGAGGGGATGGACAATTTAAGAATAATCGATGCACCGAATCAGTTAAAGTTTAATATGTGTTAACATGAAGTAGTAATAATATTATTTTAGTATTTACATATATCTTTTAAAATGAAAATCATTGTTTGGACGAAGAAGGACTACACTGTGAAGTATGTATGAACCATAAAACTCTCTCATTCATTATTGCAACCAAACTTGTTTTTGTTTCTATCAATGCTGATACTTAAAAATCTGGGTAGTCAATTTTCAAAACGTTCACATTATAAGCAGAAATAAGAAAAGTTACGCTTACATTACAAAATAGAAATGAAATAAATTTGTTTCTTGGAACACCGATTTTGCATTACATTGTGAATCTCAATACCTACTCCAGTATTTCATGCAGCTTTCATCATCTTCCATAAACTGCAAATTCTGTGATGAAGAAAAATTGCAGACTTAATTAAGAGGTTTAAACATCATAGGAGTTCTCTCAAAACAAGAAAACTTATCTAACAGAACACGCCATCTATAATGTATTATTTAATGCAAGTGAAAATAATGATTTTCTGGAAAACTACTATTAGTAAGGACACTAACTAATTAAAAAAAATAGATTTGGACAAAATCAATATTTAAATTTTAAATTAATGAAGACCGATTTGTGAGTGAGAGAGACACACACAGAAGTAATGAGATATAATGAAGTAAAACGATGCTAATCAGAAATAGAAAGAGTAAAATTAATCTAACAACTTGATTAGTATGTAGATAAACAATCTTATTATCTAAAAAAACTACATTCTACATAAACAGAGAAATAATCACTAACAAGTTCAAAGAAAGAATTTAATGGAATAACATACCTTTTATCCTTTGAGCTGTCTATGGTACTTGTTAATGTTCAGTTCAACCATTACAAGAATGTAGTCTATGAGTCTGTTCAAGAATCTCATATAAGCAATTCTCCATGGTTGCCAAATTAGTATTGATCCTAACAAGACCCAAAAGCCTACAAAAAATCCTACTCCCAAGCTCATATAAAATCCTCCATAGAAGATTGAATTGTCTTCTTCACCACCAATGGCTGGTTCTTTAGGTTTTTGTGTCTTGTCTCCAGGACAACTTTTATTCAGTTGCTCACCACAAAGATCAACATTTCCTTCAAAACTAGAGCCATCAAAGGTTTGTAACTATCTTCCCCAAGTTATTCTCTGTGAGGTCAAAGACTTGAATTTGACTCAAATAGCAGAGTTGTACAGGAACACTTCCAAAGAAGTTATTTACTCGCAAGCTCAAGATTTTCAATTGTTGCATATTTTCCCCGATCCAAGAAGGTAGTGGACCAGACAACAATGTGAGTGGCAGTTCTCCATTAAAATTGTTGTTTCGTAGGACCAGAGCCTCCAACTCAACAAGAGTACCCATGGACTGTGGAATCATTCTAGATAATTTATTCTTTCTTAGATCAAGAAATGCTAATGAACTTAGATGTTCCCAACACTCAGGCAGTTGTCCCGTTATTTGATTATTCGATAAATCCAAAGTATGGATACCTTTTGTTACTCTATTTCTGCACAATAGTGTATTTAAATCTGAAAACTTATTTCCTGACAAATCCAACGTTCGAGCGTATGACAAAAATGTAGGGATTACACCTTCAAGATTATTTGAATTTAGAATTATTGCATTTGGACCATCTGAGAGAAACTCCATCGTTAAATTTGGAATCGAGCCTTTGAGACTGTTGTAAGACATATTGATCTCATTTATAAACTGTAACTTGTTCCAAAACCAATATGGTACAAAGTCATCAATCCCCGCATCCGAAATATCAAGGAAGCTTAGCTGACTTTGAGTTTGGAGCCAGCTTGGGAAGCTAGGACCCAACTTGCATGAAGCTAGTGCCATGATAAATATTTGGAAAGATGGAAACCAGGAAATACCGAACGTTAGTGACAATGAGTTGTCTGATAAGTCTAGTTCTATCAATTGGGACAAATTTGTGAGATGCAATTCATTGATATGGCCCTCCAAATAATTCTCTTCGACACGAAGAGACTGCAACTGATGAAGCAACCCAATGCTTTCTGGTATTTCTCCAGTTAACTGATTGTTGGAAAGAGATAAAATCTTGAAAGATGTAAAGGCTAAAATATTAGGTAGTTTTCCAATAATCAAGTTATTAGATAAATCTAGCGTCTCAAGTGCAGGGCTGTTGCACCTTGAGGAATTCTGAAAGAAGCTAGAAACTTTCCCACTCAAACTGTTATTGTTAAGGTATAATATCTTTAATGTGCATATGTTCCCAAGGGAAGCTGGAATCTCGCCTTTCAGTTTGTTGGTGTGATGTTTGAGAACTTCAAGCGAGTTCATTACTTTCCCAAATGCATATGGAATGGGACCTTCTATCAAGTTATCATAAAGGGAAAGGATTTGTAGATTCGTGGTGCAGTTGAAAACCCAGTCAAATATAGCCGATGTCAACAGATTAAGTGAGAGATCTAGGGTGATAAGATAATGAGAATCTTTAATGGGAGCAGATGACACATGAAAGTTTTTATCAGTGAGACTGCACTGTCCTAAGTAAAGATTTTGTAGTTTGGTGCTGAAGTTGAAATTCCATTGAAATATTGATACCTGAGTTAGATTATTAGAAGAGAGATCAAGGACCACAAGAGAAGGAAAGTTTGCATAGTGAGAAAACGACAAAACAATGTTATTGTCAGAAATATGAAGCTCTTGGAGATTCGGCTATAGTTGGACAACAGCTGAAATGTTGATGACGTCAGTATATTAAAAGAGAGATCAAGGATGGAAAGTGAAGTGGAAATGTTGAATTGAGAAGGAAACAAAGATGAAATATGATAATCTGAAAGACCACATCGGACTACACTCAACTCTCGTAAGTTTGGAAGATGCTCACTAATAATTTGAAGCTAGGGATGAGAGAAGTCAAGATAAGGAAACGAATGGAGACTGAGAGTTGTTAATGATGAGAGAGAAGATAACCAATGTTCATCTTTTATTTTAAGACCGAAACTGCCATAAAGTCTAAGAAAACGCAAGAGCGGAAGATTTCCAACTTGGAAAGGGAGTGTTCCGGAAAGTGAATTTCCTGAAAGATCGAGATACATCATATGAGACAAATTTCCAAGTTCATGAGGGATTGCACCAGAAAAGTAATTTCCTGAAAGATCAAGATAACCTAAATGTGAAAGATTTCCAAGTTGAGAAGGAAGTTCTCGACCATTACTTTTAAGATCAAGATACTCTAATTTTGACAGATTTCGTAGTTCATAAGGAATTGTCCCTGAAAGGCCTGACTGTGATAAATTGAGATATCTTAAGCTTTGAAAGGAGCCAATGGATACTGGAATTTGGCTTCCGTAAAAAACATTAGAGCTGAGATCAAAATATTCCAAATTTTTCAATTCAAACAACGAAGTGATATTGATTGAACCTAACAAATAATGCGATGTTGAACCACGAAGATCAAGCATCTCTATGTGACTAGTTTCGTTGTTACATTCAATGGCTTCCCATTTGCAACAATCTCTGTTATTTTCATCATCCCTCCATGTGGACAGCATGCCATGGTAATCTCGGACACTTTGTTTGAAAGTGAGGAGTGCTTGTCTCTTCGTCTCTATGCATTTCACATGTATACTCGGTAATGGCGAATTGAATCCATGAACGGATACTTTGATATGCAGAAGGCACACAAACGCTGCAAATAAGAGTTTTAGAAAGTAACTCTCCATTACAATTTTCTTGAAATGAAATTTGTGGTATATGCTCTAAACCTTCTTATATGAATAAAAGAACAAACACTTCCATTACAATTATAATTTGCTTCGCAACAGTATGTAAGTAGTTGGCATTGTACAATGGAGTCTTAATTTTTTGGCCCTGTCTTGTTGACTTTCGAAATCAAGCAAGGAAGAAAATTTGAAAGGTAGAATTTTCTAAATGAAAGGGAAAATCGAAGGAAGCTCCTAATAATTAATGATATTCATCCGTGCATTCTGCAGAAGCTGAAAAAGCAGTGTCTGAGAAGCAAGCTATTTGATTTGGAAAATAGGTCTACCTCTCATTGAAGTTTTAGATTCGGTCAACAACATTTAAGATTGCCACCTATAAATCTTTTTGATAGGGTATCCGTATAACTTTTTTTAAATGTCTCTCAATTTATATTTATAAATTTTTTATATTTATTTACAAATTATATAAATTAAAAAAGTTATATATATCAATTGATAAAAATCAAAACTACTGCAATAAAAATATAAAATAGATATCAATTTATTTTAAATTAATTGAACATTAGGAAGTGCGTGCGCAACGTAATTACTAATAACATGCACATATGTGCTAAATTTGTAAATTGATTAATTATGTGCATGGGTGATTCATATGTATGGGTGATTCATATGTGCTAAATTTGTAAATTGATAAATTTATAGTTAATTCGTAGATTTTTTATTTTTAATTTTTCCTTTTAATGAAACTATTATTGGTCTGGCGGAAATTTAAAATCATTATGTATACTATATATTATCTATAACTGTAATCCAATAATTATTATTGGTACAATAAAATCTGATATAATATCTACTCCAATATAATATCTATTGTCAAAATTGTAGGTTTTCGGTTTCCTCTTTTAGTTAAGTGGAATAATTAATTTTTTTAAGTTTTCTTGTGAATTTTAATTAATTTTTTTTTAAGTTTTCTTGTGAATTATTGAGAAAGTGTCATGTGTTAAAATTTTCTGCTTCCATAATTATTATGTATATAGATATAGATATAGATATGAAGAACTAAATTTCTAATACTAAGTAAGGAAAAATTAGGAAACTATTCTAATATTCAGTTTGAAAAGATATTGACGCCACACTCAATAAATATAAGAAAGTAAGTGATAAGTCGTGGGAGTTAATCGCAAAATGTAAAATCCCAGAAAATGGTGTTTTAGAAGTGGTGGTAGTCTAAAAATAATGAGACTCAATTATTTTAATATTAAACGGTTTTATTATAAATAGTTTTGTTATAAATGAGTTTCATTATTTTAAAACGTATTATCACTCTAGAAACCACTTTTCTAGAGTTTTCTACCTTCTCTCTTGTTTACTTGAGTGGATTTGAAGGAGAATAATTGAGAGGATTTGAAGGTAATATTTTTTGTTGTTTATTTGAATAGATTTGCAGGTAAGTGAGAGTAGATTTGGAAGTAAAATTTGTGATAATTAGTGTATGATTTAATTTATGTGACAAATTAAAAAAATTTACTTCCAAATTCACTCTCATTTACCTCCAAATCTATTCAAAAAAACAACAAAAAAATTTATCATCAAATCCTCTCAATTACTCTCCCCCAAATCCACTCAAGTGAACAAGGCCTAAGAATTCTTGATCTCAAGTAATCTATTTGACGATTAGGAGGTGTCTAGACGATCACGGTGTCAAAGTCTACCATTCTATCTGATCAATTTGGTGTTTTAAGCAAGTAAGTGTTAAACCCCTTTTTCCTTAGTGCTTAGAGTTCTTTATCATGTAAAGTGGTACTATTTTGCATGGATCAAGAATCCATCTCCCTTGATTCTTGGTCTATTTGTTGTTCTAAGGTTGGTCTCCCATCACCAATTGGTGATTTGTAGGTTTTCTATAAGTTCCTTGTGTTGCAAGAAATCTATGGAGCGTTTAGAGGTTTTGGAGCTATTGAGTCGAGGTAAGGGGAGCTAGATAATTGCTTTTAATTGAAGTATGCTGTGTGAATTTGATGGTATATGATGATTAAACTGTTTAGATGGAAAATGTTGTTTTTTGTTAGTAATAATTTAAGTAATTGGGTGAAATTCATGCTTTGTATGTTGATGGATGTTGTAAACAGGTAGAATCTGTTTTGTGTATGTTTATGATGTTGAAATTGATGTTGATGAAGTGAATTGTGCTAATTGAACTGTTAAAGGAAAAAGAGTAATCTTGGTAGTTGGTTATTTGGTCTAAAAATAAAGTTTAAGGTAGTGAAATGGTGAGAAATGGTTGGTGAACTGATGGGATGAAGTTGGGGTTGTTTATGAACTGGTTTGGGTCATGTTCAACACTTTAGATGGTAGAGAATTTAGTTTGGAGTGAGTGGTGGTGTTTGTGTAGAGTTCAACGTGGTTTAGAACTCAAATGGAGGAAGTGAACTAGTGAAAATGTGAGTTAGGGGTTCTATGTGCAAGTGGTTAGTTTGAGAAGTTTAGGTAAGTCATTTGAGACTTGTTTGAGTCCCTAAGTTGCTTGAAATTGTGCCACAAGTGGTAGAATTCAATTTAGGTCTCTAAGTTGAGTTTTCGGGAGTTTTTGGTTGAGATCTTGTGGCCATTTATTAAAAAGGAGTAGGGGCTCTTGATGTGCGAGGTATGCATTTCAAGTACAATGTGAGAAAGGAATTCCAAGGAGGAATATCCTAAGTTGGTTGTGTGGTGTTATGTATTGATGTAGGGGCTCTTGGGTTGGGGAATGATCCTGACACTCTCAATAACCACATTTCATGAAGAGATGGGTGATTATGTCGTGGAGAGTAGCAGGAGGTCCTAGTTTATGGTCACTGGTTAGGGCCATAGATGTTTAACAGATTAACCTTGGTGTATGGTATTATTGGTGGTGGTTGAGGATAAGTTTATGGTTATTATTTTTGAGCTAGGTTGCTCCACTATACACGGGTGTAGGTTCCCCATGAGTCCGATATCAATGCATCTATCCGGATAGTAAAAAGCGGTTTCAAGTGGAAAGGAACAATTGTTGTGTTGTTTGATTCATAACATGCATGTATGTTGTTATTGTTTTAAATAGTATGTAAAATCTTATGATACTCTAGCTTACCCTTGCTTTTTTGTGGTATGTCTTTACTTGTTGTTTCTCTTTTGTAATGATCACCTTAATGGTGTGAGCTTAAGGATGTAGTCTTTCAATTGGCGTAGCTGAAGATTGGTAGTGAAGCTGGTAGCACTAGTGGAAAAATGCTGTTTAACGTCGGTTATATTGAGCTTTTAACGTCTGATTTCTGTTCGACGTCTATACGGGTGACGTTAATGAGACGTAGGACCTATATAGGTCAGACGTCTATATAGACGTCCGATCCATACAGGTCAAACATCTCTAAGGTTGCTTCTGACTGCTGGTGATTTGAGTTTACAACTTTATATTTTAGTTGAAGAGAATGTATTGTATATTTTTTTTATTGGATGGTTTTAAAAACGTAGTAGAGGGAATTAGAGAGTGCAAAACACAAGAAATCGCCACCAAAGAACGCCGCCCAAGGACACGAGAATAACTGCACTAAAATCCAACGAAAACGTCTATAATATTTTAGACGTCGGGGCTCTCCCAACTGACGTCTATATGTCTGACAGGTAGGTGAATAACCATTAATTTTCACCATATAAACGTCGGGCTCCTCCTAACTGACGTCTATATGACTGAAAGAAATGACTTTTCACCCACCTATTAGACATATAGACGTCAGTTATGAGGGGCCCTTACGTCTAAAATATTATAGATGTCGGGGGCACCTTCTAGCTGACGTCTATATGGCCAACTTCTTTACAAAAATGTCACCGGTCATCAATATACGTCATGCTTACTCTTAACCGACGTCGAATGGGTGACGTTAAATAGCGTTTTTGCACTAGTGCAGTATAGGTATTTACTTTTGTTCTTCAGAGAAAGAATTTTTATCCATCAAATCTATAGTTCTTGTTCTATTACTATTCATGTAAACATTCATTTTAGTTTATATTACTAAATTGGAATGTTAGGTTACCCTAATAAGACCAAAATTAGAGTTCTTATAACATAGAACTTTAAAAGAACTCTAACAAATAGAAAACTTAATTTTCTGTCAAATTTATGTATGTCTCCTTGTGTCAAATTTATGTATGTCTCCTTGTATTACAAAGTGCATCCTTTTATACAATAAATTAAGCAAGACCTATGAATTCCATATTAATTCTCAATAATTATACCCATTAATGCTACAATTAATTTCAATTATATAAATAATTTATTTTCTATATTTAATTTAAAGAAAAATTACAAAGAAAATTTAAAAGACTTCTCATGATCATATCATTGTCTCCTTTAGATACATTTGTTCTTGAATGTCATGAGTACTCTTCCTAAAAAAAACATAATATCTAAATCAAAGATTCTCCTTATACTCATTTTCCATTCAGAACTATAATCCTTTCAAATAATGTCTTATTGTTGAGACATCTCATAAAAAACTTTTTTTCATGTTGTTGAATGGACAAAATAATAATATTTTTACAATCATAAAAGCCATTATTTTTATTATCATTATTTTCTTCCTCTTTGTTGGTCACTTTTTTCTCTCTTTTTTTCTTCTTTTCTCTTTTCTTCTATATTTTTTTCTTGAATCTCTTTTCCTTTCAACCCATATTCTTTATTTTCTTTGCCGTAAACTCTTCCTCTTTATTTTTCTCTTTCTCTCGATTTCTCCTCTTTATTTTTTCTCTTTCAACCTCACTAATTTCTTTTTCTTTAGTAATTTTTTTTCCTTCATCTCTCTTCCTTTCATCATAGTATAAGCATGTCTTTTCCAATATTCATCAAACATTTTATCTTTATCTTTATACCTTAGCTTCTCCATTATTGCTTACTTATCAAGTTCCCAAGTTCCTATTATCATCTTGAAAATGTATTGTAATAGAAGCTTATAATTTTTTTTTATGTTGTGTATTTTTTGAATGGGCTTATATAAAGAGGACAATCCATAACTTTATGTATGAATTTCATATATTTATGTATAAATTTACGTGTTTTGTTAAATAATATGTTATGTTATTTTATAAGTATGTTATTAATCTTTTGTGTGCTTTTTATTTATTTTAATAGTTATATGGTTGAGCATTAGAATTTATAGTGGATGAAGGACCCACTTTGAGACCTATCAAAGGAGCCACTAGATTGACAAAACTCTTAATCAAATAAGGTAGTAGAGAGAAAACACTTATTGTTGGCATCATCTTTGGTCTGGCTACCAGTCCAAATGTGGACGTCTTCAAAACCTACTTAAGAGTATTGGGACGTGACAGAATATTCATCCTTACTCCATCTTTTGATCATGTATTTAACTTAATGTTATTTAACATATAGTTTGAATATATTGATAATTTTGCTATTGATGTTACAGGAAAAGAGGACACAACCACAAGGGATAAGTGGTTAATATAAAAATCTACACTTATTATCCCATGATGAGTATAGAAAGCTTGAAGAGAAGATCATAAGGAAAAAGTCAGAAGTTAGACCCCCACCTCTTGAGGATGATTGTCTATAGCATCCTTCAGTATCATCCCGTCATGAAAAGGGGAAGTTAGTCTACTCATGATTTGGACACTTACACTTCTAACACTAGACGATAAATCTTAAAAAGAATTGTAAGATATAACTTTTCTTTAAATAATAATATTATTGTAGATGCTAAATTTGTTTTGTTATGTTATAGGACTTATTGGTTGAGTAGAATTCCCAAGGTAATTTCACTTTAGAAGGTTGTCATACCATTCTTGCTACTACAACTGGACGGTCTAAGCACCCTGAAAGTGTGTGCATGTTATTGGATCAAAATACCAAAATATTTTGTTTTTTTTCTTCAATTATTATATATATATATATATATATATATATATATATATATATATATAAAGATATATATATATATATATATATATATATATAAAGATATAAATAGATATAGATGGTTTTAGTTAGTAAACTTTGTCATTTGATTCATACTATTATTAGACTTGGTAAGTTGTCTGTTACCTTACAGTTAATGGTGGTATGATAGGTTATTTTTATTCTCAAGGTGTCGCAAATATTTTCTCTCTCCTTTCTTGTTTTATCTTGCTGGTGAAGTTCTTAGTAGAGACATCCTTAATTATATGTGAAATGGTACCATTCAGCCTATGATATATACTTTAAGATAAATTTGTTCCCTCACAAACTTTATATGATAATGTTTTGTCTTTCCGTACCGCAAGGGTACTAAATTTCCTATTCAAAAACTTATCGCATATCTTTGACACCTATAGAAAGGCATTCTACACAATAGGTTAACCCTTCAAAAACCTTTTTTTTTTTTTATAAACGTGTATATGATTAAGTTGATAAATACATCAAACATCTTGGTTTTAACAGAGGTTATTCCTTTCCTTCTATCTATCTAGGCATTTCTATATTTAAAGGAGCTCGTAATGGCATTGTTTTAAACCTATTATAGGAAAAATCAAATTCCAATTACCAAAACAGAAAGAAAAATTGTTAAGCGTGATGGGTAGAATTCAACTAATAATTTGTATGATTGATGATTTTGTTTATATTCGTTTTGTATGTATCAAGACCTATGTATAGTCTTAAAGAGATTGAGAGTTCAATTAGGAATTTTATAGACAGTTGACACATCTAAAAGATGCTTGATTACTCCAAATTAGATTAAGTTGTGTAATTCTAAGGAGAAAGAGACTCGATGTTATTAGTTTCATTGATCAAAATAAACTTGTGATGTTGAGATTGGGTGGGGAGTTTCAATTCATCCCTTCGGTGTGGGCTAGGACGAAGACGAGGCAGAGTCGGAGTAGAAGGAATAGGAGGCGGTGACAAAGTCGAACGAGAGAAGGAGAAGACAAAATACGTGATTGTATAAATTGTAAATTGTTATTTTATACTTAAATATTGTTCTTGAAGTACTACCATCATTACTAATTTGTTGTTCTAATCGGCTTTGATGTTTAATAATCCTTAGTAATGATTGGATCCACACAAGTAGTTAAACCCTTGTTTATAAAACACTACTTAAATTGAAGCATTTAGCTTGAGTGTTTGACTAATTTCCTACAACATCTAGGAGGAGTAACTCTTAAGTAATAGTGTGTCTGATTATAGAATGTTTGTCAAGGATTAACTTTATCTACTCTTGGTTTCCTAGTAACCCTTATTACTCTAACTAGAACCGAGTATCACCCACTCTTGGTTATGCAATATTATTCACAACTATCAATATCCCTAGACAATTTTGATATCTTATTGATATGTTGTCTAGTTGAGTTTCAACTACTTCTGATTTTCACTAGAAAAACTCGTCTACTGTTTAACCCCACCGAATGTAATCAATCATATTGCTTGCAAGTCCTTATACAAATACTCTTACAAAAAGAATGTGTTTACAATACAATTCAATCTAACAAACTTTTAAAGTTTTCTCTCTTCTTACCCATGTAAGCTTACTTTATATCAAAGTACAAACAACGAAGCTTTGTGAGTTAATGTCCTACATATACATACAAAATGATAAAATGTTACTATTAATGTCATTTCGATGTTATGTGTTAGAAATGAAGAAAAGAAAAATTGACTTGGATATTCTAAGGTTGATAACAATGAATTACTGTATAATTGATTTTTGGCAAATGTATGGAAAAATAACAGTGAAGACTCAGCTTTTGCACCATCATTTTCCTTGGACCACTAATAATTCAAATTAATGGGATAAGATCCATCTCCAAATCTCATATCATATTGTAATAAAGGAATGGGATGCGTCTCATAGTTCGATACCATTATTTAGTCACGCAAATGACGACAATAATTTGATCGATTATCTTTTCATTTTTATAATCATATCTTTGAAACTTTCTTCCTTGCTTGACTTGTAATTGTCAATAAAGACAGGACGTAGAAAAAGCAAGCCTCATTCATGCAAATTATTCAACTACTTAAACACTGTTGCGGAGCATTTAATACATATAAAAAAAATCAGAATTGGTAGTGTTTGTTCTTTACTCATATCATACACAAATTTCATATTTCACATCTAGAAAATTGTAATGGACAGTTAAAATTATGTTCGTAGTGTTTGTGTGCCTTCTGCGTATATCTCAATCTATCAGAATCGTTTTTCATAGGGACAATTCACTATGAACTGGGAAGTCTCTCAAAATTAGAGTATCTTGATCTCAAAGGAATTGATCTTTATGGAGAAATTCCATCTGAACTAAGGAAGCTTTCAAGTCTGCGATATCTTGATCTAAGTGCCAATTATGACATCTATGGAGAGATTCCTTCTCAACTTGGATAGCTTTCCGGAACACTCCCTTTCAAAGTTGAAAATCTTCTGCTTTTGCATTCTCTTAGATGAAAGATGAAAATTGGTTATCTCTGTTAATTTATTATTCAATTATTTATTTATTTATTTATTATTTTATATCATATTTGAATTGTTATTATGTTATGATATTAGTAGTTTACTATTATTATCATACTCAATATCTTATATATTGCTTTTAAATATTATTATACATTATAATATATTATTATATTGTTGAGAGGTATTAAAAGATCCATTAAAAATAATTTATTTTATAATTTTTTTTATTATTTTGAACTTTAAATATAAAATTTTTTACCATATTTTACACAGGTTTTTGCAGTTTCAAATTTAAAATTTGTTAATATATATTTTGCATTTCAATTTTTTGTAATGTTGGTAGTCTGAATCTTAATTTTAAAAAAATATTGAAATTCATAATTCTTTTTGTAACTTTAAAAGTCTAAAGAATTTATAATTTTTTTTAATAATACATTATTGTATATGTTATTGAAATTATTTTTTAAGTTATTATTTAGATTTGATATAGTTGTATTGTAATTTTGAAATCAAGTATTATTTTTAACATTTTATTATACAGATTATTAAAGGTATTATTATTTAATTATTTATTCATTATTTTATATCTTATTTCAATTATCATTATATTAATATTATTATGTTATTATATTATTCTTAAATATTATTAGGTATTATAATATATTATTGTGTTTAAGACTCAAAATTGAGTTCTTTTTGTTTAAATGTGAACCACAAATGATAAAAATATCTTAAAGTTATTATATTGAAATCATTTTATAAATTATTATTTAAGCAGTGAATTATAATTTTAAATGAAATATTATTTTAAATATTTTATTATTTAGTTTATTTTTATTTATTAATAATATTTTCAATTTTTTATTTATGAATTTATATCACATTTCAATTATTATTATTATATTAGTATTATTATGTTATTATATTATAATATTCTTATTAAATATTAAAATTAGGACATAGTATAATATATTATTATATTGTTAAGAACCATACAATCTTTTGAACTCTTCTATTTTTAGATTTTTTTTTTCCATGTTAAATGCCAATTCTTTTAAAAGATCATAAACAAATGGAAGTTGTTTAAAAACATTAAAAAGACTTCAATTTTTTTTATAGTATTTTATGATTTCATTCAAACTTTGTTACCGTATATTTCAATTGCAAATTTTATCTGTTGATAATATGAATCTTAATTTAAAAAAATATTAGTTAAATTACTTTTAAAAAATTATAGGAAAAATTATTTATTTAAATATTTTAAAAAAGATTAAAACTAGTAATTTATAAGTTATTATATTATATGCATGAGAGTAATTATTTTAACTACATATTATAAATATATATATATATATATTACATCCCAATTATATTATAAAGATATATAATATAATAAAGGCGTCAGATGAATAATACTATAAAGCATTTAAGAGTAATAGGATTATAGTCATCCTTAAACAGTATTTAGAATTTGGAAGTGGAGTACTAAAGTTTCTCCTTGAAAATACAAGAAATTAAAAATTTTAAAACATGAAAAGCTTCTTCAAAATAGCATGACTAAGAGAAAGGAGGTCTAGTGGACTAGACTGTAGCACTGCCATCCCCATCAAGAGCTGTTTCCAGAGTAGCCTCCTCGTCATCTGCTCCCATCGCAGTGGATGATCATCGCAAGAGAAAACACGGAGACATGGCACAACACAAACAAGCAAGCAAGGGTGAGCTAATTATATAAAAAGCATGCAATTATACCAACATGAACATACAAGCAAGGCAATAATACAACACAGATCCTAGCATGTTATCTTCTAGACTTGACTCGTACGGACTTTAGAATGATAGTCGAACTATGGCGGGTCATGCACCCGTGGTGGCTTGTGATACTTAGGCTCCCCCACCTTGGGCTCCCCCGCCCTGCCACACTCACGAGGTTAGTCCGCACCCTGGAGCATGATGGAAGCCTCAAAGACTAAGACCTTCTGCTACTCCTCACCACATGGTTCAGTCCTTTCTACGTGAGAAGAAAGACCATTGGAGCGTCAGAAAGACCCCCAAAACTGAGCTCCTACTTTCATTCTAAAACACTAAGAATCTCACCAAAGAGATTCTACACAGATGGAACTTTGTTTACTACTTGGATTGTACTTTCATCACTTTGTAATCATATACTTTTTTTTGTCCCAATCAACATATACATAATCTCAACAATATACATTACTACGATAAAATATTACCAAAACACATAAAAATCATTCAACGTTTATAATTTATTTTACATACATAATAATTCCTCATTTGTTTCATCTCTTAATTTATATGTTTATTTACTAACAAATCATAAAGCTACTATTATAATGATAATAGTATATAATTTAAATTTATGCCAGTCAATAAATTAATCAGGAGTCAAACTTACAGAATTCTAATATTGATATATTATAATATAATATTAACAAAACTAAGTTAACTAAATAATTTGTTAACGTTTCTATACTATTATATATCTAATATATACTAATTTGTATGAGTTTATAATTATTATATAATTAAAAGATTCACCACAAAAAAAGTAAACAATAAGCATATTATGTAATATATAATATAACGTAATATACTATTTAATCTTAGCATTGCTATTTCTAAAACTAAGTTATAGTATTCCTATCCTTTAAAAGGTTTTCCCAAACTTAAAAAAAAAAAACAAGTATAATTCATTCCTTTAATAAAAACATCACATAAACTAGAATTGTTTATACAAGGTCTCTGCATCACGTGACCAACCAATTCAAACATAAATTATACATCATAAAATATAAAATACAAAATATATTTAACATTATATAATCTAAAATTTATTTATTTATTTTAGAATATATAACTTAAATTATAACTTTTGTATTTTAAATTGTCTATTTCAAAATAAAATAAATATATTTCAAATTGTATATTTTAAAATCTAAAATAAAAATACATTCTAAAAAAAATGCTTAAATTTACTTATAAATTACAGAATCCTTATGGAATCATAATTAATAATTATGAAGATTATGGAAGTGCAAGAAAAGATATTCATAAGACATAGTAAGAAATTTCTACATGGCACAGTAAAGATATAAAAATATAGATCACATCTTTAGCCTCTGCCAATTCACAACAGTTCTTCCTTTTTATATTTCTCAAACAAGAAGTTTCTTACAATACCCATACTTATATAATAAATATGCAGAAAACTCTATTCCTCTTATCTTCACTAAACCCATCTATATCTCAGCAATCAATCCCATCATAACAACTTACAACCAATACATTTTTACATGCACAATTTTCAGCATCATAACACAAGCCAATTTATACTCAACAGGTACATAACAATTTAAATCAATAATTCAGGATTTAACATGCATATATCTCATAAATTAATTTCAAACAAAAATAACTATCTCCCCTTACTTGGGTTTCTCAAAATAAGCTAATTTGAAGACGCCCTAACAATACCCTCCACACAGAGCGGAGCTTGACAGAACCTACAGATCACCGAATTGGTGATGAAGACAGCTTCTTAAAGCTAAAACAACATAAGGAACGGAAAGGGACAAACACAAAACACATGCCATTCGTAGGACAACAAGCCCTAGATTTAAGACAATTGAAGAAAAAGGGGAAAATGACTTACCTGTCGGAACAAGAAATCGTTCGGTCCGTTACGGAGCTCTCGACGCGGTGAACGTTTGAGTACCACCTATTCAAGGATTAAACGGTTCAATGGGTTGATATCTTAGAGAGAAGGCAGATCAAATTTTTAGGGAAAAAGAAAAGAGTTTTAGAGAGAGAAAAGAAATCTGGAAAATGAAAGTCTGATTTCTGAAAGGCCCCTTCTAAGACTAAGGTACCCTTAGTTTATGAGTCTAGCTGCTCCAAATGAGAGGCCCGATGGCTTTAATAATTTATCAGGCCCTTACAATATATATATATATATATATATATGTATATATATATATATATATATAATAATATAAAATTTCTAATTTTTTTTAATATATATTTCTTTTAAAATTCGAATATCAACAAAAAAAATTTGTAAATAATTTATATCGTAAATCAACTTTATAAATATCAGATGAATTAAAGTAATATAACTTTGAAAAAAAAAATATTGCAAAGAAGTGAAAATATTGAAAAACATAAACAAGCGAGAAAATAAATAAACTAGTAAGATATAAATGTAAGAAAGTAAATGCAAGATAATAAATTATTTAAAACAAAAACAATCAATTAAAATGGTGAACCAAATTACAATAGTACAATAAACACTTAGTGTTTCCACAGTCATATTTACTTAACTTTTTAATATTAATTATTTTTAATCTACCTTTCTTAGTTCTTGTATAATAAAAAGGTTAAGGTGAGCCGCTCAGCATTCCCTTCTATCTGTTTTAGTTGGTCATGCTTTATTTTTTAAATGAATTAATTTATATGATAATTTTATAAAATTTTAAATGTTTTACTGAATAAGAATTAATAAGTATTTCATAAAAGTCATTGTAATTGAAAAATAAATAAATATATATATATATATATATATATATATATATATATTATTTAGAAAATTTTACTTCCAAACTTTTTTCCTTGCATGACTTTGACTTGGAATAGTCAACAAAGACAGCCGTAGAAATTAATGCCATACTTACTTCCTGTTGCTGAGCAAATAATAACTTCAATGCTGTTGTTTCGTCTTTTATTCATACCAAGGTTTAGAGCATAGCAGAAATTTCATAGCAGGAATGAACAGTTACTTTCTCAAAATATTGTTTGCAATGTTTGTGTGCATTCTGCATAACAAACTATTCGTTCTTGGATTCAACTCGCGATCACAGAGTTCACAAGTTAAATGCATAAAGAGGGAAAGACAAGTACTCCTCAATTTCAAACAAAGTGTCCGAGATTACTATGGCGTGCTGTCCACGTGGAGGAACGATCAAAATGACACGTATTGTTGCAGATGGAAAGGTATTGAATGCAACAATGAAACTGGTAACGTAGAAATGGTTAATCTTCGTGGTTCAGAATCACATTATTTGTCAGGTTCAATTAATATCGCTTCATTGGTTGGCTTGCATAAATTGGAATATTTGGATCTCTGATCTAATCATCCTTCTTCCATTGGCGATCAAATTCCACCATCCATGGGCTCCTTTCAAAGCTTAAGATATCTCAATCTGTCACTAACAATTTTGTTAGGGACAATTCCCTATGAACTGGGAAATCTCTCAAAATTAGAGTATCTTGATCTTAAAGAAACTTATCTTCATAGAGAAATTCCATCTGAACTAAGGAAGCTTTCAAGTCTGAGATATCTTGATCTAAGTGCCAATGATGATATCTATGGAGAGATCTCAACGTGGAAGTTTGTCACATTTGAGGTATCTCGATCTTTCAGGAAATTTTCTTTCTAGAGCAATTCCTTCACAACTTGGAAGTCTGTCACATTTCAGGTATCTTGATCTGTCAGGAAATTCGCTTTCCGGAGCACTCCCGTTTCAGGTCGGAAATCTTCCTCTCTTGCATTCTCTTAGACTTAATGGAAGATCTGGTCTTAAAATAAAAGAGGAAAATTGGCTATCTTCTCTCTCTTCATTAACAACTCTCAGTCTCCGTTCCTTTCCTTATCTTGGCATCTCTAAGACCTGGCTTCAAATTATCAGTGAGCATCTTCCAAACTTAAGAGAGTTAAGTCTAGACAATTGTGCACTTTCAGATGCTGATATTTCACTTTTGTTTCCTTCTCATTCCAACATTTCCACTTCACTTTCCATCCTTTCTCTCTCTAATAATTATTTGACGTCATTAACATTTCAATTGTTGTCCAACTACAGTCCTAATCTCCAGGAGCTTTTTCTTTCTGATAATAACATTGTTTTGTCATCTCCTCACCATCTAAACTTTCCTTCTCTTGTGGTCCTTGATCTGTCTTCTAATAATCTGACTCAGACATCAATATTTCAAGAAAATCTCAACTTCAGCACCAAACTGCAAGCACTTATGTTGACTGAATGCGGCCTCACTGATAAAAGCTTTCTTGTGTGTTGTAATTAGAGAAGATATCTTTAGAATCTTCCTAATTAGAGAAAATAGATATACAATCTTTTATTTCATTTTGTTTTCCTAGTTTTTCTATTTCCCTTTTTAGGAGAATTAGATTGTTACAAATAGAGGATATGAGAATGTATTTTAAATCAATTCTAAATAATAAATTTTAGTATTATTTTCTACTTGGTAATAAGAGCTTCCGATCTTGGAACTCCTTTCGCTGCACAGTCGCACTGCCGCCGCTGTCCGACCACCGCCGCTGCCGCTGTCCGACCACCGTCGCTGCCGCCGTCGCCGGTTGGGGTCGTTGATAGCGCAGAAAGGTGCGCCCAACTCCGACGACCACAACGCCGGAAGTAACGAAAGAGTAACAAAAGGTATGCATACTTTGGATTTATCAAATAATCAAATAACGGGACAACTGCCTGAGTGTTGGGAACATCTGAGCTCACTAGTATTTCTTGATCTAAGAAATAATAAATTATCTGGAAAGATTCCACAGTCCATGGGTACTCTTGTTAACTTGCAGGCTCTGGTCCTACGAAACAACGAGTTTATTGGAGAACTGCCACTCACATTGAAGAACTGTTCAAACTTAGCTTTATTAGACGTGAGTAAAAATCTGTTGTCTGGTCCAGTACCTTCCTGGATCGGGGATTATATGCAACAATTGAAAATCCTGAGCTTGCGAGTAAATAACTTCTTTGGAAATGTTCCTGTACAATATTTGACTCAAATTCAGGTCTTTGATCTCTCAAAGAATAACTTGTCAGGTGAAATACCAACATGTTTTACAAATTTTACCACATTGATGGAAAGAAGCGTAATCCCGAGGGAAATTGTAAGGAAACGAAAAATTTCGACTCAAGAATCTTATGAAGATATTTACGACTCTTACTCGTTATTGTCGTGGAAAAATCATGATCGTGAGTTTTGGAATCCAGAGAATCTTTTTAAGAGCATTGACCTCTCGAGTAACAATTTAACAGGTGAAGTACCCAAAGAGATTGGATATTTAGTTGGATTGATTTCTTTGAATTTATCAAGAAACAACTTGCATGGGGAAATTCCTTATGAGATTGGGAATTTAAGTTTGCTAGAGTTTCTGGACTTATCAACAAATAATTTGTCAGGCAGTATTCCTTCCACTCTTTCCAAAATTGATCGTCTTGGTGTGTTAGACTTATCAAACAATATTCTGAGTGGAAGAATCCTTTGGGGAAGACAGTTGCAAACCTTTGATGGCTCTAGCTTTGAAGGAAATATTGATCTTTGTGGTGAGCAACTGAATAAAAGTTGTCCTGGAGACAAGACACAAAAACCTAAAGAACCAGCCATTGGTGGTGAAGAAGACAATTCAATTTTCTATGGAGGATTTTATATGAACTTGGGAGTAGGATTCTTTGTAGGCTTTTGGGGCTTGTTAGGGTCACTACTAATTTGGCAACCATGGAGAATTGCTTACATGAGATTCTTGAACAGACTCATAGACTACATTCTTGTAATGGTTGAACTGAACATTAACAAGTACCATAGGCAGTTCAAAGGATAAAAGGTATGTTATTCCATTAAATTCTTTTTTTGAACTTGCTAGTGATTATTTCTCTGTTTATGTAGAACGTACCCTGTTTAGATAATAAGATTGTTTAACTACATACTAATCAAGTTGTTAGAGTTATTAATTTTACTCTTTCTATTGCTGATTAGCATCGTTTTACTTCATTATATCTCATTACTTGTGTGTCTTTCTCTCACTCACAAATCGGTCTTCATTAATTTAAAAATTAAACATTGAATTTGTCCAAATCTTTTTTTTTTTTATTTAGTTAGTGCCCTTACTAATAGTAGTTTTCCAGAAAATCATTATTTTCACTTGCATTATATAATACATTATAGATGGCGTGTTCTGTTTAGATAAGTTTTCTTGTTTTGAGACAACCCCTCTAGGATGTTTAAACCTCTTAGTTAAGTCTGTAATTTTTCTTCATCACGACTACATTAATGTATGTATTGTGAATTGTATCACAGAATTTGCAGTTTATGGAAGATGATGAAAGCTGCATGAATTACTGGAGTAGTGGAGTAGGTATTGAGTTTTACAATGTAATGCAAAATCAGTGTTTCAAAAAACAAATTTATTTCATTATCTTCAATTGTGTAATGTAAGCGTAACATTTCTTATTTCTTCTTATAATAATGTGAACGTTTTGCAAATTGACTACCCACATTTTTAAGTGTCAGCATTGATGGAAATTTAAAAGATATCTGTGAATTCTAAAATAATATTATTACTACTTCATGTTAACACATTAAACTTTAACTGTTTTGGTGTATAGATTGTTTAAACCCTCCGTTCGTCCTCACTTTTGTATAGTAATCTCAGTTGGATTTCCATTTTTACAACTGTCTCACTTTTTTATGGTAATTGTCACATAATACTTTTTGAGTCCATCCCCTTAACAAAATATTTGTAAATAAGATCGGTTTCCTCTTTTAGTTAAGTGAGAGAATTGTTTTTGTTTTTTAAGTTTTCTTCAGAATTAATGAGTGTCACATGTGAAAATTTTGCCTTTTTCTTCCTCAATAATAATAATAATAATTATTATATATATATAATATATATATATATATATAATATAATATAATATAGATATATATATATATATATATATATATATATATATATATATATATATAATATAATATAATATAGATATACAGAGATGAAGAATTAAACCTCTAATACCAACTAATGAGAAATTTCATAGGACTGTTTTGATATTAAATTTGAGAAAGGATATTGATGCCACATCTAAGTAAGATGAGAATGTAAGTAATAAGTCATGAGGTTGATTGCTACAAAATTATGATGATAAGATCAGAATTAGCATTTTTATAACACAACACCAAAAAAATCTTACAGCCCTATGATTGATGGGCAGAATTCAACTAATCATTTCTATGATTGATGATTTGGTTTTATATTCTTTTTGTATTTATCAAGACCTATGTATAGTCTTAAAGAGATTGAGAGTTTCAATTCATCTCTTGAGTGTAGGAGGCAGAGTCTTAGCAGAAGGAACAGAAGAAACAGGAGGAGGAGAAAATTTTGTTTTACATTGTAAACTCAATATTGCATATCCTACATCCAACAACTCATGAAGCTTTCATCTCAGATTGAAATTTGAAGCTAATCCTCCAAACAGAGAAGTTATTAGAATAGCATACCTGTTATCCTTTGAGCCACTTGTTGCACTTGGCTACGTTCAATTCAACCCCCTACAAGTATATAGTCTGTCAGTCTGTTTAAGACTCTCATATAAGCAATTCTCCATGGTTGCCAAAGTAGTATTGTCCCTAATAAGCTCCAAAAGCCTATGAAGAATCTTATTCCTAAACTCGTGTATAATGCTCCATAGAAATTTTCATCTTCTTCATCATCAACTTCTGCTCCATGAGACAGTGATGCTGTTGTATTATCTCTAGGGCAACTTTTGTTTAGTTGCTCACCACAAAGACCAAGATTTCCTCCAAAACTAGAGGCATCAAATGTTTGCAACTGTCTTCCCCAAGGGATTCTTCCATTCAGATCATTGTTTCATAAATTCAACACAGCAAGACAAACAATTTTGTCCAGAGAAGAAGGAATTTTTCCATACAAATGATTACTTGATAAGTCAAGAAATTCTAGTGAATTTAAATTCCCAATATCAAAAGGAATTTCTCCATCTAGGTTATTTCTTGATATGTTCAAAGAAACCAATCCGAGTAACTTTGTAACCTCTTTTGGTATTTCACCTGATAAATCATTACTCGAGAGATCAATGCTCTTCAAAAGATACTCGGGATTTAGAAAAAACGCGTTCCTGTCCTTTCCACATCAATAGAACCTTCTTCTACAATTACATCTCTGTTTACTACTGTTCTATCCATCAATGCAGTAAAATTATTCAAGCATGTTGGAATTCCTTTAGACAAGTTGTTCCTTGAAAGATCAAAAACAAGAATTTTCCTCAACTGACAGAGATGTACAGGAACACTTCCAAAGAAGCGATTTGATCGCAAACTTAGGATTTTCAAGTGTTGTAAACTGTCTCCAATCCATGAAGGTATTAGACCATGAAACAAGTTTTCGCTCAAGTCTAATGTCTCTAAATCAGTGTAATTTTTCAATGTGAGTGGTAGCTCCCCAGTTAAACTGTTGTTTCGTAAGAGCAAAGCTCCCAAATTAATAAGATCACCCATGGACTTTGGAATCTTCTCAGACAAAATATTATTGCTTAGATCAAGAAGGTAAATTTTGGATTATACCTTTGAGATTGTTGTAAGACATGTTCAAAGTACTTATAGATTGTAACTTGTTCCAAAACCAAACTGGTACATAGTCATCAATCTCAGCATCAGAAATTGATAGGTTCTTGTGATCAAGAACCTATGGGAAAACACTCAAGAACACATAAAGACAAGTTCTCTGGAATATACAGCCTCCTTTTATTGCAAAGAAACAACAAGAATGGTGTTTACAACGTAACCCGAGAGCTTAACCTCTCTCCAAAGAACTACAAGAGTTCCCGTAAAACAATATTACTCCAAAAACTCCCCCAAACAACAACTAATTCCCCCCTTTTATATCACATACTAACAACACTAACAGAAACTATTCCTAACTGCCTTGGCAGTTAGGCTCTGTGACTTTACCCCTTCTCCTATATACAATCAACTCCCTAACATTACTCCCCTCTCCTCCAACAACCTTGTCCCCAAGGTTGAACTCCGGGTATTGCTCTCGTATAGTCACCTCATCTTCCCACGTGGCACTCTCTTGTCCCCCTTCTTGCCATTTTATCAAAACTTGGGGTATTTCCTCTGTTCCTAGTTGTCGTGTTCTCCTGTCCAGCACCTTGGCTGGCCTAAACATTGGTTCATCTGCTTGTAACTCAGCTGGAAGCTCTTTTTCAACTCTCTTCTCCCCCACAGCTTTCTTCAATTGGGAAACGAGGAATATTGGATGGATTCTGGCCGCCTCCGGTAATTGCAACCTAAACGCAACTTTTCCGATCTGCTATATTACCTCAAAAGATCCATAATACCTTGTCGATAGCTTCGGATGTAATCGAGTTGGCATGGATGATTGCCTATGGGGTCTAATCTTTAAATAGACCCAATCTCCTATCTTAATGTCTGATTCTTTCCTTTTTCTATTCGCCTGATTGCTCATTGCCTCTTGTGCTTGCCTTAAATGCATCTTGAGCTGTTTCAAAGCCTCATCCCTTGTCATCAAATCTTGAACCACCGACTCCACCGTTGTCTCCCCAAGAATAAACCGACTCAAAGCTGGAGGCGCTCTTCCATAAACTATTTCAAAAGGGGAACATCTTGCTGCACTTTGATAACTGGTATTATACCAGTACTCAGCCCAAGGAAGCATTAACTTCCAACTCCTCGGCTGCTTTGAGCAAAAACACCTCAAATACCCCTCCATAATTCTATTCACCACTTCAGTTTGGCCATCCGACTCAGGATGGTATGCCGTGCTCATACTAAGCTGAGTACCCTGCATCCTGAAGAGCTCTTTCCAAAATACACTCACAAACAGGGGATCTCTATCACTGACTACTGACATAGGTATCCCATGTAACCTCACTATTTCTTGAACGAACCTCTCTGCAACCGTGCGAGCTGAATAAGGATGTTTCAAAGCAATAAAGTGACTATACTTACTCAGCCTGTCAACTACCACCAGTATTGCGTCAAACCCGTGTGATTTGGGTAGCTTAACAATGAAATCAAGGCTTATTTCTTTCCAAATGGCTTGTGGAATCGGTAATGGCTGCAAAAGACCCTGAGGAGAAGCAGCCAGGTACTTGTGCTGTTGACAGATGACACAACCCGCGACAAACTCAGTCACCGTTCTCTTCATTCCTGGCCAATATAATGATTGGGCAATCTTCCGGTAAGTACGAAACACACCCGAATGGCCTCCTGTACTCGTCACATGAAACTCCGCTAGAAGCTTGGGAATCCAACACGATTTAGCTGATAAAATCAACCTTCCTTTATAATGAAGGCGATCATTCTCCATCGTGTATGCTTCATGGCTCGTTGGGTCCTCCTTGAGATCATTCATAATCTTTCACAGCATGTCATCTTCTTCTACTTCTTTTAACACCTCTTGAAAATCATGCCAATAAGGCCTGGAAAGTGCCCGTAGTTCTCCCTCCTCCATACCCCCTTCTTCTTTACGAGACAAGGCGTCTGCTACCTTGTTGGAGCTTCCTAATTTATAAACTATCTCGAAATCATACCCCATCAACTTGGCTATCCAATTCTGCTGGCTATGCGTCGTTATTCTTTGCTCCAACAGATATTTGAGGCTACGCTGATCTGTATAAACCACAAACCTCCTCCCCAATAGATAGGGTCTCCAATGCTGGATGGCCATGACCAACGCCATTAACTCCTTCTCATAAATTGACTTAGACCGAGACCCCTCAGACAATGCCCTATTGAAGAAAGCAATGGGTTTCTTATGTTGCATCAATACAGCGCCCACTCCACTCCTAGAAGCATCACACTCCACATGAAATTCTTGTGTAAAGTCGGGCAGTGTTAGCACCTGTGCCATTGTCATTGCCCTTTTTAGAGATTCCACGGCTACCCTGGCTTCCTCAGACCACTCAAACTTTCCTTTTTTCAACAGCTCCGTGAGAGGTTTAGCTAGCTCCCCATACTTTGACACAAACCTCCTATAATACCCCGTTAAACCCAAAAAACCTCTCAATGCTTTCAAATTTCGGGGTTCTTCCCACTCCAGCATGGCCCTTACCTTATCCCGATCCATCTCCACTCCTTTCTCCGAAATCTGGTGGCCCAAGTATTGAACCCTCGTTTTCCCAAAATCACATTTCTTTTGATTTGCTACCCACTCATTCTCTTCCAGCAGCTGCAATACCAATGTTAAGTGGTGGATATGCTCTTCCCAGGTTGGGCTGTACACCAATATGTCATAAAAAAAAACCAGTACCCATTTCCTCAAATAAGGTGCCATTAATCTGTTCATGGCGCTTTGAAACGTTGTTGGGGCGTTCATTAGCCCGAAAGGCATCACCATAAATTCGAACAAGCCTTGGTGGGTTCTGAAAGCAGTCTTGCGGATGTCTTCCTCTCTCATTCGTATCTGGTGGTAACCTGCCTTCAAGTCCAGCTTAGAGAAAAATCTAGCACCCTTGTGCTCATCCAATAGTTCTTCAATTACCGGAATAGGAAATTTATCCGGTACAGTAGCCTTGTTCAATGCCCGGTAATCCACACAAAATCTCCAGCTTCCATCTTTCTTTTTCACTAAAATTACCGGACTGGAAAACGGGCTTTGACTGGGTCGAATAATGCCAGCCCGAAGCATATCTACAACCTGTTTCTCGAGCTCCTCTTTCATGAAGAAAGGATACCTATAAGGCCTTACATTTATAGGATCCTTACCCTCCTTAAGCCCTATTCGGTGATGTGAATCACGTGAAGGAGGTAGTCCCTCTCTCTCCATAAACACCTTGCAGTGGGCCCTCAAAACTTTTCTGATGTCTGTCTTCTGCTGCACCGTCAAATCATCCATCACGTCACCGTCTCCCCTGGCCTCCATTATGCACAGTTCCCACACCAAGAACCATGACTCAGCGTCTGTGATTTTTGTGAGTGCACCTGGCTCCACTAGCTGTCTTGCCAAGGATGGGTCATCGCAGATTTTCTTCTTCTCTCCATCCATCACATACTGCATAGACATCTCTTTCTAGTTAATAACGACCTCACCCAGTTTTTCCAACCATGCAATACCCAATATTAAATCCACTCCACCGAGATCAAACACATACATGTCCTCCTCTACCTTCACATTTCCCACCTTCAATTCCACCTTTTCACATCGCCCACTGGTCCACTTCTTACACCCGTCACCCAAACTCACCACGTAGGTGGCCGTCTCTATTATCAGAAGCCTCATTTCCTCCACCACCTTCCGGCTGATGAAATTATGGCTGGCTCCGCTATCGATCAAGACAACCACACGTTTTTCTCCTATCAACCCGGTCAGCTTCATGGTTTTGGGAGGCATTAGACCCTCCGCCGAGCACGCCGAGAGCTCCATGGGTTTCGCTTCCAAGCTAGCGTTTTCCTCCAACTCGCCCTCCTCGTCCTCCGCCAGAAGCAGTACTCTCAAGCCCTTCTCCGCACACCGGTGACCCGGTGCGAACGACTCTCCGCATCGGAAGCACCTCCCTTCTTCCCTCCTCTTCAGAAACTCTGGATAAGGTAAGTTTCTGACCATTCGATTCTTATTTTCTCCTCCAGCCGAGCCACTGCCCCTTGCATTGGTACTATTAACCACCGTCGCACCTTCTCTCCTGGCCGTACCCGTTCCTTCTAACCCACCAGCCTTCGTCCCGACACTGCGATCTCCATCAACCCTCACTATCGCCGTCGCAGTTCAATTACCCGCGTGGGTCATCTTGAGCCCGTTCTACCCTCCTCCACATGCACGGTTTATGGCGTCCTCCACGTCTCTCGCAACCCTGATTGCGACCATCAAATCAGGGGGACTCTGAATTCTGACCTGGCCATTAATATCTTCACGTAACCACGCCAGAAAGAACCCCAAAATCAGCTTCTCCGATAGGCCCTGGGTCTGACCCAGTAGCATCTCAAAACTTCTTACAAACTCTTCCAACGCTCCTTCTTGCCTCAGGGTGGCCATCTGTTCGTAAACCGTTCCCCGGAACCCACCACCGAATCGATTGATCAGCCCGTCCTTCAAACCCATCCATGTCCGATTCTTGGTTTTCTCCCGCCAATACTTGAACCAATAACTTGCTCTTCCCTCCATACTAATGTAAGCGAGTTTGACCTTATCCTCCTCTGCTACCTTCTGAATGTCAAAAAATCTCTCAGCCCGATTAATCCAAATGTATGGGTCTCCACCTTCAAATGATGGCAGTTCCACCTTCTTCCTCCAATTGAGTGCGATTCCCCCAGTATCGCCCCTCCCTGGGTTCTCGTTCACCGAACTACTGCTCCCTTCAGAACCACCCCTTGATTGTTCGAACCTCCACCCATCATTTTAATCAATTGTTGCACGTCGCGTCTGATTGTCGCGGTCTCATCCTTAATTCCCTCAACCGTGATCTCCAAGTTATCCAATCTCCCCTCTGTCTCACTCCCCATCGCTGCTTCTTCTCCTTCGTGATCCGGCGGGTCGGACCAAATAATAGGTTCTTGTGATCAAGAACCTATGGGAAAACACTCAAGAACACACAAAGACAAGTTCTCTGGAATATAGAGCCTCCTTTTATTGCAAAGAAACAACAAGAATGGTGTTTACAACGTAACCCAAGAGCTTAACCTCTCTCCAAAGAACTAGAAGAGTTCCCGTAAAACAATATTACTCGAAAAACTCCCCCAAACAACAACTAATTCCCCCCTTTTATATCACTTACTAACAGCACTAACAGAAACTATTCCTAACTGCCTTGGCAGTTAGGCTCTGTGACTTTACCCCTTCTCCTATATACAATCAACTCCCTAACAGAAATATCTAGAAAGTTTAAGGAAGTTTGATTCAGGAGCCAATTTGGAAAACTAGGACCCAACTTGCAAGAAGCAAGTTCCAAATTAAATAATTGGAAAGGTGAAATCCAGGTTGTAGAGAACTTTAGCGACAATGAGTTGTGTGGTAAGTCTAAATCCATCAATTTGGACAAATTTGTAAAATAAAATTCATATATATCACCCTCGAAGTTATTCTCTCACAGGTGAAGAATCTCCAACTCATACAACAGCCCAATGCTTTCTGGTTTTTCTCCAGTTAACCTATTACTGGAGAGATCTAATAGCCTCAAATATGACAACATTGAAGAGTTTTTAATGAGGCCAAAAATTTTCCCACTCAAGTTGTTACTTCTAAGGTGTAACTCTTGTAGTGAGTATATATTTCCTAGGGATGTTGGGATCTGACCATGCAGTTTGTTGTCAGAAAGGGAAATGACTTCAAGAGAGTTCATTGCTTTCCCAAATCCATCTGGAATGGAACCTTCTAACAAATTACCGTTAAGGGAAAGGGTATGCAGATTGGTGGTGAAGTTGGAAATCAAGTGAAATATGGTCGACGATTTCAATGCATTAAAGGAGAGATCAAGGGTGACAAGAGAAGTTGAAGACTTGCCTATTGAAGCAGATAGAACAAGAAAATTTTCATCAGCAAGATTGCATTGTACCAGATAAAGTTCTTGTAGTGTGGAGCTGAAGTTGAAATTTCCTAGAATCGTTGATGATATCAGGTTATTGACAGAGAGATCAAGGACCACAAGAGAAGGAAAGTTTAGATAATAAGGAAAGGACAAAACATTATTCTTTCGAATATAAAGCTCTTGAAGATTATGGCTATGGTTGACCAACAATTGAAATGTTGATGACGTCAACATATTACCAGAGAGATCAAGGATGGAAAGAGAAGTGCAAAGGTTAGAATGAGAAGGAAACAAAGATGAAACATTCTTATCTAAAAGATTACATCGGACTAGTCTCAACTCTCTCAAGTTTGCAATAAGCTCACTAATCATTTGTAGCCAATGACGAGAGTAAGCAAGATTAGTCAATGAATCCAAACCAAGAGTTGATAATGAAGAGAGAAAGGACAGCCATTTTGCACCATTAACTGTTAGATCAAAATTGCCACCAAGTCTAAGAGTATGCAAGAGAGGAAGTTTTCCAACCTTGAAAGGGATTGCTCCAGACAGTAATGTAAACCCAAAATTAAGATACTTCAACTGTGAGAGTTTTCCTAGCTGATAAGGAATTTCTCCTTCAAGATAATAATTTTCACTTAGATCTAAATATTGTAAATTTGCAAGTTTCCCTAGTTGAGAAGGAATTGCTCCATTGAGAGAATTTCCTTTCAGATCAAGATACTGCAACTTTGACAGATTTCCTAGTTTGGTAGGAATCCTCCCATAAATATTCATATTTGATAGATTGAGATATCTTAATTTTTTGAAGGAGCCCATGTGCTGAGGGAGTTGCGTTCTACTATAATCAAAATTATTGCTAAGATCCAAATATTCCATGTTTGTTAAGTCAATCAATGAAGTAAGACTGATTGAACTTGTCAAAAAATGAAATTTGGAACCACGAAGATCGAGAATTCGTACGTCACCTGTTTGATTGTTGCATTGAATACCTCTCCATTTGCAGCAAACGATTTGTGAGACCTTGTTTGAAGTTGAGAAGTGAGTCTCTCTCCCTCTCTATGCACTAAACATGTGATGACGAGACGAATGCATGAATGGGCACTTGGGTATGTAAAACGAGCATTGATAATGCAAACAATACTTTTAGTAAGAAAGAAGCCATTACAGTTTTCCAGATATGAACTTTCTTCTACGCTATGAACTTTCTTCTCACATAGCACTGTTTCTAAAAATCTGTGCATAGTCACGAGCTTAATTCGACTTCCCCCATAATGAAATCGACTTACAACTTGCAGATATGTCACACAGTGTAAGTTCGTAAAAGTGCGTATGGTTTTCTTCTTTCAAAGCATGTGTAATGCAACCAGATATAATGTAACATATACAAGCTCAATAAATGTGCAGTCACATATCAAGATACTCATAAAAACATGTTCAACAATATATCAATCAATAAGCAATAGAACATGTAAAACATCAACAATACATGTGTTTTTAAAAATGTGTTGTCATCATAAAAAACCAGAGTGATATAGATATTGTGTTGTCAACAATCTCAACAATCTCCCCCTTTTTTGATGATGCACAACCATGACTAATAAACAACCATGTTTGTACAATACCAAACCAGATTCAGAGTAAACACAATATATATAGCAATCAAATATCAGTGCAAAATACTCTGAATGCACACAATCAATTAGTCATATATCAAGTAGATAACATTTCACAATACTTATCCCCCTTTGTGCATTAACAAAAAGGGTATGCTTTTAGATATAATGTGCTGATAAACCATTTAGAGATGCATCAGACAGAATGTATAAGCAGTTCTAAAACATGCAGTGATGCTCCCCCTATCATATATATTCACATGAAAATTATAACTCCCCCCGAACTATAGCATGTGAAGAAATATGTGCAATATTGTAATGTTTCCCCTATCATTATGCATATTTTCACAGCAAGTATAGATACACAATGCAGTACAGTAACAAACAGAGCATACAATCAGTGTAAAATAGAGTTGTATCATGTATATGATTTCAAGAAAATTTATCATGCATAGATACAATCATCAACAATCTCACAATATAATCTCATATATGAAACATACAATCAGAATCAGAGATATATTGCAGATAATCAGAAAAAATAATCAATCAGCACTATAACCAAATTCCAGTGAAGGAATTTAAGATCAAGTCGAATGAATTAGTAACCCAGTCGATTTCATTGCTTCTCTATGAGTCATGATTCCAACAGTGATTTCCAAGCAATGTTTTTCCTGCAAAACCCTTCAAAGATCTCTTGTAGATCAAGCAATTTAGTTATGCAAGAAAAATAATCTATTATGAAGTTAATATGCAGAAAAATGTAACAATATAAACATGCATAGTCAACTTCACGCAGTATAAAATCGATTCAAGCATTCAATCAAAACAAATATAATCAGTTAGATTAAGGAAATTGAATTAGAATCAAAATACTAATTTCCATTACTTGTTCAAAGATATTACAATGATAAGAACAAAACAAGGCACAAAACAATGTAAAATAAAACAGAATGGCAGTCTAAGCCATTTACAAAAGAAACTTAGGACAACCTAAGACACAAAACACGTCAACTCAATTTTTCCTCTTCCTTTTATTAACAAAATCATTAAGGATCATATCACTATCACTATCCACAGTACGTTCCTCCTCTATGTTCTCATCTCCACTTTCTCTGCTAGAGTTCTCAAGAGTGTCTTCTTCCTCAGATATTGATCATTCAGAAATTTTGTCATTAGGTTGTGATCTTTCCCTTTGTTCTTTCAGCAGCTTTATCACAATCCTTAGACCTTTTAATACAATCCTTTTGAACTCAGACTTGGCTCTGTACTGGCTGCCTAGAAGTGATTACAGTTCATCTTCATCATTAGGAACCTCATTTTTGTACACCCATCCTTCAGGAGTTTTTGTCATTTGCATCAAGTGCAGAGCATATTTGTCAATCAAACTTGTTCTGTGGTATGGTTCGCGTGAATCTCCAATACAGTCCACTCCATAATGAACAAGCACCTTTGATATGAAGACACAGTAAGGTAGGTTTGTTGATTCCAGTCTAGTGACCTTCATCATGTTGTCAGATATCGCTGTAGGCCAATCAACTTGAATGTTTTCTTTTAGAGCTTTCAGTAGAAACAAGTCTTTATTAGTAGCCTGAGTGTGGTTTCCACCTCTTGGCATTAGAATCCAGGAAATAACAAAGATTGCAAGACGATCATTCATCTTCATCCAACCAGTTTTATAACTGGAATAGTCTCTACAGTCATCAGGAAACCTTCTATCCCCAAATGGCATTTTTTACTGCCAAGCTTTAGTCCAGCAATCTCGGTCCATATTTAGTCAGTCAATCTGATATCAACCCTTTTGACTCTATGGCAGAGAGTATCACCTTCTATTTTTAGGTTGTAGTAGAAAACCTTTACGAGGTCAGGGTACCAAGGATCAGCCATTTCCACAT
Source organism: Vigna reflexopilosa (assembly GCA_027742785.1). Taxonomy (NCBI): domain Eukaryota; kingdom Viridiplantae; phylum Streptophyta; class Magnoliopsida; order Fabales; family Fabaceae; genus Vigna; species Vigna reflexopilosa. The sequence continues at coordinate 18,996,600 of CM050928.1, read as the reverse complement.
ATTTCTTCAACCCTTGACGTTTGAGCCACCTTTGAAATTTGAAGCCTTCATCTTTGAAGAATTTCACTTTCATGAACTTGTGGGATATCAAACTCCTCTTTTTCCAGCAGTCCAGAAATTTTGACTCCATTTCGTCATCGCTGATCCACCCATTTAGTTCAGGGAAACGCCTAACACTCTTCTGTCCAGTGTCTTGACACGCTTCTTTTGAGCTTAGCTTGATGCCATTGATGAGAATGAGTAGTGTTTTACCACAAGGAGTAAGAGGACGAGAATCACAGATTCAGTCACAACTGATGTAGTTTAGCATAGTGATTCATGATCATTAGGTTTTTCATTTATAGAAAACACAATTGAAATTTTGGAGGGAACAATTAATTCATTTTGGTACCAAAAATTGATTTCAATTTTGAAATCCAACCTAACAGAAGACTATGAGTCAACATGATTAAAATCATAGTCGATTGCAGTATGACCGAAAGGATCCAAAATAGTGTGTAGACAACAGAGACATTGTCGAGTTAGTACATAACACAGTCGACTAAAAATCATGAAATCAGTTTTCCAAACTAAATCAATCATTCAAACATACAAACAATCATACACACAATCAAGCATCAACAATCAATCAATTTATACATGATGCAATAGAGTGATACAAATTACCCGTTGTAGACACTCAAGAAGATTGATATATCAGGTGTAGTTCATCCTTGAGTTCCTATTGCACCTGTTTGTAAACCTGCAAAACAACTTAAGTTTTGGTTGCAGTTACCCATTTGAACTTGGGTCCTTGATTTTCAGTTCTAACCAGTTGTTCCTCTGGTCTCAATACATATAAACCTTTAGGAACACCAACAGTTCTATAATAACAGTTTCTAACAGTGTGACCAACACAATTGCAATAAAAGCAAGCATTTCTAGCAGGTTTGCTTAGATCAGTAAACTTCTTTGCTTTGGTTCTATTAGATTGAGCTTTATAACCAATTCCTTTTCTATGTATTGCTCTGCCAGAGGATTTTAATACAACATTCAAATTGTCTCTACCTTGAGTAAATTTGGCTAGCATACTAGTCAAGTAATCTATTTGCTCAATATGTGTAGGACATTTTTCACAAGTTTTCTTTATTGTAACAGTTTCAATTTTAATCTCTTTAGCAGATAACAAGGCATCATTCAATTCCTTTTCAAGTTTCTCATTTTCAGCCACAAGGTTATTTATTCTATACTCATAATCTCTCCTCTCCAAGTTAAGTCAATTAACCTTGTATTGTAGTCGCATAGCTTCAACATATATTTCCTTGAATGCATCCAACAGTAGATCGTACTTGACCTCAATTGGTTCATTCGAATGTCTGCATCGCTGTCATAATAATCCCATGTTGCTTCAGCCATATAGCATATGTTAGACTCCTCTTCTTGGTCATGATCTTCATCACTTGAAGAGTTCGAGTCACTATTCTCCCAAGCAATGTAGGCTCCTTTTTGTTTTCTTCCTTTGTCTTGAGGAAACCACCTATTTGCTTTCTGCTTTGGCTTTAACTATGAACATTTTGGCTTGATATGTTCTTCCTTTCCACATTCGTAGCATTGGACAACGTTTGATATGAAGCTTTTCTTTGATTTACTGTGACCTGCATGGTTAATAAGTTGACTATCATTTTTCATAAGTCGACTGAACTTCCTTACCATCATGGTCATCATTTCTTTGTCGTCCATCTCTGCATCTGATTCATCTGACTTTGAGATTTTCTTGCTTGTCGCTTTCAGAGAAATATACTTCTTCTCTTCAATCTCTTCCTCATCCTTTAATCTGTTGGAAAACAGGTAGGCTTCTTTTTTACACCAAGAGGGGGGGGGTGAATTAGTGGTTTATCAAAATCAGAATCTTTTCGCAATCTTTAAATCAAAGTATGAAACTTTTCAAACTTTCTTGAAATGCAAGTAACGAAAATTTGTGTGTAGCAGAAAAACGTAGTTGACTGCGCAAATAGTAAAGTTGATTGTAAAGTAAAAGTGCAGGGATAGAGAAAATCAGACACTGGTTTTTATACTGGTTCGGCCAACAATGGTTGCGGTTTTTACAACAAGGAATTTATAGAAGACCTCCACGTCAAAAATATAAATCTCCTCTCTAACCCTTAACCAAAATATAGGCAACAAATACAACAAGACTTGCAGCAAGATGTTCCCTCTCCTGCAATCTGCCAAGCACCACTTTGAACAATCCTCAAAGTGAACCAGACTCCACGAGTCTATCCCCTATAATCACAACAGGTCCAATACAGCAACTCCACGGATGCTAAACAAAATCCTGATCAAACCAGAAACACCTTCATTGTGCATAATGTGATCAAGCAATGTGTGCGCAGTCAGTCTCCATTTGAATCTCTTTCAAGAAATATCACCACCGTCTTCTTGGAGAATTCTTGGAGCTCTAAAAACAAGAGATATCAATCTGAAACAGAAATGAAATTGTTAGATCATCAAAAGTCTCTGAACAACTTCGTTTTTAGTTTATTTATAGTTTTATGTTTAACAGACATTCTCTGAGTCGAATATGCTACTAATTCAGTCGACTGAGTTATGATAGTTATAACAGTTCAGTCAAACTAGTAGCATTCAGTCAACCAAAATAAAAACTCATTTAATATAGTTGACCAACTAATCAATGCTCAACTAACTTTTGAAAATATAGTCGTTACTGTACAAGAGCATAACATAATTTCAAAAAAAATAACTAATACAGTCGAATTTGTGGCGCACATAGTCGACTTCGACATGTAAAAACATTTTGAAATTCTTTCCTTCTCAAAATCTCACAAAGCACTGATTCTCAAAATTTGTACAAAGATTTTAGCATAGTCGAATCAATTAATAATGAAGTCGATTGTACTATAGCTTTGTCACACAATTATAAGTTCATAAAAGTGTTTGTGGTTTTCATGCTTTAAAACATGTGCAGTGCATCCGGAAATGATGTAACAATTACAAGCTTCATATGTATGCATTCACACAGCAATACAACATATAAACATGTTCAACAAATTTATCAATCAATCATAATAAGAACATTTAACACAACAACAACATATGTGTGTTATTAAGCAATGTGTTGTCATCATAAAAAACCAGAGTGATATAGATATTGTGTTGTCAACAATCTCAACAATCTCCCCCTTTTTTGATGATGCACAACCATGATTAATAACCAACCATGTTTGCACAACCAAATACAAAACAAAGTAACAAAAGATATATCACAGTTCCAATACTCTGCATGTAACATAACCAGACAGCAAAATATCAAGCAGAATATGAGACAGAATAAACATTCTCCCCCTTTCATAAAGCTTTCATAAATTCTCTCCCCCTTTGTGCATTAACAAAAAAGGAATGCTCTAGATATTTATGCTGATATTCAAACAGAGATGCATAAAAAAAAATATATGCAATTTCTCAAAATGCAATGATGCTCCCCCTATCACATTTAATCACATGTAAATGATAACTCCCCCTGAAATTCAGGCATGTGAAGAAAAATGTGTAAGATGTAATACTCCCCCTGTCATTATGCATATATATCAAAACCAGATCAGATGCACAATGCAGTACAGATAATCAGAGTATACAAACAGTATAGCACAGAGTTGTATCAAAGATAAGATATTAAACAATTCAGGCATGCAATGATACAAACATCAACAATCTCACAATATTATCTCAATCAGGATATTCATAATCAATTTAGATTAGAGATAATTGCAGATAATCAAGATAAAATAACCAAATTCCAGAATTGGAATTTATAACCCTGTTAAGATGCAGTCGATTGAATTATTTTCCTAGTCGAATACATTGCTTCCCAAAGCTGTTGAGTTCCACTTGCAGTGTCCAAAGCAATGTTCTTCCTGCAAAACCTTTCAAAGATCTTCTACAGATCAATCATTTTAGTTATGTAGTAAATATAAGGTTTAATCATTTAGAATATCCCTATTTTTGTAGGGTTTTCTCAATTAGGTCCTAGTTTTGTAAACTCTCTCAATTAGGTCCTTGATTGTGAAAAATTGGATCAATTGAGTGCTTGCCGTTAATTTGGGTGGACGACGTTAAAAACTGATGTGTATGGCAGGGTGACATTATCAACTTTTAGTGACGTGGCAGAGTTTGGTGTGCTGAGTTGAATTTGTTTTATTTACATATTTAAAAAAATTGAATGAAATAATTAAAAACGTAACGTTTAAATAAAAAACATTAAATCAATGAAAATGCATCCTTTAAGGGATTGACAATTGATTAGCAGATTAAATCAATGAAAATGCATCTTTTAATGGATTGAAAACTGATTAGCAAAAAGGGAGTTTTCATTTCAATGTTTGATAAAACCCTAGTTTTCCAAAAATCCCCAATTTCGCACCCAGTGAACAATGAAATGATGAAGGAAATTGTTTCTACGACCAGTCGATTCCTACTAATGACATGAATTGACCTAGAACATTTGACCTGTTGGTGTAAAACAAAAGAAATAATTTAACTTGTTTCGTGCTTTCTTCAACCAGGACAAAATTATTTCGTGTTTTATTCAAAAGAAATAGGATTCACAGATCATGTTGTTCAGCACCAAAAAATAGATAGAGGTTTACTTTGGTGACTCATAATAAGAAAGAGTTTGGTGATGTGTGTTTTCTTATTTATTTAAAAAAATAAGTCAGGGAGCTCTTCCAAAATAGATTATAGTTCTGAGTTATTTTTTCGCCATTATTACTGCCATAAAAAACCATATTTCTAGAAAGAATGGGTGCTCCTACTCCAGTTGTTGTAGGAGGCACAATTGGATCCCTTGTGAGGAAGCAAATTGAGTACTTCTCCAAATTTGAGTTAGGAAACTCATAGAGGCCTCAACCTCATTATGTTTGCAGACCTAGATTTTGGGTGTTTCAGATGACAGGAAAGAGAAGGATGAGAAGAGATAACAGTGTGTTTCCAAGCTCTCCAGGATGTTTTCCATGAGCTCGTTGCCAAAGACAGCGAGGTACTAGAGGTGCTGCCAAGTGCCATATTCGGGAGGGATCTGGCCGGAGACTCGCGGCGATTGTTCCAGCGCTGGTGGACGGACGAGGGCCATAACGAGATCCAGGTTATTGGTCCCGCCAGACGAATCTAAGAGAAAATCAAGTCGGGTTATGAATTTGGATCAGCTCGGTCCAAGTTTTTAGGGAAGAAGGGTGATGAGGAAGAGGACAATCCGGTTTTGGAAAAGGATCTTCCTCGTGAGTTTAAGAAGACTCACTTCAGCTTCTACATTCTTTTGGAGTGAGTGAGTTTGATTTTCATCATTGAGTTTTTTTGATATGTAAATAAAAGAAATTCAACTCAGGCCGCATCAGTAAACCCTACTAATGTCATCCTTCCACGCACATTATTTTCTAACGTCATCCATCCAAATTAACGACAATTACTCAATTGATCCAATTTTTCACAACCAGGGACCTAATTGAGAAATTTTACAATACGCGGACATAATTGAGAAAACCCTACATAAATAGGGATGTTCTAAATGATTAAACCTAAATATAATAAAAAAGAAGTCAATATGTAAAGATGTGTAACAGATCAAGCATAATCGACTTCAATCATTTGATACTGGAATGTATAATCATTTTATGTTACTATCATTTAAAATTCCTAATTCATTTGGAATTGTGAAAAATCTCTCTCTATTCAGAGGCTTTGTAAAAATATCAGCCCACTGATGTAAGGTGTCAACATATTCAATCTTGATTTCGCCCTTAAGGATGTGATCTCGAATGAAGTGATGCCTTATTTCAATGTGCTTAGTTTTCGAATGTAACACATGATTCTTTGTCAAGTTTATTTCAATACGCTTACATTACAAAATAGAAATGAAATAAATTTGTTTCTTGGAACACCGATTTTGCATTACATTGTGAATCTCAGTACATACTCCAATAATTCATGCAACTTTCATCATCTTCCAAAAACTACAAATTATGTTATACAATTCACAATACATAAATTAATGTAGTCATGATGAAGAAAAATTACAGACTTAACTAAGAGGTTTAAACATCATAGAGGAGTTGTCTCAAAACAAGAAAACTTATCTAAACTTAACACGCCATCTATTATTTATTATTTAATGCAAGTAAAAGTAACGATTTTCTGGAAAACTACTATTAGTAAGGGCACTAACTAAATAAAAAAAAAAGATTTGGACAAATTCAATGTTTAATTTTTAAATTAATGAAGACCGATTTGTGAGTGAGAGAAAGACACACAGAAGTAATGAGATATAAGGAAGTAAAACGATGCTAATCAGCAATAGAAAGAGTAAAATTAATAAGTCTAACAACTTGATTAGTATGTAGTTAAACAATCTTATTATCTAAACAGGGTACGTTCTACATAAACAGAGAAATAATCACTAGCAAGTTCAAAGAAAGAATTTAATGGAATAACGTACCTTTTATCCTTTGAACTGCCTATGGTACTTGTTAATGTTCAGTTCAACCATTACAAGAATGTAGTCTATGAGTCTGTTCAAGAATCTTATGTAAGCAATTCTCCATGGTTGCCAAATTAGTATTGACCCTAACAAGCCCCAAAAGCCTACAAAGAATCCTACTCCCAAGCTCATATAAAATCCTCCATAGAAAATTGAATTGTCTTCTTCTTCACCACCAATGGCTGGTTCTTACGGATTTTGTGTCTTGTCTCGAGGACAACTTTTATTGAGTTGCTCACCACAAAGATCAACATTTCCTTCAAAACTAGAGCCATCAAAGGTTTGCAACTGTCTTCCCCAAGGGATTCTTCCACTCAGATTATTGTTTGATAAGTCTAACACACCAAGACGATCAATGTTGGAAAGAGTGGAAGGAATACTGCCTGACAAATTATTTCTTGATAAGTCCAAAAACTCTAGCAAACTTAAATTCCCAATCCAGAAGGAATTTCACCATGAAAGTTGTTTCTTGATAAATTCAACGAAATCAATCCAACTAAATACCCAATCTCTTTGGGTACTTCACCTGTTAAACTGTTACTCGAGAGGTCAATTCTCTTAAGATGATTCTCTGGATTCCAAAACTCATGATCCTGACCTTTCCACGCCAATAACAAGAGTCATAAATTTGGCTATAAGCTTCTTGAATTGAAATTTTTCGTTTCCTTTCAATTTCCCTTGGAATTCCTCTCCTTTCCAACAATGTGGTAAAATTTCTGAAACATGTTGGAATTTCACCTGAAAAGTTATTCTTTGAGAGGTCCAAGACCTGAATTTGATTCAAATAGCAAAGATGCACAGGAACACTTCCAAAGAAGTGATTTACTCGCAAACTCAGGATTTTCAATTGTTGCATATTTTCCCCTATCCAAAAAGGTATTGGACCAGACAATAAATTTTTACTCACGTCTAATAAAGCTAATTTTGAACAGTTCTTCAATGTGAGTGGCAGTTCTCCAATAAAATCTTTGTTTCGTAGGACCAGAGCCTCCAAGTTAACAAGAGTACCCATGGACTGTGGAATCTTTCCAGATAATTTATTATTTCTTAGATCAAGAAATGCTAATGAACTTAGATGTTCTCAGGCAGTTGTCCTCTTATTTGATTATTTGATAAATCCAAAGTATGCATACCTTTTGTTTTAGGACTAGAAATTCAATCAAGTATAAGAGAATGCAAGAGAGGAAGATTTCCGACCTGGAACGGGAGTTCTCTGGAAAGCCAATTTCTTGACAAATCAAGATACCTCAAATTTGACAGACTTCCAAGTTGAGAAGGAATTGCTCTAGAAAGAAAACTTCTTGAAAGATCAAGATACTTCAAATGTGACAGACTTCCAAGTTGGGAAGGAGTATCTCCAAAGATACCATAATTGGCACTTAGATCAAGATATCTCAGACTTGAAAGCTTCCCTAGTTGAGAAGGAACTTCTCCGTCAAGATCAGTTGTTTTCAGATCAAGATACTCTAACTTTGAGAGATTTCCTAATTCATAGGGAATTGACCCTGAGAAATTTGTTTGTGACAGATTGAGATATCTTAACCATTGAAAGGAGCCTATGGATGGAGGAATTTGGCTTCCAATGGAACGATCATTAGAGCTGAGATCCAAATATTGCAATTTTTGCAAGCCAACCAATGAAGTGATATTGATTGAACCTGACAAAGAATGCGATTCTGAACCACGAAGATCAAGCATCTCTACGTTACCAGTTTCATTGTTGCATTCAATACCTTTCCATATGCAACAATCTGTGTCATTTTGATCGTCCCTCCACGTGGACAGCATGCCATAGTAATCTCGGACACTTTGTTTGAAATTGAGGAGTGTTTGTCTTTCCCTCTGTATGCATTTAACTTGTGAACTCTGTGATACCGAGTTGAATCCAATAACGAATAGTTTGTTATGTAGAATGCACACAAACACTGCAAACGATATTTTGAGAAAGTAACTGTTCATTCTTGCTATGAAATTTCTGTTATGCTCTAAACCTTGGTATGAATAAAACAGCCTTATAATTATTACTTCGTTCGCAACAACATTTAAGTAGTTGGAGCTTAATTTCTATACCGTCTTTGTTGACTATTCCAAGCAAGGAAGAAAGTTTGGAAGTAGAATTTTCTAAATGAAAGGAAAATCGAAGGAAATTGCTCAGGCTAACAAAATGAGACAAATGGAATAGATATAAGAAAATGAAATTAACTTTTATATATATATATATGTATATTATATTTATTGTGTTTTCAATCCACACACAAGAGAGAGAACTAGGTGTTCAAAACTTTTCCATTACAATTACTTTTATGAAATACTTATTAATCTTATTCTGTAAAACATTTAAAATTTTATAAAATTATCATATAAACTAATTGATTTAAAAAATAAATCTTGATCAACTAAAACAGATAAGAGAATGTTGAGCGGCTCACCTTATCCATTTATTAGACAAGAACTAAGAAAGGCAGATTAAAAATAAATGTTAAAATTAAGTAAATTGACTGTGGAAAAACTAAGTGTTTATTGTAGTATTACTTTGCACACTTTTGGGTCAGTACAGTTGACGACACTATTCTTTGTCAAGCTTCTGAACCAAAATAATATAATAGTAATAAGAAAAGGGATTTTATCATTTTGTAGTAATTTGGTTTATCATTTTAATTGATTTTTGTGACATCCCAATAATATACGACATGTATATATAATCTAGACGTCATCCATTATAATAAAGGAAAGCAGTTAGAGATGTACTTAAAGTATTAGGATTACATTCATCCTTAAAATAGTTGGAAATTTAAAATTTAAAGTGCTAGAGAATATCTCAAAATAAATTAAGCTGAGAGTGTTTCAAAAGAGCATAAGAGAACTAGGAAAGTCCTAGAGAGTCTAGGCAGCAACATCTTCATTTCCTTCCAAGACACGCTCCAGGGAAACCTCTTCTTCCTCTGGTCACATCCAAATGGATGGTCATTGCAACAGGAAAGCACACACAACATGGCATAACACTACAAGCAAGCAAGGGTGAGCTAATTATATAAAAAGCATACAATATAATAGTATGAGTCATACAAGAATAAACTTCAATCAAGCAAGATAAGGCACACAACCTATACATGTTATATTCTAGACTTGACTCGTCCGGACTTTAGAATGAGAGTCGAGCTATGGCGGGTCATGCACCCATCGTGGCTTATGAAACTTGGGTTCCCCACCCTGCCACACTCACGAGGTTAGTCCATTCCACGCCTTGGAGCATACTGGAAGCCTCTAAGACTAAGACCTCCTGCTACTCCTCACCGTATGTTCCAATCTTCTCTACCTGAGAAGAAAGGCCATTGGAGCGTCAGGAAGACCCTCAAGACTAAGCTCCTACTTTCATTCTAAAATACTAAGAACCTCACCGAGAGATTCTACACATTTGATACTTGGATTACAACTTGAATCATACTTGTACCACTTCATGCTCTTATACATTTCACCACAAACCACACACTTCTGATGCCACAACAACCATTCATAATATTGTAAAGTACACTCCCAAACATGCTTCTCAAACCACACAAGTTCAACTTAAAACAACAAAGTAGGAACAACGTTTTTCGCAAAGCGCACAACACTCGCACAGCGAATCCAGGTTGATTCGCACAGTGCACACACACATCTCGCCTTGCGAATTAATTCACCCAGGCATCAGACTTTGGGTCTCTCGCATAGCGCACACAGGCCACATAGCGAGAGGCTGGGTAGAGATCTCCTCCTTGGAGCGACTCGCTATGCGAAACAATCCGCATAGCGAGTCTGCTGATCTGCAGAATGCCAGTTCTACAGTATCATGCAACTCATGCCTCTCCAACCACTTTTAACCCTCTAACCCATCTTCTAACACCTCTAATTTGTGAGATGGACCTGTTTAAACTTGTCTAACTAGTTTTACACACTCCTATAGTGATCTTAAAGTGATTTAGGCTTGAATCTAACTCTAATTTCCCAATTTCCATGACTTAGGGACTCTATTTCAAATCTACCAATTCTAGCAGGTTTTGCTTCAGTTTTATATGCTTACCAAGTCTAAATAGAATTACCTAAACTGCCTAAACAGACCAAGTATGCCCAAAACCCCAAAAACTCAAAATCACTCCCTTCTTTCCCTTCAACAACCTGAAACGTTTTCCCAATTGCTAGACTATCCAGAATTCTTAACTCCCTACCACTCCTTGCCAACCCAATTGGTCATCGAAGAGGAGTCAGATGTCTAAAGCATCAGACTCACCTTCGGCGCCAGCACATATGACTAGTCACAACGTACTGGACTAGGCCAGGGCTGGCCTATGATCAGGAATGTGCCAACTGAGGTATTTAAGACTCCTCTATCCTACCAACAAAGATGCTCTCAACAAGTTACAAACATTTTTTTCTAATTATCCAAACTGTTCTATTGGTCTTTAGACCTCAACTATCCAGTTTCAATACCTCACTCCCCCCAAGCTACTTAGAACACTACACAACCATTGTACTAGCCACACCACAACACAACATATTTCATACTATAACATTTGATACAAGTTTACAGTCCAATCACCAATTTCATACAGATCAAATTACAAGCAGTCTATCACAGCCTCATACAATCCACAATATCCAAGGTCACAGAACAGTCAACATGAAACACTATTTCAGAGTCTAACATGCATGCACATTTCCAAAACAGGTTCAAGAAAATAATTAGCTCCCCTTACCTTCTTCTTTTGGGTTGCTTAATACAGTTCACAGTAGATGCCCTAATAATACCCTCCACACTGAGCGGAGCTTGACAGAACCTACAGATCACCAAATTTGTGATGAAGCAGCTTCTTAGAGCTAAAACAACGTAAGGAACGGAAAGGGACAGACACCAAGCACATGCAATTCGTAGGACAGCAAGCCCTAGATTTAAGGAAGTGGAGAAACAGTAGACAACTACTTACTGGGGAGGATGGGGAAAATGATCGGTTCAAAATGGAGCCCTTGGTGCGGTGAACGCTGGAGCACCTTCAAATCAAAGTTTAATCGGTTCAGTGAGCTGAGATTTTAGAGAGAAGGCAGAGAAAATTATGTGAAAAGGGTTTTAAAGAGAGAGTAGAAAAGTAGCAAATGAAGAATCTGACTTTGAAAGAGCCCCTTCTAAGGTCATGTGCCCTTAGTCTGATGGGTCTGACTGTCTCCAACTAGGGCCCAATAGCCCTTCCTTATTCAGGCCCTTACAATTTTTATCTTTGATCATTTATCATCTTGCATTTTTATCTGAATAGTTTATTTATTTTCTCACTTGTTTATGTTTTCAATATTTTCACCTAATATTTAATTTTCTCAAAGTTATACTACTTTAATTCACCTAATATTCATAAAATTGATTCACGATATACATGATTTAAAAGCATAGATAGCACAATATATTATGTATTAGTCCCATTAAAAGAATTCACAAATTAAATTAATTATATTCACTAGAAATAATCAAAGGATTAGTCAAATTCTCGATAAACATAAAATCAGAAGTATATATTAGATTGATTACTTTGAACAATTTTCGATGATATCGAAGCAAGAAAACGCCTTCTGGATTAGGAATTGTATCTCAGCTTACTACAAAAATAATTATAATATAATATGATATTTATAAAAGTTAAGATTGTAAATTTTCCTGGTTTAAAATCGTGAAAAATAAAAGTTATGGTAATAATCGTTATTCTTATTTTATAATATTTTTACAATTAAAAATTGTCAATAAAGATATATCATATTTTATTATCATTTAGTTTTTATTGAAGGTATGATATAGTAAAAAAAAACATAGAACGTTTTTTCAATTTTTAAAATTCCCAAAACTATTTATTAATTATTTTTCATTAAACTTAGAATCAATAATTTAATATCTATTTTATTATAAAATATTTTAGAAGATGATATTAATAATATTAATAATTTCACCACATTAAGAAAAATTAGCAATTTAATTGTGTTTATATATATATATATATATATATATATATATATATATATATATATATATATATATATATATATATATATATCACTACAAAAATCGGGAATTTTTCTGGGGGTTATTTTCATCATTACTGGCGGTTTTAACCACCGGAAAGTACTTTTCCTGCGGTTGGGAAAATCGTTGGGAAAACCTGTGACGCTAAATAAGTACCGGCGGTTTTCTGGGAAACCGCAAGAAATTCCAGGCGTTTTCTCAAAACTGCCGATAATAGCGGGGGTTGTGCAGAAACCGCCGAAAATTCCATGGGTTTTGTCAAAGTCGTCGGTAATAGCGGGGCTTGTGCAGGAACCGCCGGAACTTCCAGGGATTTTGTCAAAATCGTCGGTAATTCCAGGAGTTACTCAAAAACCACTAGAACTGGCTGGGGTTCTCTCAAAACCACCCTTATTTTGCATTGTTTAGTTACCCAGTTGAGAAGGTGCTAAATTTGTGTTGTTTAAACTGTTTATAATGCAATCTCACTTTATTTTAATCTCAAATTAGACATGAAAATATTAAGGATGGATTGAAATGTAGATAATTATTCCATTTTCATTCATTGCTTTCTAACTTTCCTTATATTTCCAATCAATTACTTGAACTTCTAATATTCAACACAATTAGTAAAGTTAGTTTATGTACCTCCTCAAGAAAAAGGAATGTTTGAGATACTAGTTGGCGGCTAAGCTTCTCGCAAAATAGTTTTGTTTTCCTCATAATTGGTTAATGTACTAAAATCTATGAAAGTCATGTTTCTAATTATCCTAACAAAACGGAGCAACTTTTTGTATGTCACAGAAAAAATCAATTTAATCATTTAGTATTATGTTTTGAAGATAATTTAATGTCTTAAGTAAACAATAAATATGCACAGTAAAGAAGGGCTTTACCGAAGGCCACAATCCCTTGGAAAGTGCCAAAAACCGTCGGTAATTTGTCATTACGGACGGTTTACCGATGGCTTTATAGTTGTCGGTAATACCCTTGTCGCTAACATTTACCGATGGCTTGAGCCCTTTGGTAATTACCGACGGTCAGAAGCCTTCGGTAATTACCGAAGGGCAGAAGCCTTCGGTAATTACCGAAGGGCAGAAGCCTTCGGTAATTACCGAAGGGAAGAAGCCTTCGGTAATTACCGAAGGGCAGAAGCCTTCGATAACATCCGGAAAAATACAAAGTTATATTTGTATTTGTTATCCAACCACATATACCTGCATAAAAGGTTCACACAGCACAGATAGACCTGCATAACAGTTTCAAACCACAGACAGACCTGCATATTGTGCATCCCAAAATCATTCAATATCATTGATGAAAAAAATAATATAACATCATCTGTAAAGTTCAAATTTAAGAAGTTGTTTCTATAAATGAAATATGAAACATAAAACAATAATATCATCCATTTTTTAGCAAAGATAATGTTCCAAAATCATGATGTACTAAAAATCAAATGTACTAACAGCAGTATGTTCTAACAACTATGATTAAATAACAAAATAAAACTAAAAATCTACTTAGTCATCAGAATGTTCTTCATCATCCTGCTCCTCTGTAGATGGTTGGACTGGTGTGGGCTGATTGATGTGGGCTGGACTGATCTGGGCTGCTGAGGGACGACGGGTGACAGGGAGGGTTGTGGCTGGGTCAGAGGGACGGTGGAAGGAGTTTCTGAAGTTTGAGGCAGCGCTCTCATGACCAGGGACTTGAAGTTTGTAAACTTGTTTCTCAAGTCACTTTATTCTTCTCTCAATTGACGGTTTTCCTAGTCACGTTGTTGTAGTAGCTGTGTCAAGCGCTGGATGGCCTCGTCAGTAGAAGTGGTGGAAGAAGAAGAAGGTTGGTGCTTCAGTCTACCTCCTCTCGATGTTGTATAGTTTGCAGCAAGTTATCCTGCACCGTACACTCGTCCCTTTTTCTTCCCACCAACAACATCGACCCAACACTGTGTCCTACGGATGTCGTCATCTACATTACTCGCATCATCCAGTGTAGGAGCTGACCCATGTTCGGTTCTAACCTGTGAAAGTCTCGTAGAAAATTCTTCCTGTTGAAACATTAAAAGCAATGTTAGGGAATGATACAATAATATAATCATGTGGATTACTAATACTAGGAGTGCTATTTTCTTACATGAGTCTTGCGAGATCTTGAATCAACGAATTTATTAGTGCTCTTCCGAACATGGGTCTGTGCAAAGACCTCGTCAACATGGACCGCCTGTCTAAGAGTTGTGTCTGTAACATAATTTAGACTTATTAGTGTATATGAAATACAAAATACATAAGTTATATAAGAAAGAAACAAAAAAGTAAAGAAATTTTACCATACAAATGGCATGCTCGTGAATTTTGATTGACCCACCAGTATGCAAGGCACCACCTTTTTCAGATGCTCTGTTCCTCTAGGCTGTAGCACACTTCTTGCGAAACTCTACTGAATTCCAATGTGGAAGAAAAGAGTTCCAAATTATTTCACCCAACCAGTAAGGGCGCTCCCCTGCATTTCGGGCATCCCTAAACATCTTTGAGAGCCGATGAGATGCTTTCATGTGGAAATTTCTATGTATTTGTCTTTCATGTTTAGCTTTCCACTGCACCTATATCTGTAATGATGAACAAAACAAACATTGATTAAGACATGGTAAGATAAGAATGATAATTAGTTTAAATTTGTTCACCTTAAAACGCTCCCAGAATGGCTTTTTGTCGTCTATAGGTATTGCTCCCCAAGTAGACCATGGAGTTAAATACTGTTGCTTAATTGATCGTGTGATGGCTTGGGAAGCAACCTGGATGGAATAAACCTGCATATAAAGAAATAAAAGTCATTTCAAATAAGACAATGTTTAAAACATCAATCAAAGTTAAAAAAGGGATTAAAGTCTTACCCTTTTCCATATGGCTCCATCCATGGTCGATCATGGAGGGGCGGGTCAACACCATCACCATCACCAGCTGAATCTGGATCAGTAAATGGTGTGGCAGTTTAAGAAGACGGTCTAGAAGATGAGGAAGGTATAGAAGTAGGATGAAGGGGAGGAGTGGGGGTAATAATCATAGGGGGAGGAGTGAGGGTAATAATCATAGGGGGAGGAAGAGGCTCTTTGGTAGGGGTAGGAGGAGGGTGTACTGCAGGGGTAGGAGGAGGAGGATGTACTGTAGGAGTAGGGGGAGGGTGTACTGCAGGGGTAGGAGGAGGAGGGTGTACTGTAGGAGTAGGGGGAAAGTGTACTTCAGGAGTAGGGGAAGGGTGTACTGCAGGAGTAGGGGGAGGCCCCACGGATGATGGACTGCGGGTAGGTAGTGTAGTAGGCACCCTAAGTATTGCATAAAAAATAATAAGGAAGGATCACTACAAATTTAAGATTGTATTTTAAATAACTCTATTGAAATGATAGTTCAATTTCCTACAATATTTAAGATAGTCGAACATTCAATCATCGTCATCATAATCTTCATCATCATCATCATCATCATCATCATCATCATCATCATCATCTTCTTCTTCTTCTTCTTCTTCTTCTTCTTCTTCTTCTTCTTCTTCTTCTTCTTCTTCTTCTTCTTCTTCATCACCTTGTGCAAGTGCTTCTAATACATCTCCATCACCATCAGGGTCGCGCAATGCGATTATACGTTCAACTTCAATATTTTCTTGTGGTTGTGACATTTGGTCAAGTTGGTAGGCAACACCTTCCTCAACCTCATTTGAGTCAATGCGACCTCTAGGCTTGGTTAGTATTGCTATAGCCCAACCACGCTTGTCAATATTGCGAAATGGTGGATATGGCACATAATAAACATGTCTTACATTAGTTAGAAGAATGAAAGAATCAAACGCTTTAAATTTCTTTCTCATGTGGAGTTCGACAATGTTAAACCTAGGATCCACTCTAGTACCAGCTCTAGAAGGATCAAACCATTCACAATAAAAAAAAGTACTACTTTGTTTGGAGAAGTAGTGTTGTTGTACTCTAGCTCATATATTTTATGAATGATGCCGTAGAAATCATCATAACAACCCTCTGTACGACCCTTGACGTACACACCACAATTTGTTGTTTTCTTTCCTTTAGACCATTCATGTGTATGAAATTTGTAACCATTGATGAAGTAAGTGTGCCATTCTTTCACACATCTCATTGGACAATTGGAGAGATGTCTTAACTCTTGAACCGTGGGAGTTAATGCCTGATTAAAAACCTACAAAGATACCAAAAAAATTTTAAAGCAAGAGTCAAATTAACCTTGCTCAAAACATAGGAAAAAGTATGGACCTGATTTCTGAACCACTAGGGAAATTCTGAGTGTATTCTAGCAGAAGCATTTCCTTCTACGACTTGCTCAGCCACAAGAAATGAGCTGGTACAAATGAAATGAATTAGTGTATAACAATTTAACCATTGCAAAGGTAAGAGTTGGATGATGACATACTCAAGGTACGACTTAACTTCACTGCAATTGATTAAGACATGGACATGAGCAAAGTTGAATTCAGCATTAGTTAACCAATGAGTGAATTCTTTCCCTGCATGACGGCCTGATTGTCGAAAAACTGATAATGAACTTTGACATGGTTCAGCTTGCCATTGCATTTCGTTTCTGACATTAGTGGGGGACAACATGAAGTTTTTGGAATAATGTGAACAAAAATACGTCGTCTCTCTGTGCAAGTAAGCTGAACAAATTGAGCCTTCTACTCTAGCTTTATTTTTTACTAAACGTTTGGATTCTCCCATAAACCTTTCAAATGGATACATCCACCTGTATTGCACAGGTCCCCCAAGCCAAGCTTCATATGCAAGATGGATTGAAAGATGCTCCATTGAATCAAAGAATGCAGGAGGGAATACTCTTTCTAATTTGCAGAGAATAATTGGGATATTTTCTTCCATCTTTCTTAGGCAACTTTCCTTGAGTGTCGTGCAATACAAATTTTTAAAGAAGTTATTGATTTCTATTAGTGGATGTAACACGTGTTGTGGCAAACAACTAAACGCAAGAGGGATGAAAGTCTCCATGAATACATGACAATCATGACTTTTCAAACCTTGAATAGTACCATTCTGAACATTGGCACATCTGGACAAGTTAGAAGAATATCCATCTCGCATTCTAAGCTCTTTGATCCATCCACACACTATTCTTGCCTCATCTTTTGACATGGTGTAGTTTGCTTTTGGTTTGAACAATCGACGGTTACCTTGCGCCTTCAACTCTAAGTCTTTTCGTGCACAATACAGAGGTAAATCTTTTCTTTCTTTGTCATTATCTTTTGTCTTACCAATAACATTCATAACTGTGTTCAAGACGTTGTCAAAGAAATTTTTTTCTATGTGCATGACATCCAGGTTATGTCTTAGCAAGTTGTCTTTCCAATAGGGAAGATCCCAAAATATGCTTCTTTTAGTCCAATTATGCCATTCTCCAAACCCTTCTATCCTATTCTGTCCAGATTCATTGACTTTTGGATAGTCTTTCACTCTTCTCCAAACGTGTGATCTAGTCAACTTCGGCGGGGGCATATCCGTTTCAACTTGCCCTTTGCGAAATGCCTTTTGTTTCTTCTAAAAGGGTGATCAATGGGCAAGAACCTTCGATGACAGTCAAACTAACTACTTTTCCGACCATAACTCAATTGGAATGACTTTGTATGTTCCATGCAATGTGGACAAGCTAATCGACCATGCGTGCTCCAACCAGATAACATGCTATATGCTAGAAAGTCATTAATAGTCCACATCAAAGCTGCCCTCATAAGGAAATTTTTCTTCCTTGAAACATCATACGTCCAAACACCATTCCATAACTTCTTCAAATCATCAATCAAAGGCTCCAAATAAACATCAATCCCTGATTTGGGATTAAATGGACCTGGTATTATACATGTTAAAAACATATAAGGCTTTGTCATACACATCTCAGGTGGTAGATTGTATGGGGTAACTATCACGGGCCAACATGAATATGGTGATGCAGACGCCTGAATGTATGGCGTAAACCCATCAGAGCATAGACCAAGTCTCACGTTACGCGGTTCACTAGCAAAGGACGGATGTTTACGATTGAAGTGCTTCCAAGCTTCACCATCAGAAGGATGACGTTAAACTCCTTTAGTTTTGTTACCATCATGCCATGTCATGTGTTGTAATGTTTGCATTGAAGTAAACATTCTTTGTAATCTTGGAATAATGGGCAAATAGAACATTGACTTTAAGGGAATTGGTTTTTTTTTGCCTCCGTATAGGTAAACATTCTTTTTTTTCCATCCTACATGCATCGTATGATATCGAGGAGAGCCACAAAACTTGCATTCAACCAACAATGCATCATTTTTGCCACTATCATTGTCGTAGAATTACATACATCCATTAACACAACAATCAATCTTCTTGGCTTCCAATCCCAACATTGAAACACATCTTTTGGCTTGATAACAATTCTTCGGAATAAAAGTGTTTGGTGGTGTCAAATCTAAAATCAATTTTGTATAGTGATCCATTGCTTGAAATGGAACGTTCCAATTAGATTTACCAACCAAAAGTCTAATGGACACTGACAATTTTGACTCAGATGAACCTTCAAATACAGGTAGATTTGTCTCTGTCAGTAATTTGTAAAACCTCTAAGTGGTTTTATTTGGAGACTTTTCATCATGACTATCGTTTGCTTCTTGTTCGTCATGTCGACGAAGAGCATTGTCGACAATCTCTTGCATATAGGCAAATTGATCTATCTCAGATGTATGTACAATAGTATCCGAACCTGATGCAAGCCGATTTTCAGCTACATTGGAGGTCGAAGGAATTTCTTCACCGTGAAATGTCCAAACCGTGTAATTAGGCATGAACCCTTTTTGGTATAGGTGAACTTTGACATCTTCATCTTTCAAAATCCTTGTACATACGCACTTGATGCATGGGCATCAAATCCCTTCATCAAGAGCATAATATTGATATCGTCGAGCCGTCTCCACAAACTCTTCAACTCCGATGACAACAGATTCCTTCAAACCTCTCCTTCTTCTATAACAACGGTTGTACATCCATCCACGGTGGTTGGGAAAATGGGCCATGTTCTGTGACAAGCCAAACAGAGGCAAACTTAGCCAAAATAGAAACACTCCATGGACATAAGTAATAAACCTATTACTACTCAAGTCGAACATGGAAGGCAATTTGAACACTACTGTCACAAGCATACAATATGTATATGTAAAGAGAAGTCCTGAGTATTGAAATGCCTTAGACATCCTAAGGGGTTGTGTATTAAAGTTGGGGGAGACAACTTATTATTACTGAAGTTCTCTTTTACAGAGTACTTCCACATATTTTGTAGGTTCTAAGTGTCTATAGTATTTTTCACCCTTCTCATTCCATTGAGAATGTGTGTAGTACCATAGGATAAATGACTACTTAACTTAATCAAGTTGTAGCCTAATAAATGAAATACAATATACATGAACATACAATATAGACATCAACATAATTTAGGCAATCCAATATGTATAAAAGCGTGGATATATAATACATATTAACAAAATTTAGGCAATCAATTAGGAATAAAAGTATCTACTTTAGGTATATTGCCAATTTCTCACCTTTATTAGACTAGCAACTCAAACTTTGAGTTTTAGGTTATTCTTTTCTTTTCACTACTTTCCTACCTTTATTTGACTAACTTAGACTTGTTAGGATGTTTACATAACATAGAAAAAGTCTACATTAGGTGAAATGAAAATTTCTCACCTTATAAGTACACTTTTTAGGTACTTAAAACTCAAAGTTTGAGTTTTAGGTTATTCTTTGCTTTTCACTACTTTCCTACCTTTATTAGACTAAGTTAGACTTGTTAGGATGTTTACATACCTTAGAATAAATCTACATTAGGTGAATTGATAATTTCTTACCTTAAAAGTTCAATTTTTAGGTACTTAAAACTTAAACTTTGAGTTTTAGGTTATTCTTTACTTTTCACTACTTTCCTACCTTTATTAGACTAAGTTAGACTTGTTAGGATGTTTACATACCTTAAAATAAGTCTACATTAGGTGAATTGACAATTTCTTACCTTAAAAGTTCACCTTTTAGGTACCTAAAACTCAAACTTTGAGTTTTAGCTTATTCTTTGCTTTTCACTACTTTCCTACCTTTATTAGACTAAGTTAGACTTGTTAGGATGTTTACATACCTTAAAATAAGTCTACATTAGGTGAATTGACAATTTCTTACCTTAAAAGTTCACCTTTTAGGTACTTAAAACTCAAACTTTGAGTTTTAGCTTATTCTTTGCTTTTCACTACTTTCCTACCTTTATTAGACTAAGTTAGACTTGTTAGGATGTTTACATACCTTAAAATAAGTCTACATTAGGTGAATTGACAATTTCTTACCTTAAAAGTTCACTTTTTAGGTACTTAAAACTCAAACTTTGAGTTTTAGCTTATTCTTTGCTTTTCACTACTTTCCTACCTTTATTAGACTAAGTTAGACTTGTTAGGATGTTTACATACCTTAGAATAAGTCTAGATTATGTGAATTGACAAATTCTTACCTTAAAAGTTCACTTTTTAGGTACTAGCAACTCAAACTTTGAGTTTTAGCTTATTCTTTGCTTTTCACTACTTTCCTATCTTTATTAGACTAAGTTAGACTTGTTAGGATGTTTACATACCTTAGAATAAGTCTACATTAGGTGAATTGACAAATTCTCACCTTATAAGTACACTTTTTAGGTACTTAAAACTCAAACTTTGAGTTTTATCTTATTCTTTTCTTTTCACTACTTTCCTACCTTTATTAGACTAAGTTAGACTTGTTAGGATGTTTACATACCTTAGAAGAAGTCTACATTAGGTGAATTGTCAATTTCTTACCTTAAAAGTTCACTTTTTAGGTACTAGCAAATCAAACTTTGAGTTTTAGTTTATTCTTTGCTTTTCATTACTTTCCTACCTTGAATTCAAAAGTAAGCACTTCAACAACTTTGTTTTATCAATTGAAACATGTTTAAACTAAAATTTAACTCAAAACCAAACTGTTACTCAAAATCACCTTTTTACTTCCCAAAATTAACTCAAAATTGGTGGTTTTGGAAGTGATTTTGTGCCTATACCATTCTAACACTACATCCATCCTTTGAACAGTTTTAATTCATCAAAATACAGTTGTTTGAACTCTTTTTAGGCACAAAATATAACTCCAACTCAGATTCACTTTGCAAGTTCCAAAAATGGCACAAATTTTGCATAATATGGGTTATTAGGTTTCAATTTTCGTGTTGATGTGATTCTATGTTATTAGGCAATTTAAACAAGTCCAAAATGTTGTTTTCAAATTTTTTAGAACACTCAAATTGAAGCTAGATTCATCTATGTGCAAAATAGCAGATTCAAACCTCATTTTTGAGTGAAATTGGGAAGTAGAAGGGTGAATCTGGTAAACAGTTTGGTTCTGAACCCAATTAGAGTTCAAAAAAGTTTAAATTGATGAATTAAAGTTGCTGATTGTATTACTAGAGTCTTAGAATCACTTGGGCACGATTTCACTTTTAAAACCACCAATCTCGGGTCAATTCTTTTGGTGCATAGCTGAAAAAACTTGACATGTTTCTTAGTTTCATTTAAGTACTTAAAAGTTCTTAGGATATGAAGATTGTACATTGTTAAGTTATTTTAGGTGAATTCCCATTTTCTGACCTATTTAGTATTCTTTTTAGGTTTTAGGTAGTCAAATTTTGAGATTTTCCTACTTGATCCAATTTCACATCTCTCTTAGCTTCATATAAGTACTTTTAAATTGTTAGGATAAGAACATTATACTTTATTAGGTTATATTAGGTGAATTTCGAAATAGGTCACCTATTTATAACACTTTTTATACTTTAAGTACTTCAATTTTGAGATTTATGAACTACTTTTAATTTGACATCTTTCTTAGCTTCATTTAACTACTTTACTCTTGTTAGGATAAGAAAAGTGCACATTCTTAGGTTACTTTAGTGCAATTTCCAATTTTTGACCTTTCTAGTGCATCTTCCAGTTTTTATAAGTAGATTTTGATTTCTTTCCTATTTTTCAGAAGTTACAATAGTTTTCAATAGTCTTATAGCAATTAAAACATGTTTAGATAATTACATTACAGTTTCATCTGTTAGTTTAAAACAATTTTAATGATTTGAAATTAGTTTTAGCATAGTTTAGGTTGTCAATAGTGAATTTTTGAGTTTTTGTAAAGAGGTAGGCTTCAGGTTGTTTTTTAACTTTCTAGTAAGAATGATTAAACAAGTTGAATGATATGGGCGGGTCTATCTAGTAAAATCAACTCAATGATTAAACAGGTTGAATGATTAAACAGGCTGAATGATATGGGTGGTCAGAATGAATTCAATGTTTTACCAAGGAAAGTATTTGGAGTTACTTTAAGCTTTCTTTTTCACTTTATTTTTTGTTATCCAATGGCTGCAAAGGAACCGGACCAGTCAAAAACAGCCCATAGACTGCTTGGAATTCAGTGCACCAAACCTTAAGAAAGCAAAACAGAAAAGACAGTGCCAAATAATACTACTACTGCATACTTTTGCATGATGGAAAGCTTAAAAAAGAAATTATTATATAGAAGGCAAAGATGTTTGCTCAGTGCTGACAAATGAGAAATTAAGAAACCTGTATACGATTGTAAGTGATATTCGTGTAATATGTCATTCCCCAATAGCAAGGTTAATCAAGGAAGTCTAGGAAATGGGTCATTTCTTTCATATGAATGAAACTTTTTCTTAACTCATCAAAAGACAAAAAATTAATGAAAAGAGGAAACAAGCCAAGGAGACCTTGATGTTGCCAAGGATGCTCTTGTGCAGGCACTCACACGGCTTAGGGCATATCTTTTTGATAAGGAACGTGTTGTCTTAGGATTCCTTCTAGTGCTTCCATATCTTCCAACTTCTGTTGATGGATCAGATGGCTTGAACTATGATAGTAGAGATGGTAAACAACATGGACGTGATGCATATTATGGTGGCTATATGGAGGTTCAAGTGATTTGGCATTTGGTGATGGTTATGGAAGCTATGGAAGTTCACAGGTTATTTTTGACATACTTATACCCTAAATTTATTATGAATTAGCTTTTCCAATTCTTCTTTTATTTCTTAATTTGTTGATTTCATATATCTATAACTTGGTGGTAGTGGTGGTGGTGCTTATGGAGCTTATGGAAGTTATTCTTTAGGACGGTCTAGTGGCTACCGGTAATTAATTAAGTTCTTTTATGTTCCTCGTATCATTATTATGTTAAAGTCTTACCCGGTCCATGTTGAGTGAAAGCTACTCACTGATTAATATTCAGTGTTTCTAAACTCATCGATACTGATATTAAGCATCTATTATCAGGTCTACTCATAATGGTTCTTCTCGGAGGAGAAACCATGCTTACTAAAACTTG
The DNA here is from genome assembly GCA_027742785.1 of Vigna reflexopilosa. Lineage (NCBI taxonomy): Eukaryota > Viridiplantae > Streptophyta > Magnoliopsida > Fabales > Fabaceae > Vigna > Vigna reflexopilosa. The sequence goes on along the minus strand of CM050928.1, from coordinate 18,972,612 downwards.
ATGGGTCCCTGCAGCTATATTACATCTTTCATTATTTTTGGTTTTTTATTTGCCATGTTCTTAATATAGGTCATTCACATTAGTATGTAATAGATTGATATCTTAACTTGGCTAGTCTTCCATTTAGAATTTTGATGCTCTTATTTTCTCTTTGTTTCCTCTCCCTTCCCATCCAAATAGTTGTGTCTTGTGAAACCTGATGCCTACTGCCTAAACCGAAAGACCATATGAACCAAGGTTTCACAAACTCATAACCTACCTTGACACCTCTACCTAGAGGACCAAACATGTGAAGACTAGTGAAATCGGCCAAGTCCAGCATGCAACCTCAAACTCAAAATGAAATTCACATCATTTTACAACAATGTCAAATTCAAGAAACAAGAATCAAAATAAAATGGAAAAGCACATCATATCATGCAAATTCAATGTAGCCTTTGCAGTAAAATAAAATGACAGAGCACATACCTTGGATTTTGCCTTCCTTGCTTGGTGATGTCTGCTCCTAAGACTTTATTCCTCCCTTTGCTGCTGCAATTCCAATTCCATCTCAACTTAACCTTATGTTTTTTGGAATGGAAGTGAATTAGGGGTTTTCATTATACATTTTCACACAGTTCATTCACACAGAAGGACATTACCTCGTCACAGACCCACTACACTGGCCTCACCCTGCGACAGTGGAAGCCCTGGTCACGCCGCCACAACACCGTCAACGCACCACCACAACACCGAAGTCACGCTGACATCGTTGTCACACCGTCATAGCACCATCGTCAGGTCGCCACAACACCGTTGTCACGCCGCGACAGCAACCTTGTCAACAAACACCCTCGAACAGCCCCCTCGCAACAATGTAATCCGTCAACCACCACCTCACCGGCACTATCCTGACGTCGACACAGCGATTGAAGAAATTAGGGTTCTCAACGACAAAGGAAGATGAGATTGAAGAAATTGGGGTTCTGAAGTTAGAGAGGAAGAATTGGGGGAAAGCTTGCGCGAAAACAAATTGGGAGGATGGGAGAGGGAAATCCTAAATTCTTATTTCATTAAGTCGATGCTTATACCGACGGTCGTAAACCTTCGGTAAACTCAATGCACCATTACCGACGGTCAAAAACCTTCGGTAATCAACCACTTAAGTGACCGTCGCTGCATCCTTCGGTAAATCAACTTTACCGAAGACCGAAAAGGCCGTCGGTATAATTCCTTCGGAAATTCTTAAGAAAAATAATGGAGAAAGTGGGTAGAGTTTGGATGCTTATAATAGGATCCAGCAGACGCACTCACTCAGCATAATGTTTAGAACCTGCTCAACATCTTTCCAACTTTTGTCCAGATTCTATCATTTTAGGCAAAAACTACTTTACAGAGATGTTACCATTTAAAACAACCAACAACGACTAACACATTATTATTTACCACATCTTTCATATTCTGACAATAATCACAACCAATATCATAAAATACCCATTTATGACGTGGAGAAAGAAATTGTATAAACCAGTTGGATGTAACTGCTATAAAGACGAAAGAAGGAATTGATCCTTTCTATTTTCGGAAGGTATGGTACTCTCTTACATAACACTCTGCAATAATGAATTGATGTGGTTAAATAAGCTAAAGGAGGAATGGGAAATCAGAGTACCTTTGTACCCAAGGAAAATAACTCCAATTAAGGTAACATAGAAGTAGAAAAACATTGATCACCTAATATATAGCCCCAGATACAATGATGCTAGAAGCTGTCTACTAAACATTTCTTAAGCCACGTTATATAATTAAAACTTGCAGGTCACAAAAAGTATGGAACTACAGACTTTCCTATCAGATACTTGGACTTTAATGATGGATTGAGTGTGTTGTTTACTTGGGATTTAAGTTCTTATCTGGGTTAAGCTTCAAAATTAACTCCATAGCAGATTTAGGGGATAAAGAGTACCAGTAAATGCTCTGCGTTAATGGTGCAACAGTTGAAAACCCAGTCACCCTGAAGCCTAGTGAAGAATGGAAAGGCTTATAACAGTCAATTCTTCTATCTTCTTGATTATGTGCTGTGATTTTATGTGCAGACTAAAAATCAAAATATGATAATTAGGATCAATTATTTATCAAGAACTCATCAACATTATCACACTGTTTCTTAATGTGCTTTTCTTCCTTCTTTCAATAATAGGAAACTATTTCATTGCAACCTAATATCATTCATACATGTTCATACATAAAAATTAACAATATCTAATTTTCTTCTTCTTCATTACATCCATTGTTTGGTACACTCCCTTGATCAGATACCTACAATATAACATAATAGTTAGTCAATAATATATTTAATAAAAAAATCATACAAATAAATTTAACAATTATTACCGATGATCGTTGAAATACTGCAAATTATGAAGCCAATGAGCCTTGATGATTTTGCAACAAAAGTGTCATCATTGCCTTCATTTCAGTAACTTGTGATGTCAAACATGATAAATATGATACCTAACATGTTAATCTTAAAAGGAACAAACTAAGTAAATATTTATTAAATATTCATTCGGTCTCCCTGTGAGACAGTCTCCCTGACGTTAATGGAGACACTTCCTCTCTCAAATTACGCATTCAGTCATGCTCAAACCAAAACGGGGTGGTATAAAGAAAAACAAAAAACAAAACTAAGCAAAACGAATCAATGAATGGAATGAAAATGAAGTGACCTATGCAGGAATTTTGAGAGCGAACACGACCTCGCAACCACAACACCTTGACGCCTCGACGACGAACACAACGCAGGGGAAGACCAAGAAGAAGATGGTGTCGGGCTTGGAGGAAAATGTTTATGGTGAACTATTTGGAGGAAAATGTATGAAGAATTAAGAGAGAGAACTAGGATTTAGGGAGTACTTTTGAAATGTACGAAGGCGTGGTATACCAGTTGGAAATAAAAAAAAGTGCTTTAGGAGAAGGGGAGTCAGGTAGATATTTTTGAAAAATTATTTAAAAAAAAAACAATTTAGGGGTGGTTTCTATTATCATCCACAAGAAATTGCCGGAGTTTTCAAAACCCCGAATAATAACCCCTTCTAAAATTCATTATTTTTATAGTATGTAGTTAAAAGAATTACTCTCATGCATATAATGTAATAACTTTTAAACTACTAGTTTTACTCTTTTCTAAAAGTAATTAAATCAATAACTATTTACTACAATTCAATTTGACAAAAATATTCAGTTAAATGCATTTTAGATCACCACATGTTGTTGTTTACATAAAATGTATGTAGCAAAATAATATCAAACTAGATTATTAGATCTGGAAAAATCATAATATGTATGTTAAATCAATTTACAAAATATATAAATATCACAAAATAATATCAAATTAGTTTATAAAATTCAGAAAAATTACGTGTCAAATTAATTTAACTTTTCATATATTACAAAATGTACATCAAATACTATAAAATTACCAAGTGAAGATGTTTTCAGATGTTTTGGCACTTCGTGGACACTCTCTTCTTCCGGTAAAATTATAATCGATCATATCATTTTAGCAAAATTAAAAATAATATTCAATATATTAAATTGTACACATAAAATATAAAATACTTACGTATACATTACTCACATTACAAAATATGACATCAAACTTAAAAAAAAAATTGACTTTCTTTCATGCAAAAACTTGACACTTTTTTAGAAAAGTTGCTATAACTTTTCTCTTAAATTAATCTTTCAATTGAAAAAGTCAAATCAAAAATTGAGAAATTGTAATTGCACTACTAAATCTTGTGGATCATCCTTTCTCAACAATTTGTTAACACAATATTGGCTGAGATTTCATTAAAATTAACAGTCTTTTCTTGTGTCATTTTTCTTCAATAAACTATAATTTAAATTGTAAGTTACGTTAAAAAGTTTTGAATCATAATATATATTATAATTTATTTTGCAATAAACATACTTTAAGGTGGGTAGGAAATGGATGTAACATGTTTATCTCATATTAAACTAGAAAACAAAATGGCCATAATTTAGCTTTCATGTAACATGTGTTCAGAAGTCTATCGACGTCATTTATTCTAAAAGTTCATAAAACATTTTAGTGAACCAAAACAACAAATCATATTTTATTTTACTGTAGACATAATATAAATAAAATTATAAACTAAAATTATTCAGCACTTCATGAATTGAATGATGTCTCTATAACAATGTTTAACTTCGTGAGTTTGGAGCCTATATATATTCCATTTGCTTATCGACAAAACGAATGTGACAGTGTTGTAAAAGAACAAGGTGCACACACAAACCATACAAAAAAGGGTTCTGTTATTCAACTCAACTTTTACAGAAAGAATAGAAGCTGTATTAATACAACTTAGTACATAAAACAGAAAAGAATATCAATGAAACAGAACAAATAAAACTGCTTAACTTTGACTTAAAAAACACCTAACACAGTGACTTTTACGTTGATAACACCAATAACATTCCTCAACCATTTAAACCTTTTCAAAACCAATCTGGTACAAAGTCATCGATTCCCTCATTCTAGCTGACTTTGAGTTTGGAGCCAATTTTGGAAGCTAGGACGCAACTTGCAAGAAGCTAGGCCCAATTTAAATAATTGGAAGGGTGGAGTCCAAGTGGTATCAAACTTTAGAGACAATGAGTTGCCTGATAAGTCTAGTATTGCCAATTGGGACAAATTTTTGAGTTGCAACTAATTGATATCACATAAGTTATTTTCCAAATGTATCCTCTTTTACAAATAATTTATTCTTTATTCATAGTTTATCCAACAATACTCTCCGACCTATTATACGTGCCTTCGGAATAGCCTTAGTTCTCCATAGCAATTTAAATGCACTAAACACCTCCACATCTAGGATTCTCTATAGAATGTTATATGTTGACTTTATCGTGAAGGCATCATTATCATCTTCCTTCCAAAATCAGGTATTCCTTTCTTCAACCTTTGGCCATTTATAGATTGAAGAAGTTGTAGCTCGTTTCCTAATCCCACCTAGTTCTCTTTCATGTTGATTTCACATCCATGTAGTTTCCTCCCAACCCCAAACTCTCCTTGAGTTCTATCTTTACAATTCGAGATTGTATAAAGCCTAGGAAACCTACAACATAATGGTTCATCCCCTACCCGTTTATCCTGGCAAAACTTGACTTTGTTCCTTCTCCTACTCTCTAACAAAAAGTACTTATCAAACTAAGTACCCCTCGAAGCTCCCACATAATTTACATAAATCTTTACACCACCATGAGTCTTTGTTAGATGTGTCATGTTGCCATAAGTTTCTCCAAGACATATATACTTTGCCTCTAATACATCTTTCCACACACCTTGTTCCTTTGTTCCCAGCTTCCACTTCCCTTTAGCTAATTAATAATTTCCATTTTTACCTATTTTTGTGTGTTTATGGTTATGAGTAAATCAATTTTTTTCTAGTTTTTATATTGTTTTATCATCAAGTTTAGTTTCATTAGTGAAAACAAGGATTTTATGACGACTTATGACAGGTGAAATCCACCTATCATAATAAGTTGACAGGTATACTTTTCGTAATAAAAATAAAAGTTATTATGACGCAGTTTTGAAGACTTGTCATAATATATCAACGTAGTGGCAAAATTGAAACTATGTTTAAAACACATTATGACAGGTCTAGGAAAAACTATCATAATATACTTTTTTATGACAGTTAACTTAACACTTGTCATAATAAATGGGAAACAATGGCAAATTCAAAATTATGATGGAAATATATTTATGACGGATGATAAAACACCTATCATAGAATCTGTTAAATTTCTAATTTCCTTTCTCCTTTTTCATGCGTTCTCTTTAACTTTACTATTCACTCTTCTTAATCCCTAAGAAGAAAACAGGAAAAGGTTCACGAATTTCGCGTGCTACGTTGACGTCGTTTTCCGGAGGAGATCACACCACCGCCTAGGGAGGTTCCATTTTCGTAGCTCTTCGCATGCGTCGACCACTTTTATTGGTTTCGCATGACTGTCGACTCTCTTGCCGTCACGACTCATGTAAGACCTAAGGATTTTAATATTGTTACCAATGAGGAGCATTCATGTCTTGAAGTTATATTGATGATGATATTGTTGAAGACTTGAAGGATCTTTTTGTATCAATGTTAAAAGCTGTCTTTGTAGAAACAATTGTATAGGAATCATTTTGCACTTGTAAAAGCACTTAGAAGTTTCATATATAGTAATTCTTTACGGAAATAATAGATTATCACAGGGGATAATCGATTATCATTGTTAATTTTGATATTTTCCAGGGTTCGGTAAAATTCGATTATCACTAAGGATAATCGATTATCACATTTTCTAAAACCCCATAACGACCTCAAATAATTGATTATCATTGGTAGTTGGGAGCAGGTTTTTCAGTTTTTGACCCCTTGCCTATACACACACATACACACACACCCATTTCTTAAAGCTTTAAGAGGTCAACTAAGCATTTTGAGAATACATAATAGTTCTGAGGAAGTTCTCAAGTCTTAGAGAGAGTTGCATCAAGTCTTATGAAAAGGAGAAGCTTGTTTAGTGTGTCTAAGGTTGAAGCAGTTCTCTTCAAGTTGATTGAGCTTGGTTCTTTCCATCGTGTGTCGAAAGAAGGTGTTTATTGTTTCTAATCTTTGTATTACTTTGTTTGTAATCTCAAACAAAATTATAGCGAAAAAGGTTAATCACTCTTTATAGTGATTAATGACTATACGTAGAATCTGTTTATTCGAACTAGGATAAAATCTTTTGTGTGATTTTCTTTAACTCTATAACTCTTGCTTATAAACTGTTCGATAAAAGTTGCGAAAGAAAATCATAAATTTTAAAAAGAACAAATTCACCCCTCCCCTCTTTGATAGTTTTGCAAATTTTACGAAAATGGCCAATCATAACCAAGTCTATGTTGAGGGTGCTTCCATCAACAGCCACCACTTTATACTAGTGATAATTATGCTTTCTGGAAAGTCAGAATGCAAATTCTTATGGGGTCTATGGATAGAGGCATCTGAGAAGCTATTGAAAATGGTCCTTTTATTCCAATGAGAACTGTTGATGGTATTGAGCAAGAAAAACCTTATTTAAATTAGACTATCGAGGAAAATAAAAGAGCTCAATTTGATATTAAATCTCGTAATATAATATCTTTATTGTTGTGCTTGATGAATTCTATAGAATTTAAGTGTGTAAGACAGCGTAGGAAATGTGGGAAGTCCTTAGAGCCACTCATGAAGTTATAGATGATGTGAAACGCGCTAGAAATAATACATAGATCCAAGAGTACGAAATGTCCAGAATGCAACCTGGAGAAACAATAGTAGACATATAAAAGAGTTTCACTCACATCGTCAACCATCTAAGAGGATTGGGTAAAACATTTGATATTGATGAATTGAATGTTAAAATCTAAAAGTCTTTGGACAGGTCTTGGTAACCCAAAGTGACCACCATCTTAGAATCTCAAAACCTATCCCAAATGTTTATGGTTATTCTATTTGGAAAGTTCCGCGAACATGAGCTTGAGTTGAACAAGTTGACTTCAAAAGAAGACCAAGGTAAGAAGAAGACCTTGGCCTTCAAAACCGAAGTCTCCAAAGGGAAAAGCTCAAAAATGGAAGATGACGATTCTGATGATGAGGAGCACATGAGTCTCATGATAAAGAGATTTGTTAAGTTCATCAGAGTAAAAGGTAAAGACAAGTTCATAGGTGAAAAGAAGGACAATGAAGGATCCTCATCAAGCATCAAATGTTATGGATATGGAGAAAGAGGACATGTCAAAGCAGAGTGTTCCAAAAGAAAAAGAAGCGAAGAAAAGAAAGAGAAGAAGTTTCCAGAGAAGAAGAAAGCTTATATTGCTTTGGAAGAAAATGACTCTAGCTCATTAAGTTCAAGAGACTTTGTGTTTAATGGCTGACCTTAGTTGCATGCCAAGTAAATGATTCTAGTTTTGAAACAAATGAAATTGACTTACAAAAGGCATTTCTTAAACTATTAAATGAATCTGAAAAATTGCATGCTGCATAAAATAAATTGAAAAGTAAATTTCATGATTTACAACTTAGATATGAATAGGCAGTGGATGAAGAAGTAATTCTAAGAAATAAAATTAGTAATCTAGAATTGAAAAAGTCTGAATCTAGTGTTGTTGTAGATCATGATGAATGCTTGTCTTGTAAGAATCATATGTTTGACATAGATATCCTTGAAAACTTACTTGCTAAAGCAACTAAATTTGCTTCCTATGTGTTGAGATTGTTGATAGGGGGAGCACTACTTTAGCTGAACCCACAATCTCAGAGTTTTCTGGTTTTTGATGATGACAACACATAATTAATAACACATGTGTATTATGTGTTACATGTTCATTGCTTTCATGATTACATGATTATATGGGAACGTGTTTATGATGTTGTTGTGTTGTTTGCATATCATTGTGCTATATTTTTTATTTCATACTTGAATGCATAAAACATATTTTTTGGAAAAGAAAAACCACATGCACTTTTGTTGAACTTAAATTGTGTTGCAAAACAAAAGTTTTAAGTCGACTTCATTACGGGGTTAGTCGATTAAAACATGTTTCTTTGCACAGACTTTTTCAAAGTGTGCTGTGAGATTTTTCAGAAACAAAAGTTTTTCAAACTGTTTTAAACTGTCACATAGTTGACTATGTCTGTTATGTTTTGAAATTTTGTTAATGCTTGACATAACTGTCTAACGATCATATTTTTAAATATGTTGACCAAACATTAAATGAGATTCGACTGCATTAATTGATAAACCAATTAACTGCATTGATTACTGCTAATTGTTATAACTATATTGTTATATTCGACTGCATTAAGAGCAAAGTCGACTAAAGTGCGTTTGAACTGTGAAAAACTATAAATTGACGCTAATTTGAATTCTATAAGAGACTTTGTGATTCTAAAGATTTTGGTGATTCTTTCAGATTAGTGCTATCTTACAGAACGTGGAAAAGCTCCAAGAATCAAAGAAGAAGATCGTGGTGATCATCTACTTGTGATTTCTTGACGAACAAAATTGTTGTGCTGTGAAGTAATGTTAGGAATAACACATTTAAAAACAAAAATATGCATCAACATAAGAAAAATCAAACTAAAGGAACACGTAGAGTTTGGGTTGAAAAAGGTACAATTGTGAAAACCAAACTGCATAGTGTTTGTTGTTTCTATTGCATGAAACATGGTCACACATCTAACATATGTAATATTAAGCATTTTGGTGTACCAAATGGAAAATATGCTTGGGTTAAACTTGTGAAATGATTTTTCATTGATTATACTAACCTTAAAGACCCATAATGAGATTGGGAACCTAAGTTCTTGCTTAACTTGTTTTGTAGGAACCTTCAAAGTCAAATAAGTCATTGTGGTACCTTGACAGTGGATGTTCAAGACACATGACGGGTGACAAGAAAAGGGTCATAACCTTTGAGAAGAAGAAGCAAAGATTTGTTACCTATGGGAATAACAATAAAGGAAGAATCATAGGAACCAGAGACATTGGAAGAGGAAATACCTTGACAATCAAAGATGTGTTATACGTTGATGGACTAAAGCACAACCTCATAAACATAAGTCAATTATGCGATAAAGCTCTCAAGGTAACCTTTGAAAGTGATAAATGCACTATCTATTTTAAAGATTCATCTGGCATTGAATTACAGGGTGTTAGGCATAACAATATATATTTGATTGATATTGAAAATATATTTAGTCATAGTATAACATTTTTAGTTGCAAAGGAAGAAAATCCTTGGTTATGGCATAAAAGAGTTGCACACTTACATATGCAAAACTTGAATAAATTAATTTCAAAAGATCTTGTGATTGGTTTGCCTAAATTGAAATTTGAAAAAGAAAAACTATGTGCAGCTTGTCAAAAGGGAAAGAAAACAAAATCTTCTTTTTCATCTAAAAGTATGATTTCTACATCAAAACCTTTAGAGCTATTGCATATGGACTTGTTTCTCCTTCTAGAATTAAAAGTTTTAGTAGAAACTATTATGCACTTGTGATTGTGGATGATTACATTAGATATACTTGGACATTCTTTTTAACCTTGAAAATTGAAGCTTTCAAAGCTTTCAAAACCTTTGCAAAAATAATTCAAAATGAAAAAGATTTGAAAATCAAGATTTTGAGAGGTGAACATGGTGGAGAATTTCAAAACGAGTTTTTTGAAAAATTTTGTGATGAACATGTTATAACTCATAACTTTTCTGCTCCTAGAACTCCCCAATAAAATGGGGTTGTTGAAAGGAAAAACAGATCTTTGGAAGAGTTAGCTAGAACTTTACCAAAATCTAACTCCCTATGAACTATTTAAAGGTAGAAAACCAAATGTATCTCATTTAAAAATATTTGGTTGTAAATGCTTTGTTTTGAACAATGGTAAAGATAACTTGGGAAAATTTGATGCAAAATTTGATGAAGCAATTTTATTAGGTTACTCACTAACTAAAAAAGCATATAAGGTATTTAAGAGAAGAACTTTGATCATTGAAGAATCCATGCATGTTGTTTTTGATGAAATAATGGACCTTGAGGAGAACCCTCTTGAGTTAAATAAGCCCATTGCAGGTGATGAAGATTACCTAAGAGAAGCTCTTGAAGAAATGTATCTGAATAACAATACTCCCTTTGAAGCTCCAAATGTGCATCAAGAATTTGAACTTAGAACCTATCAACAACCACAAGGCCTGTCTATGGACAACATCATTGGAGATATCTCAAAAGGGGTAACCACAAGACACAATCTAAACCATTTTTGCTTAACTGTTGCTTTTGTGTCTCAAATAGAACTGAAGAACATAGGTGAAGCTCTTCAAGATGACAAATGGTGTATTGCTATGCAAGAAGAGCTAAACCAATTTGAAAGGAATGAAGTCTGGGAATTCATCCTTAGAAAAAAGTATTACCAAGTGATTGGAACCAAATGGGTATTCAGAAACAAGTTTGATGAAGAAGGAAATATCACAAAGAACAAAGCACAAATAGTTGCTAAAGGCTACTGTCAAGAAGAAACTATAGATTATGATGAAACCTATGCACCGGTAGCCAGATTAGGAGCAATTAGATTATTACTTGCTTATGCCTCTTTAATGAAATTCAAATTATATCAAATGGATATGAAAAGTGCTTTTTTGAATGACTTTATTAAGGAGGAAGTATATGTTGATCAACGTTAGAATTGATGAGCTTTGTTTATCAACACCAAGAGGGGGGGGGTGAATTGGTGTTTTATAAACATTAGCACTTTTCAAATATTTCTCGCAAATGGTATGGTTCTTGAAACCTTTCTTGGGTCGTAAGCAATATGTGTGCAATGTAACAGTATACATGTAAAAACAATGATAGAATATAATCGATTATGCAAAGAGATAGGGAGAAGAAAATCAAACTCAGTTTTTATACTGGTTCGGCCTGAATGCCTACATCCAGTCACCGTTCCAATAAACCTTAGATTGGAGAGTAGTTCACTACAATGATTAGAGTATTATAGCTAAGCCTTTACAGAGCAACTCCCAAATGTAAACACCTCACAAACTCTCAATCAAATATAGAATAATAAAACCTGCCAACACATAACTACCTCATTCCTGTCGCAGCAACCCCTTTGAGATATCCCCTCTCAAAGTCAAGAGTACACCACTCTTCTTCCTGACGCCACACGTACAGGGAACAAAAAATCAAAGATTAAAAGTCTTCTTCTCCTGATAAAAAAGAAAGCACCTCAATTGTGCAAAAAGGATCAGTCTTTTCAATCTAGTCACGTTGTCTCTCAAGAATGCTTCAAGATCTATAAACCACTTCTCGTTCTTAATTCTTGGAGCCTTTGATCAATCTGTAAAACTTCTCAAATGAAAATCAAAAAAATATGAAAGTGTAATTCTCAATTGTTCTATAGAAAATCAAACAATGCGTCAATATATAATTTTTGTCAATCCTAACACAAATCAATCGATTACCATATTAATGTAATTGGTTAACAATATGAAAAGTTACGCTTACATTGCACAATAGAAGTTAATGAAATAAATTTTTTTCTTGAAATACCGATTTTGGATTACATTGTGAATCTCAATACCTATTCCAGTAATTCATGCAACTTTCATCATCTTCCATAAATTGCAAATTTTGTGATACAATTCACAATACATACACATTAATGTAGTTGCGATGAAGAAAAATTTCAGACTTAATTAAGAGGTTTAAACATTATAGGGGTTGTGTTAGGTTCCTAGGTTTGGAACCTAATTATGAGTACTCACATAGTAGAAAAATGGAAAATGAGTGAAAGAATCTTCTTATTTCAGAATGGATAGTCACTGTACAAAGCATGGGTTTGGGAGCATAACCTCCCTTGAGAGCATAACCTCTCTACAGGCAATAGACCTGACTTTACAAAATACTCGATACCCCTTACCGCGTTACACTACCTCTATTTATAGAGGCTCTGACCCACACCCCCACACGCTTACTCCTCAACCCCTCTATCCTATCATCATATATCCTAATGTATATCCTAACATTACACCCCACTACAGAACAACCTTGTCCTCAAGGTTGGAACTGAAGAACTGGGATGCTTGGCTCCTCTTCATCATCTTGTTTTCATCTGAAGGGAATCCACTAGCTACTGCCCACCAATTCAGGTCTGACAGCTTAGGAGGTTGCAACTCCTCCTCCACTATCTCCCATTCTTTCTCTTTCCTTTCTATTTACCCCAATACCGTTCAGTTTTGAACTGTAATAGTCAATACCGTTCGGTTACTTCTTCCACTGGTCATTACTGTTCGTTTTCTTCCTATAACGGGTAACGTCGTTCGGTTTTGTCCTTCAATGGTCAATATCGTTTGGTCCCCTATCAAACAGTGTAGCTTCATTGCTTTTGGCTGAATAGGGCCACCGGCCGAGAGAGTGGACAACTCTGACTGCTTCAAGTCTAATTTTGTCTTGGTCCGCTCGGCAATCATACCACTCGATCGTTCCCCAATTGTTTCGTCTTTTACCACGCTCCCATTTTCTACCTCCTGGTCATTGATTCCTCCATCCAATCTTCCCTCCGAGGCCTTCATTCCTTCTTTCAGCACGCTTCTTTCCCACAGATCCCTTCCTCTTGGATCGTTCGGTGCTTTCTGCCCTCTTCCTTGCGGGTCCGGGAGTAGACCTATCGTGTTCGCTTCCGAACGTCCACTAAGGGTTTCTTCCAGACGTCCTCTTTCTTTCGGTTCTGGCCGTTCAAGACCTTTCGAATCTGGCAGTTCCAGACCGTTCGGTTCCTGAAGTCCTCTCGGGTTGGCCACCTGTAATCCTAGCCCGTTCGGTTCCGACCGTTCTGTCACGTTCGGCTCGGGCAATCCTCTCTCGTTCGGTTTTGGCAATTCTCTATGGTTTGATGCTGGGACGTATTCTTCCGCAATTCCTGACTGCTTATTGGCCGCCCCCCTTTCAAAAATGGTGCCTCCTTTTCGTTCTCCAAATCGCACCACCACTTTCCCCTTCAGGCCTTCCTAAGAAGGATTCTTGGCTTTCTCCTTCCAGGCTTTGAACCAGTAGTCAGCGCTCCTCTCCATACTAAATGCCCCTAGGTGCACCCTTTCCTCCTCTTCCACACCTTGCAACTCGAAGAACTTCTCTTCCTTTGAGACCCACCCAAACGGATCGAACCCTTCGAAAGTGGGAAGTTCTACCCTTTTCTTCCCGCTGGGTTGCACTGCGTGGTGTTCTTCCTCTCTCTCCCCTTCTTCTTCCTCTCGCCGGTCGCAAGGTTGGTCGTCCTGGTTGTGGCCTCGACCACCCAACATCCTTATGATTTCTTGCAAATCTTGGCGGATTTCAACATAATTTTGGCGTATTGCTACATAATCTGATCGCACCCCTCCTATCTGCGCCTTCATTCTATCAACCACAATTTGCTTCACCCCACACGATTTCGGCAGCGTCGCGATATGATAGTTTCTTAAAACGGCAGGTTCTTGATAACTTCTTGATCAGGTTCTTGATTCGACACCCCCTATTTTGAAACGGCAGTCCTCCTATTTTCGGCAGTATTTCGATTCGACAACTTCTCGAAACTACAGTCCTCCTACTTCCGGTAGCCTTTCGTGTTGAGATTGTTGACAACACAAACTCTATATCCAACTAGTTTTTGGTGATGACAACACAATGCTTAATAACAGTACACATGTTGCAGTATTACATGTTCTTATTCTGAATTGATTATCATATCTGTTGAACATGTTTTGATGTACTATGATTTATGTTCCTATGTTGATTGAGTCATATATTTGTGGAACATGCTTATATGATAATGTGCTATAAAACATTTTACATTTTTGCAAGTCAAAGATCACAAGCACCTTTATGAACTTATAATTGTGAGACAAAAGTTCTAGTCCAGTCAAATACACCTATAATGGATTCGACTATTCTAAAACCTTTGTACAAATTTTGAGAATCAATGCTCTGTGATGTTTTGAGTTGAAAAGAATTTCAAAGTGTTTTTACATGTGTTAGTCGACATTGTCAAATGCATATTGATACAAGAAGGCCTAGCACCATAGGACCTATCACAAGAGGGATGATCAAGAAACTTCAAGATGAGCACTCTCCCAAAGGTCAAGTACTCTTTGCTATTTTTGGATGGAAGATTGGAGACCAAGAAGATGTTGTCAAAGTACCAAAACATGGAGAAGGGTAAAAGAGTCATTTCTACAAAGGAGGGGGGTGAGCTTAGCAAGCAAGGGGGCTGCAACATCAAATCTAATTCAGCATGTGGCCACGTGCTTAATTGCATTTTTCTCACATGTTTCATATGCTATGACCGGTAGAATGAGATCCACTTTTCACGGATCATGCTTCTCACACACGGCCAAGGGGTTGCATCTATAAAACCCACCATGGTAGCACCTTGTATGCACTTTTGAATGATATGAGAAACTCTGCTGAAATATCCAGCCACTTCTTGAATTCAGAAGTCCTCACCATGCTTACTTTCTCCAATGCAACTTCCTTCCTTGAGTGGAAGGCCGTCTGAGTTGTATCCCTCCATCAAAGCACTGCATTCATTCCAACAGCCACTTCTCACACAATCATCCGCTGCCAGGCTTCATTCTTCATCCACTGAAGTTGATCAACCGAACTGCATTTGATCCTGCATCGGCTGCAGCTGCCTCTGTCACATTCCATTGAGTTTTCAGCTTCCATTTGCATTTTCCAGCCTCCAAATCTCACGGATATGTTGCATAGCTCAAGGATGGACCTATCAAGTGGTATCATGAGCCTAGGTTCATGCTAGAACCGTGAGATAAGTCCAGTTTTCTTCCATTTCTTTGCTGTCAAATTTTCCTGGTTGTTCTTGATGTTTTCTGAAAATTCTGCACTGATTTTCATCAATCATTGTTGTGTTTAGGATCTACTCTCAATTTCATTGGCTACTAGCTGTCTTTGCTTGAGTTTCCTTCATTTTATTCGGCTATTCTTAATTGATTGAGTCCAATTTGCAATTTAAACATCATTTCTGGTTTTGTCTAAGTCATGTTAGTTCTTTTGCTGATTTGTCATCAAATCTGGTTTTCAACCAAGTTTTTCCGAAGTTTTGAGTTGTTTGAACGTAGCTACACCAATTAAGAGCAATGAATACTTCAGAAATGAGCTCAGGTGTTTAGATCTACCATTCAAATTCAAATCTGTGCTATTTTTCTCAAATCTGTTACAGCATTTTAATTCTGAAAATTTTGCTTCATTTTGCCACTGTTCATATGGTCATTTACTGTTCCATTGAGTAGCAGTTGATTGATCCATGGTCTGAACCATTTGGAAGATGAACTGAGTTGATTCCAAATAGATTTTCATGTGGCAAGAGTGTTCAAGCATCATTTGGCCGAGATGCATAGTTGTCATTGCAAATTCTGCATAATTGTGTGTGATATTAGATCATTGCTAACCATTCTCAACACTGAATTTCTGCATTTGTGCAACTTTCAAATACCATTCCTAGCTCCTATTTGCTGTTTTCAAATCAGAATTGCTTTTGAATCAAAATTTGACCATGCTAGTTGCTAATTTCAGCTGAAAATCTGGTACTGCAGTAGTGATTTTCTGTTTTACACAGTTTTGATGCATTCAATTAGTTCCAACAAGTCATAAATCATCATCAAAACATGTCTGAATCACTGGAAAATAACTAGGCGCAGTATTGTTCATTTGGTCATTTTTTTTCTGCATTGAAACTGATTCTGTTGAGAAAACTGTGCTGGTTTCTGTTTCTGTCAATTTCTGCACTGCATTACCTTGCTTGATTCATCATGTTTAAATGCAGTAAAAGCCATGGTCCATTTAAAATAGCAAGATAACAATTCAAAAGAGAAATTACATACATTAAAAGGCACTTAGGACCATTGCATCATCAGTTTCGAAAGTTTGAAGTCTATAGCATTGTTGCTGTTAAAAATCTGGTGCAGAAATTTGGTGAAACTCATTCAGGCATTTCATCAAACAGTTTTGTCAATTTTCAATGCTTAGCAAATTCGTGTGTGATTCTGATTTAAAGTTGTTTCTTGCTTTTTAAATCCACTCTAGAATTATTCTTAAGTTCTTTTTGAAGTGCTACCTTGTTTGTTACCATTTAATTTCTCAATTTCACTATTCTTGAAGTTCTTGCACACAACCTGTTTGATAAAAGGTTGTTTTGTACTGGTTTTTGGGTGTGAATTGCAGCAGCAGTGGTGACAATTGTAACACTAATATACGTGAATTGCAGTGGTGGATTATAGCTCAGACTAATCTCCACGAAAGGAAGCATCAAAGGAAGTTCATTGCTTGAGAAAATCAAAGCCAAGGAGGCCTCTCGGAATTCAATTCTGCATCAGAATTTGTCTGGTTTATAGCAACAAATGCAGATTGCTTTGGTTTCAGCAGAATTGTCCAGTTTTGAGTGATCACTTGCAGTTGAGAGATTTGGTGTGAATTAAGCATAGTTCATTCTTTGTTTTGAGAAGCCAAAGCTGCACGCATCTCTTTCCTTACCAATTTAGCAAGTTGTCTTGTAATTTTCTTTGGTTTTTTAATTTCAACTCCAAGCAAGTGAGGTGCTAGAGTTCACAAGTGCTCTTCCCTCATTTGTAACTAGACTCAAAGAAGTCTCACAACCTAAAATTTGGGTAGTCGGTGAGTGTGTCTTAGATCCAAAGTCTAAGCCTCACCATAGGAGATCTCACCTTTACTTTCATAGTTTCATTGTTTTAATTCAAGGACTAGGAGCGCGCCAAGAGTCCGAATTTTAGAGTCTCAATCTTTGTTGTTTTTCTTTATTTTTGTGTTTTCTTTGTGGTCTTAAGACTTAAGTGGATTTAAGAGTGATTTTGATCTAAGGACTTTAGTAAGTAGCTAGAAGCATATTTGGCAAGGACAAGGCATGGTTATTAAGTGACCCTAGTGGTTCACCACCCTTACCTGGAATATTGCTTTCAAGTGAAAATCTTTAGTCTTTATTTCAAGAATAACATTTAAGTCCATTATAATGTCTAGAAGACACTCTCCTAGGCCTAGTGATAGTGAAAAAGAAAATGTTTCTCTTCAAGTTTTAGTTAATGAATTCAAGGAAATGAGAAGGGAAATAAAAGAAGAGAAAATCAATAGAGAGCTTCAAAATGCTGTTATTCAAGATGAATTGAGATTGATAAGGGCAAGTAAATCTAGGGGAAGTCAGAGTGAAAATTCTCAAGAGGGAGGGAATTCTTTGAGTATGGGTGATTATTACCCTCATCAACCTTCTACTTCTAGGAGGCATAGGAGAACTTCTCATGCACCTCCACCCCCTAGAGAAGTCAATATTGTGTTGCCTCACTTCCATGGAAAGGATAATGTTGAGGGTTATCTTGATTGGGAAATGAAGGTGGAACAATTATTTGCTTGCCACCAAGTAAGTGAAGAGAGAAAGGTTTCTCTAGCTACCCTAAGCTTTCAAGGGTATGCAATGTATTGGTGGACTGCCTTAGTCCAAGAGAGGCTTAGACATCAAGCCCCTCCCATCCATTATTGGAATGATCTTAAGTCTGCCCTTAGAAGGAGGCACATTCCCTCCTACTACAATAGGGAACTCATGGATAAACTCCAAAGGTTACAACAAAGGTCTATGATAGTTGAGGAATATAGACAAAAGATGGAGTTATATATGATGAGAGCAGGCATAGTGGAGGGTCCAGAAATTACTTTGGCCAGATTTTTAAATGGGCTCAATTTTGACATAAGAGATAGGGTTGAACTTCTACCTTATAGAGATTTGAATGATCTTGTTCAAATGTGTATAAAGGTAGAACAACAAAACTTAAGGAAATCTTCTTCAAAAAGAATTCAAGTTCAACCTACTTTTGAAAAGAAAGTTTTCAAAGAAAAAGAGCCATTTAAACCTCTAGCCAAAATAGAAGAGAGACCCAAGAAAGAAACACCCTCACACACAAGAACAAGTGAGATCAAGTGCTTCAAATGTCTAGGAAGGGGTCATGTAGCTACTCAATGTCCTACAAAGAGAAACATCATTTTAAAAGGTAAGGACATATATAGTAGTGAAAGTGACACCCCAACTAGTGAAAGTGAGAGTGAGGAAGAAGAAAAAGAAGAGGAAATATATGCTGATGATGGACAACTTCTCATGGTAAGAAGAATTCTTAACAACCAAACAAGTCTAGAACACCTATCACAAAGAGAGAACATCTTTCATACAAGGTGTAAAATTCAAAAAAATCATTGTTCTCTCATTGTTGATAGTGGTTCTTGTTGCAATTGTTGTAGTACAAGGTTGGTTGAGAAATTGAAACTTGATATTATACCCCATCCAAAACCTTATAAACTTCATTGGCTAAATGAAGATGGGGATATAGTAGTCAAGAATCAAGTGAAGTTGGCATTTTCCATTGGGAACTTCAAAGATGAAGTTTTATGTGATATAGTTCCCATGGAAGCATGTCATGTGTTATTAGGGAGACCATGGCAATTTGATCATCAAACTATCCATCATGGTCTAACTAATACCATCACTATCCATCAAAAGGACAAAAAGTGTGTGCTTCATCCTCTAACTCCTAACCAAGTGGCTAAGGATCAAGCACAAATGAAGTCTTTAAGAAGGCAAGAACATGGCCAAAAGAAAAAGTCAAAAAGAAAGGAGAGTAAAGAGACAAGTGTACCACCTAAGGTCACTCAACATGAAGTTCTTTTAACCAAAAAGACTTTACTTAATACCCTTCAAGTTGAGCAACCTTCATATCTTCTTCTTTGTCAAGGAACACTTACATGCACATCTAGTGATCCAAAGACTTCAATTCTTTCTCCACCCATTCACAAACGTTTGAAAGAATTTGATGATCTATTTCCAAAAGAAATTCCAAAAGGGCTTCCACCCATAAGAGGAATAGAACATCAAATTGATTTCACTCCAGGGGCAATTCTTCCTAATAGGCCAGCCTATAGGACAAACCCCCAAGAAACTAAGGAGATTGAGACACAAGTCCAAGAGTTGCTAGATAAAGGCTTAATTCAAAAGAGTCTAAGTCCATGTGTTGTACCAGTGTTGCTTGTACCAAAAAAAGATGGAAAGTGGCGCATGTGTTGTGATTGTAGAGCTATCAACAACATCACAATCAAGTATAGACATCCCATTCCTAGGCTTGATGATATGTTGGATGAATTGCATGGAGCACAAATATTCTCAAAGGTAGATTTAAAGAGTGGCTATCACCAAATAAGAATTAAAGAGGGTGATGAATGGAAAACTGCCTTTAAGACCAAGTTTGGATTATATGAGTGGCTAGTTATGCCTTTTGGTCTTACAAATGCTCCAAGCACATTCATGCGATTTATGAATCATGTTCTTAGGGATTACATTGGGAAGTTTGTAGTTGTTTACTTTGATGACATCTTGGTATATAGTCAAAATTTGCAAACTCATGAAAATCATTTAAGAGTTGTTTTAACAATTCTTAGAACACACAAATTGTTTGCAAACTTTGATAAGTGTACCTTTTGTGTTGATAGTGTCATATTTCTTGGATTTGTGGTTAGCAAAAATGGGGTTCATATGGACCCAGAAAAAATAAAGGCCATCCAAGATTGGCCTCCTCCAAAGAATGTAGGAGAAGTAAGGAGCTTCCATGGGTTGGCAAGTTTTTATAGAAGATTTGTTCCTAACTTCTCTAGTCTTGCTTCACCCCTCAATGAGTTGGTGAAAAAGGATGTTCCATTTCATTGGGGAGAAAAACAACAAAAAGCTTTTGAGCTACTCAAAGAGAAGCTCACACAAGCACCCATTCTAGCTTTACCAAATTTTTCCAAAACTTTTGAGCTAGAATGTGATGCTTCAGGATTTGGCATAGGTGCAGTGTTATTACAAGAAGGACACCCAATTGCATATTTTAGTGAAAAACTTCATGGTGCTTCTTGTAATTACCCCACCTATGACAAGGAACTTTATGCACTTGTGAGGGCTCTTCAAACTTGGGAACATTACCTTGTTGCCAAGGAGTTTATCATTCATAGTGATCATGAATCACTTAAGTATTTGAAGAGTCAACACAAGTTACAAAAGAGACATGCTAAGTGGTTGGAATTCATTGAACAATTCACTTATGTTATTAAATACAAGAAAGGAAAATCCAATGCCGTGGCTGATGCTTTGTCAAGGAAAATTAATCTCTTAGCCACATTGGGAGCTCAAATTCTTGGGTTTAATAACATTCTTGAATTGTATTCACAAGATCCTGATTTTGCTCATATTTATGAGGAATGTCTCAATAAGCCTCAAGGAGGATTCTATGTGAAAGAAGGGTATCTTTTTAAAGAAGGAAAAATTTCCATTCCTCAAGGTTCACATAGAAAACTCCTTGTTAAAGAGACACATGAAGGAGGATTAATGGGGCATTTTGGGGTAGAAAAGACCCTTGCCATGTTGAAAGAAAAATTCTTTTGGCCTCATATGAGAAGGGATGTTCAAAGGCATTGCTTTAAGTGTATAACTTGTTTAGAAGCTAAATCTAAGTCAATGCCTCATGGACTTTATACTCCTTTGAATGTTGCTTCCACCCCTTGGGAAGAGATAAGTATGGATTTTGTGCTAGGACTTCCTAAAACTTCTAGGGGTTGTGATTCTATCTTTGTGGTAGTGGATAGATTTAGTAAAATGGCTCATTTTATACCTTGCCACAAAGTAGATGATGCAAGCAACATTGCAAAGTTATTCTTTAGAGATGTGGTAAAACTTCATGGGTTACCTAAAGTAATAGTTTCGGATAGAGATACAAAATTTCTTAGTCACTTTTGGAGGACCTTATGGTCTAGATTAGGGACTAAGTTATCTTTTTCTACTACTTGCCATCCTCAAACAGATGGTCAAACTGAAGTAGTCAATAGATCTCTTTCCACTTTACTAAGGGTAATTCTTAAAGGAAATCACAAATCTTGGGATGAGTACCTACCTCATGTTGAGTTTGCATACAATAGAGTAGTTCATGGAACTACTAAATTGTCTCCTTTTGAGGTTGTCTATGGTTTTAACCCTTTAACTCCTATGGATTTAATACCCCTTCCAAGTTCTATTGATTTTGTTCATCAAGATGGGGTATCTAAATCTAAGTTTATCAAAGAATTACATCAAAGGGTTAGCAATCAAATTCAACAACAAAATCTGAAATATGCCAAGCAACATAATAAGGGCAAGAAAGAGTTAATCTTCTATGAAGGAGATTTAGTTTGGGTTCATCTTAGAAAGGAAAGATTTCCTCACATAAGAAAATCCAAACTCAATCCTAGAGGAGATGGACCTTTTAGAGTCATAAGGAGGATTAATAACAATGCATATCAACTTGATCTTCCTCCTGAATATAGTGTTCATGCTACCTTCAATGTATCTGACCTTAAACCTTTTGCAGGTTATGAAAGTGAAGATGAAGATCCTATGGATTTGAGGACAAATCCCTCTCAAGAAGGAGGGGATGATACAAGAAGGCCTAGCACCATAGGACCTATCACAAGAGGGATGATCAAGAAACTTCAAGATGAGCACTCTCCCAAAGGTCAAGTACTCTTTGCTATTTTTGGATGGAAGATTGGAGACCAAGAAGATGTTGTCAAAGTACCAAAACATGGAGAAGGGTAAAAGAGTCATTTCTACAAAGGAGGGGGGGTGAGCTTAGCAAGCAAGGGGGCTGCAACATCAAATCTAATTCAGCATGTGGCCACGTGCTTAATTGCATTTTTCTCACATGTTTCATATGCTATGACCGGTATAATGAGATCCACTTTTCACGGATCATGCTTCTCACACACGGCCAAGGGGTTGCATCTATAAAACCCACCATGGTAGCACCTTGTATTCACTTTTGAATGATATGAGAAACTCTGCTAAAATATCCAGCCACTTCTTGAATTCAGAAGTCCTCACCATGCTTACTTTCTCCAATGCAACTTCCTTCCTTGAGTGGAAGGCCGTCTGAGTTGTATCCCTCCATCAAAGCACTGCATTCATTCCAATAGCCACTTCTCACACCATCATCCGCTGCCAGGCTTCATTCTTCATCCACTGAAGTTGATCAACCAAACTGCATTTGATCCTGCATCGGCTGCAGCTGCCTCTGTCACATTCCATTGAGTTTTCAGCTTCCATTTGCATTTTCCAACCTCCAAATCTCACGGATATGTTGCATAGCTCAAGGATGGAGCTATCACATATTCAACTATGTTATTGATCTGTTTTGGAATTTTGTTATGCTTACACGCTCCAACGGCTATATTTTTGAAAGTTAGTTAAGCATTGATGACTTGGTCAACTGTAATGAATATGTGTTGATTTTTGTTGACTGAGAGGCTCTATGTTGACTGTCTTTTATAAATGTATTAATATAGTCGAATGAATTAGTAGGCTATTCGACTGAAAAACAATCTGACTGACAGAAAACTATAAATAGACTAAACACGGGTTGTTCTGAGACTTTTGACACTCTGACATTTTCATTTCTTGTTTCAGATTGAATTCTCTATTTTAACAGCTCCAAGAATTCTCCAAGAAGATGGTGGTAATCTATCTTGAGAGAGATTCAAAGGGAGAAGGCTTATGCGCTGACTGTGTGATCATTATCTGCACGAAGTAGGTGCTTCTTGATTGATCTTTGAAGGCTTGACATCCTGTAGAGACTGCTGCATTGATTCAAGGATTGGCATCTTGTGAAGACTGTTGTATTAAGGCTTGGCATCCTGTGAAGAGTGCTGGTTACACGTTGAGGATTGTTCGACGTGGGTTCAGATTGCAGAAGAGGGGATTCTTGCTGCAAGTCTGATTTTGTTGTGCAGCTATATTTATTTTGGTTTTGGGTTAGAGAGGAGATTTATATTTTTGCGTGAGGCTTCTATAAATTCCTTGTTGTAAAAACCGCAACCATTATAGTGCATTTACTTCCTGGATTGGAAGGACACTAGATGTAGGCATTGTTGGCCGAACCAGTATAAAAACCAGTGTTTGATTTTCTCTATCTCTGCACTCTTTATTTTAGTCGACTCTATCTGTTTAGCAGTCAACTATGTTTTTCCGCTGCATAGAAATTTTCATTGTTAGCATTTCAAGAAAGATCAAAAAGCTTTATACTTTTGTATAAAGATTGCGAAAAGATTTTGTTTTTAAACTAACACCAATTCACCACCCCCCCCCTCTCTTGGTGTAAAACAAAGCCTACCTGTTTCCTAACAATTGGCACCAGAGTTGGTTTTCATAAGATATTTGAAAATTTAGTCGACTCTGTTTTTAACTTATTCGACTATAAAACCTGGGGATGGCTTCCAGTTTTCAAACTTTTGGTGAAGGTGCTTCAACAAACAGACCACCTCTGTTTGCTGGTGAAAATTATCCTTTTTGGAAAATTCGAATGCAAATCTTTCTTGAATCGCAAGATAAGGGAATTTTGGATGCCACTTTGAATGGTCCATATGTGCCTACAAAAACTGTTGATAAAGAAACTGTTTTAAAACCTTTTACTGAGTAGACTGCTAATGAAAATAGAAAAGCTCAGTATGATGTTAAAGCTAGAAATATAATTGCCTATGCACTGACAATTGATGAATTTTTCAGGATATCTCAATGCAAATCTGCAAAGGAAATGTGGGATGTCTTAGAGGTAACTCATGAAGGCACAGATGAAGTCAAGAGAGCCAGAAAGAACTCGTTGATACAGGAGTATGAATTGTTCAGAATAAAGGCTGGTGAAAACATCTATGATGTGCAGAAATGATTCACTCACATTGTAAATCATCTAATGGCTCTTGGCAAAGTGTTTGATAAGGAGGAGATTAACATCAAGATTTTGAAAAGTCTAAATAGGATTTGGCAATCAAAAGTCATTGCAATCTCTGAATCCAAAGATCTTACAACTATGAACATGGCTACCTTGTTTGGCAAGTTATGGGAACATGAGTTGGAACTTGGTAGACTAAAGGATGGAGAGGAGATTGAAGAAAAGAAGTCCATTGCTTTGAAAGCCTCAAGCAAGAACAACACAGAAACATACATGGACGACAAAGAATTGATGACCTTGATGGTAAGAAAGTTTAGTCGACTTATGCAAAATGATAGTCAACTTTCTAACCATGCAGGTCAAAGTAAAAAAAAGAGCTTCAGTACAAATGTTGTCCAGTGCTATGAATGTGGAAAAGAAGGTCACATCAAGCCTGATTGTCCTGACTTACAGTCGAAGCAAAAAGGAAATAAAAGATTCCCTCAAGGCAGAAATAGGAGAAGAAAAGGAGCCTACATTGCTTGGGAGAACTCTTATTCTGAAAGCTCAAGTGATGAAGATGCTGACGAAGAGGAGAAATCCAACATATGTCACATGGCTGGAACTGCAAGGATTGAATGTGACAGTGATAATGAATTTGAGAAGTTGCCTATAGAAGAAAAATATCAGCAGCTGATAGAGACATTCAAAGAACTGCATGTTGAAGCAATGAGACTACAGTACAAGGTTAATCGACTGAACTCTAAAAAAAGAGATTATGAATACAGAATTAATAACCTTGTTGCTGAAAATGAGAAATTAGAAAAAGAATTAAATGAAGCTTTGTTATCTGCTAAGAATGTAGAAGTTAAAACGGTTACAGTAGAAAAAGCTTGTGAAAATTGTCCTACTCATATTGAAAAGATAGATTACTTTACTAGCACGCTAGCTGAGTTTACTCAAGGTAGAGACAACTTAGATATTGTTCTAAACTCCTCTGGCAGAATTATAAATAGGCAAGGAATTGGTTACATGCTCAATCTAACAGAACCAATCTAGGAAATTTACTGGTTAAGCAAACCTGCTAGAAATGCATGTTTTTATTGCAATTGTATTGGTCATACTGTTAGAAATTGTTATTACAGAAATGTTGTTGTTCCTAAAGGATTATATGTTTGGATATCAAAGGAACATGTAACAAGGATTAACAATCAAGGTCCCAAAGTCAAATGGGTACCAGCAACCAAAACTTAATTGTTTTGCAGGATACACAGTTGATGCAGAATTGAGCTCAAGGATGAAACATCTATGGAAAATATCAAAAATCTTGAGTATCTACAACTGGTAAAACTGTATCTATATGCTGCATCATGCTCATATTGATTGGTTGTTGTTGTATGATTGTTTGTGTTGTACGCTTAACTGATTGATTGATTGAACTGTTTGAAAATGATTTTCATAATTCATAGTCGACTTCCCTATTAATACATTCGACTATGTACTGAAAAGATCTGACTAATCTGAAATTTAAAATTTCATTTTTTGTGCGAAAGTGAAAATTAAGGATTCCCTCCAAATCATTATCCGGAATAAACATACTGAAAACTTGACAATCATAAGTCACTGCATTCACTCTCATTGATCTAATACTCCACTATCCTCATTCCTTCTAAGAGAATCGTCACTCACAGTCAAACCATAATGGCTTCTAGTTCT
This sequence comes from Vigna reflexopilosa, assembly GCA_027742785.1. Classification (NCBI taxonomy): domain Eukaryota; kingdom Viridiplantae; phylum Streptophyta; class Magnoliopsida; order Fabales; family Fabaceae; genus Vigna; species Vigna reflexopilosa. The sequence goes on along the minus strand of CM050928.1, from coordinate 18,946,571 downwards.
ACACCGAGAAGAAGGGTTAAGTCCATTGCCTCTAGAAGCACCAGAAGGGTATCTGATTTGAACGGATGGATAAGTGATGACGAAGCTCAGTCAAAGTTTCTTCATTGCTGGAAAAGAAGAACTCTGGTAACGCATAAATTTCTTAAGCTGAAGTTTTTCAGAAACGAAGGGTTTTAGTTCCAAAGGTGGATTAAGCATCAGGGACTAAAAAAATTTGTTGAAATGGCGAGCCCCTGGTATCCTGACTTGGTAAAGGTCTTCTACTATAATCTGAAAATTGTGAATGACGTCCGCTGCTCTTGAGTTAAGGGAATAGACATCAAACTGACCAATGATGTCTGGAAAACTCTTAGAGGATTAAAAATTGGTGGTGTAAAATGCCATCTAGGAGTAGAAGGATTCAACAAGTCAAATGAGTATCAACAATGCCTAAGAAATGCAAATGATCACAGGGATAATTCAAAGTACAAAACTGGTGGTATGAAGAAAGATGAAAGAATGGCCATCTATGCCATCGCCTATATACTTATGGCTAGAGGAGGAAACTATGCACAAGCCACCACTGAAGACTTAATGCTGCTAAAAGCTTTGAAAGAGAATATTCAAGTGGACTGGCCAGCAGCCATCTCTGACAACATGTTGACGGTAACCAAATCAGAATCGGGGAAACTACCTTACTGTGTTTTTATTTCAAAAGTATTGATTTACTGCGGTGTGGAGTGTATTGGAGAATCAAGTGAACAGTATCAACGATCGTGCCGTGTGGACGAAACCGTTCTTCACCTTATGCATATGGTGAAAACATCAGATGGCTGGAAATACAAAGATGAACTTGCTAGGGACAACAACACACCATCATCTTCTCAAATAAATCAGTACAGAGGAAGAAATGAATTTGAAAGGATTGTTCTGTATGAATTATCTGAAATAAAAAGAAGGCTTGATGAACAGAAAAACAACAGCCAAGCAAATGAAAATTCTGAAGATGTGAGCTCCTCTGGAAAATCATCTCAAAAAAGTAATGATGATAGTGAAGAGACAAGATCAGAGGACAATGCAAATGACATGATTCTCAAGTCCTTCATTAATAAAAAGAGAAAGAAAAATTAGTGTTGTGTTTTGAGTCTTAAGCTATGTTTTCAGTTTATGAATGGCTTAGAATGCCATCTTTTGTTGTAGTCTTTTTGTGATTTCCTTGTTATGATCCTATCATTGTAATATCATTTTGTTCAAGGAAATGAAATTAGTCATTTTGAATCAATCCATTTACTTAATATGTTTAAATGGTATCTAATATACTGGTTGATTGATTCGACTATGTCTTGTTTGAAGTGAACTATGCTTATTCTGCCATACATCTTTACATATTGACTTCTGTTGTTATTTGGTAATAATTCTTGCTTAACCATTATGCTTGATCTAGAAAAGGTTGTTGAAAGGTTTTCCAGGAAGGACATTGCTTTGAAAATCTACAATTGGAATTCAACATTTGCAAAAGCAATGCATTCGACTGATGATTTAAAGCATTTGACTGCGTCAAAATGGGTTAACAATTCCATAACTGGAATCTGGTTCTATCTTTACTTTTTGCTTAAATCATATATAATCTGCTATTATCTCTGATTTTTATCTGTTTCAAGATATGAATTGAGATAATATTGTGAGATTGTTGAAGCTTGTATCATTGCATATCTATATGGTTTGATATTCTGACTTTGATACAACTTTGTGCTTAGACTTCTAATAAATCTATGATATACTGCATTGTGCACTTGAATTGATTTTGTTACTCATGCATAATGACAGGGGGAGTATCACTGTTTTACACATTTTTCATCACACACCTACATTTCAGGGGGAGTTTATACTGTTTTGTGATGAAATTGTGATTTTGAGAGGATCATTGTATTTACAGACTACATATCTTTCTGATGCATCTCAGTTTTCAAATCTGCATAAATATCTGAAGCATTCCTTTTCTGTTAATGCACAAAGGGGGAGAGATATACATGAGATTATGAGAGCAAGTATAAATGCTTTGTGAAAGGGGGAGAATTATCTGTCTCATACTTTATCTGCTTGATATTTTGCCGAATATGCAGAGTAATTGAACTGTATTAAATGTTTCTGATATATGTTATTACTTTGCCATGTGTTGAATTGTACAAACATGGTTGAGTTATTAATCATGGTTGTGCATCATCAAAAAAGGGGGAGATTGTTGAGATTGTTGACAACACAAACTCTATATCAAACTAGTTTTTAGTGATGACAACACAATGCTTAATAACAGTACAAATGTTGCAGTATTACATGTTCTTATTCTGAATTGATTATCATATCTGCTGAACATGTTTTGATGTACTATGATTTATGTTCCTATGTTGATTGAGTGATATATTTGTGGAACATGCTTGTATGATAATGTGCTATAAAACATTTTACATTTTTGGAAGTCAAAGATCACAAGCACCTTTATGAACTTATAATTGTGAGACAAAAGTTCTAGTCCAGTCGAATACACCTATAATGGATTCGACTATTCTAAAACCTTTGTACAGATTTTGAGAATCAGTGCTCTGTGATGTTTTGAGTTGAAAAGAATTTCAAAGTGTTTTTACATGTGTCAGTCGACATTGTCAAATGCATATTCGACTGTGTTATTGATCTGTTTTGGAATTTTGTTATGCTTACACGCTCCAACGGCTATATTTTTGAAAGTTAGTTAAGCATTGATGACTTGGTCAACTGTAATGAATATGTGTTGATTTTTGTTGACTGAGAGGCTCTATGTTGACTGTCTTTTATAACTGTATTAATACAGTCGAATGAATTAGTAGGCTATTCGACTGAGAAACAATCTGACTGACAGAAAACTATAAATAGATTGAACACGAGTTGTTCTGAGACTTTTGACACTCTAACATTTTCATTTCTTGTTTTAGATTGAATTCTCTGTTTTAACAGCTCCAAGAATTCTCCAACAAGACGGTGGTGATCTATCTTGAGAGAGATTCAAAGGGAGAAGGCTTATGCGTTGATTGTGTGATCATTATCTACACGAAGTAGGTGCTTTTTGATTGATCTTTGAAGGCTTGGCATCCTGTGAAGACTGTTGTGTTAAGGCTTGGCATCCTGTGAAGAGTGTTGGTTACACGTTGAGGATTGTTCGACATAGGTTTAGATTGCAGAAGAGGGGATTCTTGTTGCAAGTCTGGTTTTGTTGTGCAGCTATATTTTGGTTTTGGGTTAGAGAGTAGATTTATATTTTTGTGTGAGGCTTCTATAAATTCCTTGTTGTAAAAACCGCAACCATTATAGTGCATTTGCTTCCTGGATTGGAAGGACACTGGATGTATGCATTGTTGGCCAAACCAGTATAAAAACCAGTGTTTGATTTTGCTTTATCCCTGCACTCTTTATTTCAGTCGACTCTATTTGTTTAGCAGTCAACTACGCTTTTCAGCTGCATAGAAATTTTCATTGCTTGCATTTCAAGAAAGATCAAAAAGCTTTATACTTTTGTATAAAGATTACGAAAAGATTTTGTTTTTGAACTAACATCAATTCACCCCCGCCCCCTTTTGGTGTAAAACCTACCTATTTCCTAACATTTCGATCCGGCACTTCTCCTCTTTCCGACAGCCTCTCGATCCGGCACACCCCACTTTGAATCTGGCAGTTTCTTGATCACTTTATCCCTACTGCGGAATGACAACTTCTCGATCCTTCACCCCCACTGCGAAACGGCAGCTCGGACAAATTTGTTAGGTTCTTGGGTTTGGAACCTAACTATGAGTACTCACTCATAGTAGAAAAATGGAAAATGAGCGAAAGAATCTTCTTATTTCAGAATGGATAGTCACTATACAAAGCATGTGTTTGGGAGCATAACCTCCCTTGAGAGCATAACCTCTCTACAGGCAATAGACCTAACTTTACAAAATACTCGATACCCCTACCGCGTTACACTACCTCTATTTATAGAGGCTCTGACCCACGTCCCCTTTTTAACCGACACCCCTACACGCTTACTCCTCAACCCCTCTATCCTATCATCATGTATCCTAACGTATATCCTAACAAATTGTCTCAAAACAAGAAAACTTATCTAAACAGAAACGCCATCTATAATTTATTATTTAATGCAAGTAAAAACAATGATTTTCTGGAAAACTACTATCAGTAAGGGCATTAACTAAATAAAAAAAAAATTTGGACAAATTCAATGTTTAAATTTTAAATTAATGAAGACCGATTTGTGAGTGAGAGAGAGACACACAAGTAAGGAGAAATAATGAAGTAAAATGATGTTAATCAGCAATAGAAAGAGTAAAATTAATAAGTCTAACAACTTTATTAGTATGTAGATAAACAATCTTATTATCTAAAAAAAATACATTCTACATAAACATAGAAATAATCACTAGCAAGTTCAAAGAAAGAATTTAATGGAATAACGTACCTTTTATCCTTTGAGCTGCCTATGGTACTTGTTAATGTTCAGTTCAACCATTACAAGAATGTAGTCTAGGAGTCTGTTCAAGAATCTCATATAAGCAATTCTCCATGCTTGCCAAATTAGCATTGGCCCTAACAAGCCCCAGAAGCCTACAAAGAATCCTACTCCCAAGCTCATATAAAATCCTCCATAGAAGATTGAATTGTCTTCTTCACCACCAATGGCTAGTTCTTTAGGTTTTTGTGTCTTGTCTTCAGGACAACTTTTTTTGAGTTGCTCACCACAAAGATCAACATTTCCTTCAAAACTAGAGCCATCAAAGGTTTGCAACTGTCTTCCCCAAGGGATTCTTCCACTCAGATTATTGTTTGATAAGTCTAACACACCAAGACAATCAATGTTGGAAAGGTGGAAGGAATATTGCCTGAGAAATTATTTCTTGATAAGTCCAGAAACTCTAGCAAACTTAAATTCCCAATCTCAGTAGGAATTTCACCATGAATGTTGTTTCTTGATAAATTCAAAGAAATCAATCCAACTAAATTTCCAATCTCTTTGGGTACTTCACCTGTTAAACTGTTACTCGAGAGGTCAATGCTCTTAAGAAGATTCTCTGGATTCCAAAACTCATGATCCTGACCTTTCCTCGCCAATAACAAGTAAGAGTCATAAATATCTTCATAAGATTCTTGAGTCAAAATTTTTCGTTTCCTTACAATTTCCCTTGGGATTAGGCTCCTTCCATCAATGTGGTAAAATTTTTCCATCAATTTCCTTACAATTTTCCTCAAGATGAAGAGACTGCAACTTATAAAGCAACCCAATGCTTTCTGGTATTTCTCCAGTTAACTGATTGTTGGAAAGATACAAATATCGCAAAGATTTAAACGCTGAAATATTATTAGGTACTTTTCCAAAAATCAAGTTATTAGATAAATCTAGTATCTCAAGTGCAGGGCTATTGCACCTTGAGGAATTCTGAAAGAAGCTAGAAACTTTCCCACTCAAATTGTTACTGTTAAGGTATAATATCTTTAATGTGCATATGTTCCCAAGGGAAGCTGGAATCTCGCCCTTCACTTTGTTAGTGTGAAGTGTGAGAACTTCAAGAGAGTTCATTACTTTCCCAAATGCATATGGAATGAGACCTTTTATCAAGTTATCATAAAGGGAAAGGCTTTGTAGATTCGTGGCGCAGTTGAAAACCCAGTCAAATATAGCCGATGTCAACAGATTAAGTGAGAGATTAAGGGTGACAAGATAATGAGAATCTTTAATGGAAGTAGATAACACAAGAAAATTTTTATCAGTGAGACTGCAATTTCCTAAGTAAAGATTTTGTAGTTTGGTGCTGAAGTTGAAATTCCATTGAAATATTGATACCTGAGTTAGATTATTAGAAGAGAGATCAAGGACCACAAGAGAAGGAAAGTTTGCATAGTGAGGAGACGACAAAATAATGTTATTGTCAGAAATATGAAGCTCTTGGAGATTCGGGCTATAGTTGGACAACAGCTGAAATGTTGATGACGTCAGTATATTAAAAGAGAGATCAAGGATGGAAAGTGAAGTGGAAATGTTGAATTGAGAAGGAAACACAGATGAAATATGATAATCTGAAAGACCACGGACTACACTCAACTCTCGTAAGTTTGGAAGATGCTCACTAATAATTTGAAGCCATGGATGAGAGAAGTCAAGATAAGGAAACGAATGGAGACTGAGAGTTGTTAATGATGAGAGAGAAGATAACCAATGTTCATCTTTTATTTTAAGACCGGAACTGCCATAAAGTCTAAGAAAACGCAAGAGCGGAAGATTTCCAACTTGGAAAGGGAGTGTTCCGGAAAGTGAATTTCCTGAAAGATCGAGATACATCATATGAGACAAATTTCCAAGTTCATGAGGGATTGCACCAGAAAAGTAATTTCCTGAAAGATCAAGATAACCTAAATGTGAAAGATTTCCAAGTTGAGAAGAAAGTTCTCCATCAAGACCATTACTTTTAAGATCAAGATACTCTAATTTTGACAGATTTCGTAGTTCATAAGGAATTGTCCTGAAAGGCCTGACTGTGATAGATTGAGATATCTTAAGCTTTGAAAGGAGCCAATGGATACTGGAATTTGGCTTCCGTAAAAAACATTAGAGCTGAGATCAAAATATTCCAAATTTTTCAATTCAAACAACGAAGTGATATTGATTGAACCTAACAAATAATGCGATGTTGAACCACGAAGATCAAGCATCTCTATGTGACTAGTTTCGTTGTTACATTCAATGGCTTCCCATTTGCAACAATCTCTGTTATTTTCATCATCCCTCCATGTGGACAGCATGCCATGGTAATCTCGGACACTTTGTTTGAAAGTGAGGAGTGCTTGTCTCTTCGTCTCTATGCATTTCACATGTATACTCGGTAATGGCGAATTGAATCCATGAACGGATACTTTGATATGCAGAAGGCACACAAACGCTGCAAATAAGATTTTTAAATGTCTCTCAATTTATATTTATAAATTTTGTTATTTATTTACAAATTATATAAATTAAAAAAGTTATAGATATCAATTGATGAAAATCAAAACTACTGTAATAAAAATATAAAATAGATATCAATTTATTTTAAATTAATTGAACATTAGCGAAGTGCGTGAGCAACGTAATTACTAATAACATGCACATCATCATTATGCATGGGTGATTCATATGTGCTAAATTTGTAAATTGATAAATTTATAGTTAATTGGTAGATTTTTTTTAAAAATTTTTCCTTTTAATGAAACTATTATTGGTCTGGCGGAAATTTAAAATCATTATGTATATCATATATTATCTATAACTATAATCCAATAATTATTATTGATATAATTAAATCTGGTATAATGTCTAGTCTCAAAATTATAGGTTTTCGGTTTCCTATTTTAGTTAAGTGGGATAATTATTTTTTTTTTAAGTTTTCTTGTGAATTAATGAGAAAGTGTTATGTTGAAATTTTTCGCTTCCTTATATATATATATATATATATATATATATATATATATATATATATATATATATATATATATATATATATATATATATATATATATATATACTTTGATATAGATATGAAAATCTAAAGCTTTGAGTAATGAGAAATTAAAAGACTATTCTAATATTTAATTTGGAAAGATATGGACACCACACTCAATAAATATAAGAAAGTAAGTGATAAGTCATTGGATTTTATAGCTAAAGGTTACCGTAACAAGACCAAAATTTTAGAATTCTTATAATGCAAAATGTAAAAAAATTAAAACTCAGAAAAATTAATTTTCTGTCAAATTCATATATGTTTCCTTATATTATTACAAAGTGAATCTTTTTATAAAATGAATTAAGCAATATCTACAAATTCCATATTAATTCTCAATAATTATATCCACTAATGCTACAATTAATTTCGATTATATGAATCATTATTTTCTATATTTAATTTAAAAAAAAAATTACAAAGAAAATTTAGAAGACTCCTCATGATCCTTCGTCAGTTATATTGGTCCTTGAATGTCATGAGTACTCTCCTCTAAAAGAAACATAATATCTCCTTATACTCATTTTCCATTTAGAACTATAGTCCTTGCAAAACAACTTATTGATTGGGATCAAATAATGTGTTATTGTTGACACATCTCATAAAAAAACTTTTTCCATGTTGAATGGACAAAATAATGTAATAGTATTTTTACAATCATAAAAGTCATCATTTTTATTATCATTTTTTTCTTGCTCTTTTTGGTCACTATTTTCTCTCTTTTTCTTCTTTTCTCTTTTCTCCTGTATTTTTTTTTCTTGAATCTCTTTTTCTTTCAACTCATTCTTTACTTTCTTTTGCACTAAACTCCTCCTCTTTATTCTCTCTTTCTCTCAACTTCTCTTCTTTATTTTCTTTTTCCCGTGACTCCTCTTTATTTTTTCTCTTTCAACACCTCATTAATTTCTTTTTCTTAAGTAATTTTTTTTCCTCCATCTCTCTTTCTTTAATCATAGTATAAGTATGCCTTTTTCAATATTCATCAAACATTTTCTATTTATCTCTATACTTTAGCTCTTCCTTTTCTTTCATTTTTCTCTCTTCAAAATTCTCTTTCAATTTCTTCTCCATGTGTGAAACAAACTCATCAACAAACAATTTGTGAGAGTTGGTGAGTTGATGTGCACTTTTAGAACCAGTATCAGTCATAAGTCTCAAAAATACAAATCAAAACTGAAAATAGTATATATAAAAACAAGAAACATCAATAAGAAGAGCCGAAACTCTAACACCAACTGATGAGAAACTAGGGGGCACCGATATATATTGAAGCCCCACTTAAGAAAGATCAGAAGGTAAACTATAAGTCTTGAAGTAACACTCATTTCCGAATGTCACGAGGAATTAATTAATTTAAGAAAAAAAAAACTTCTGATACTATCATAAAATAATGTAAAATTAAAAATTTTATTTCATCATCATCAAAATAATTAAAATCATGTGGAAATAACAATTAATCCAATTACTTCTAAAAATAAACCTCATTAATCTAAAAAGGATCTATCGTCTCGGTTTTCTACCGAACCAATGCCATATAATCTTTTTGCTTTGATTTTCTATAGAACTGATGCCAAAATGGTTGATCAAAATTCAAAATTACCACCGAAACTAGGGTTAAATTTGCGAAAGATACAAAGGTTACCACTTCCATAGTTTTCTTTTTCCTTCCTTTGCAAACAGCTACTTCCTCACTACAAACCTTTACGAACACTATTGTCACACTGCTCTGCACCTTGTTGTCGCCATCGCGCTATGCTCGTTCCTCGTTATTACCACCGCACTACATTTGTTCTCCACTATCGCCATCACGTTGCATTCGTCATGATTAACATGGTTGTTGTCGTTGACGAATCACTATTTTGTATTATTTACTTAGTTTTTTATTGTTTGGACTTAATTAAACTATTAATTCATATTTTAATTTATTTAAATTATTTAGGTCTAATCATTTCAATTAATTTTTGTAGGACAATTTTGGAATCATATTTTGGAACAAAAAGAATATGAACATTTCATTTTTCATTCTCCGCATCATTATATTTTAATTTCATTTTGTATAATTTTCGACTCATTTTTTTGTCATATTTTGTAGAAGTCAAGGACAAAAGCGCACCAATCTCCAAAACCTAAAAGAGAAAAAGTAAAAATGAGAAGGGAGAAAAGTTCTAAAATCTGAACTGGAGCAGAGCTTGGTGTGTTTTTGCGAAAAGAGTCGGAGCAAAAGAACAGAAAGAGGAGTCGGAGGCGGTGACAAAGTCGAACGAGAGAAGAGAAGGAGAGGATAAAATACCCGATTGTATAAATTGTAAATTGCTATTTTATACTTAAATATTGTTCTTGAAGTGCTACCATCGTTACTAATTTGTACCTTCTCATGGCAGCAAAGCATTGTTAGATAACCTTTCAGTGATAAGTTGCAGACTAAGCCTATGCAATTCTGCTCTGAGATATTTCTGTAGTTGTCTTGAGACTGAAGTGGTAGTTAATGTTAATCTATGCGCATGTGAAAATTGTGATTAAAATCAAACTCAATGCAAACTGACGTAGTTGTAGGATAAGCCATCACAAGTTTTTTTGACATCTAGCATGTGACAGTCTATTAGCAGCTTTCACTAATCAAGATGGAATGCAAAACCATTACGTTTTATATTTGAAAAAGGCCTTGACATAAAGAGAAAATAAACTAAAATTACAAAATAGATTATACTATAAGAGAAGTGAAATCAATATGCTTCCACAAACAGTAATTTTGTTTTACAGTGTAAACACAATACTGAACATCCTACATCCAACAACTCAAGAAGCTTTCATCTCAGATTGAAATTTGAAACTAATCCTCCAAAACTGCAAATTTTGTGCGATAATTTAGATAAAATATTTTAGTTGCAATGGATCAAAATTAGAGACTGAATTCTTGTAATAAACTAAATAAAACTGAAAAAGTAGGTAACCATTACACTTAAAAAAAAGTGCATAACTGTAAGTACACTTTGAAGAGGTTTAAACGTAAGATAATCATCTACAAAGGAGAAATTTCTCTACACAGAACATGCCATTTGTACATTCTTTACAGAAAGAAAAGAATAATCAGCTTTTGGAAAAGAAACTACAAAGTAAAGCCACGGAACACAAGAATTGGATTTGCTGCTCAATGTTTAAATTGATGAAAGCAATGAGTAAATTCTAAAATTCGGTTCATGCCAAGATGTTCATTTTTGTATTGAAAAAGACATTCTCCCTTTCCATGGCAAAAGAAGACATTGATCTATTTATCTAATAAAGCAGAGAAATAAACATTGCAAATCCTCCAAACAAAGAAGTTATTGGAATAACATACCTGTTATCCTTTGAGCCACTTGTTGCACTTGGCTACGTTCAATTCAACCCCCTACAAGTATATAGTCTGTCAGTCTGTTTAAGACTCTCATATAAGCAATTCTCCATGGTTTCCAAAGTAGTATTGTCCCTAATAAGCTCCAAAAGCCTATGAAGAATCTTATTCCTAAACTCGTGTGCTGCTGTTGTATTATCTCCAGGGCAACTTTTGTTTAGTTGCTCACCACAAAGACCAAGATTTCCTCCAAAACTAGAGGCATCAAATGTTTGCAACTGTCTTCCCCAAGGGATTCTTCCATTCAGATCATTGTTTCATAAATTCAACACAGCAAGACAAACAATTTTGTCCAGAGAAGAAGGAATTTTTCCATACAAATGATTACTTGATAAGTCAAGAAATTCTAGTGAATTTAAATTCCCAATATCAAAAGGAATTTCTCCATCTAGGTTATTTCTTGATATGTTCAAAGAAACCAATCCGAGTAACTTTGTAACCTCTTTTGGTATTTCACCTGATAAATCATTACTCGAGAGATCAATGCTCTTCAAAAGATACTCGGGATTTAGAAAAACGCGTTCCTGTCCTTTCCACATCAATAGAACCTTCTTCTACAATTACATCTCTGTTTACTACTGTTCTATCCATCAATGCAGTAAAATTATTCAAGCATGTTGGAATTCCTTTAGACAAGTTGTTCCTTGAAAGATCAAAAACAAGAATTTTCCTCAACTGACAGAGATGTACAGGAACACTTCCAAAGAAGCGATTTGATCGCAAACTTAGGATTTTCAAGTGTTGTAAACTGTCTCCAATCCATGAAGGTATTAGACCATGAAACAAGTTTTCGCTCAAGTCTAATGTCTCTAAATCAGTGTAATTTTTCAATGTGAGTGGTAGCTCCCCAGTTAAACTGTTGTTTCGTAAGAGCAAAGCTCCCAAATTAATAAGATCACCCATAGACTTTGGAATCTTCTCAGACAAAATATTATTGCTTAGATCAAGAAAGTGCAGTGAACTTAGATGTTCCCAACAGTCGGGCAATTGTCCCGTTATTTGATTATTTGATAAATTCAGTACATTGATGTTTGCAGTTGCTCCTTTTCCACATACAAATGCATCCAAATCTGAAATCATATTTTAGGAAAGATCCAAGGAGCCAACTTGTGATAAAAAAGTACGAACTCCACCTTCAAGTTGATTGGAATTTAGAATTACTGTATTTGTGTCTGCCTAGGTAAGCTTGATTGGTAAATTTGGGATTATACCTTTGAGACTGTTGTAAGACATGTTCAAAGTACTTATAGATTGTAACTTGTTCCAAAACCAAACTGGTACATAGTCATCAATCTCAGCATCAGAAATATCTAGAAAGCTTAAGGAAGTTTGATTCAGGAGCCAATTTGGAAAACTAGACCCAACTTGCAAGAAGCAAGTCCCAAATTAAATAATTGGAAAGGTGGAATCCAGGTTGTAGAGAACTTTAGCGACAATGAGTTGTGTGATAAGTCTAAATCCATCAATTTGGACAAATTTGTAAAATAAAATTCATATATATCACCCTCGAAGTTATTCTCCCGCAGGTGAAGAATCTCCAACTCATACAGCAGCCCAATGCTTTCTGGTATTTCTCCAGTTAACCTATTACTGGAGATATCTAATAGCCTCAAATATGACAACATTGAAGAGTTTTAATGAGGCCAGAAATTTTCCCACTCAAGTTGTTACTTCTAAGGTGTAACTCTTGTAGTGAGTATATATTTCTTAGGGATGTTGGGATCTGACCATGCAGTTTGTTGTCAGAAAGGTAAATGACTTCAAGAGAGTTCATTGCTTTCCCAAATCCATCTGGAATGGAACCTTCTAACAAATTACCGTTAAGGGAAAGGGTATGAAGATTGGTGGTGAAGTTGGAAATCAAGTGAAATATGGTCGATGATTTCAATGCATTAAAGGAAAGAAGAAGGGTGACAAGAGAAGTTGAAGACTTGCCTATTGAAGCAGATGGAACAAGAAAATTTTCATCAGCAAGATTGCATTGTACCAGATAAAGTTCTTGTAGTGTGGAGCTGAAGTTGAAATTTCCTAGAATCGTTGATGATATCAGGTTATTGACAGAGAGATCAAGGACCACAAGAGAAGGAAAGTTTAGATAATAAGGAAAGGACAAAACATTATTCTTTCGAATATATAGCTCTTGAAGATTATGGCTATGGTTGACCAACAATTGAAATGTTGATGACGTCAACATATTACCAGAGAGATCAAGGATGGAAAGAGAAGTGGAAAGGTTAGAATGAGAAGGAAACAAAGATGAAACATTCTTATCTAAAAGATTACATCGGACTAGTCTCAACTCTCTCAAGTTTGCAATAAGCTCACTAATCATTTGTAGCCAGTGACGAGAGTAAGCAAGATTAGTCAATGAATCCAAACCAAGAGTTGATAATGAAGAGAGAAAAGACAACCATTTTGCACCATTAACTGTTAGATCAAAATTGCCACCAAGTCTAAGAGTATGCAAGAGAGGAAGTTTTCCAACCATGAAAGGGATTGCTCCAGACAGTAATGTAAACCCAAAATTAAGATACTTCAACTGTGAGAGTTTTCCTAGATGATAAGGAATTTCTCCTTCAAGATAATAATTTTCACTTAGATCTAAATATTGTAAAGTTGCAAGTTTCCCTAGTTGAGAAGGAATTGCTCCATTGAGAGAATTTCCTTTCAGATCAAGATACTGCTACTTTGACAGATTTCCCAGTTCGGTAGGAATCCTCCCATAAATATTCATATTTGATAGATTGAGATATCTTAATTTTTTGAAGGAGCCCATGTGCTGAGGGAGCTGCGTTCTACTATAATCAAAATTATTGCTAAGATCCAAATATTCCATGTTTGTTAAGTCAATCAATGAAGTAAGACTGATTGAACTTGTCAAAAAATGAAATTTGGAACCACGAAGATCGAGAATTCGTACGTCACCTGTTTGATTGTTGCATTGAATACCTCTCCATTTTCAGCAAACGATCTGTGAGACCTTGTTTGAAGTTGAGAAGTGAGTCTCTCTCCCTCTCTATGCACTTCGCATGTGATGACGAGACGAATGCATGAATGGGCACTTGGGAATGTAAAACGAGCATTGATAATGCAAACAATACTTTTAGTAAGAAAGAAGCCATTACAGTTTTCCAGATATGAACTTTCTTCTACGCTATGAACTTTGATAAGTGAAAGAACAAAAGCACTATAAATGATGATTTGTAATGTGATGACAATCCAGCAATTTAAGAGTCTGTACACAATTATTCGTAAGACTTCATTTCCGTCTTTGTTGACTACTCCAAGTCAAATAAGGAAGAATGTTTCCAAACGTAAAACTAACTAAATGTAAATCAAATGAAAGGATATACTAACTTTTACATATATATATATATAAGGATACTTTAACAACATTTTCTTTACAACATTTTAACACCATCTACATATCATTCTGTGATGGATTTATGTTTTAGTATTTATAATAATTATTGATTCTAGAATAATTTTGGACCAATCATAGAATAAGATAATTTTAAAATATTGTAAACAAATATTATCAAAATATCATTATCCATAAAAAAAGAGAGAATGATTAGTTTCACACCTTCATTCTAGACCACTTTAACGTTTTCTCGTACCCTTTTTAAAAAATATACTATGATAGTTCGAAAAAGATTATGGCATGTTAAGAATAAGGAAATCCTTTTCTTTTTTTTCTTCTTGTGTAGTAAGCGTGTTTTGTGTAAATATCGAGTAGATACGCAATTTCCTTGACATTAATTATAATATTAATATCAATTTTGTACTTAAAATAAATGAAAGGTCGTTAGCATCATCTCATCTGATATGACAAACCTAAAACAATCAAAATTAACCACATTCCCAGAAAAAATTCTAAAAATCATGAAAACAAAGAAACACAATTAAAAGTTATATTATAATTTAAGTTTAATTAATAATTTAATTTCCATATTTAAATTTTTTATTTGTTTTAATTTTTATAATTTTTATCAAATTTAAGTTCTATTTTTTTAAAAGATTTAATGTGATTTTTTTTTCAAAATGATGTAACCACCATTTAAATTAATATTTATATTGAAATCAAGATTATTTCTATTTTGAAATTATTTTGATTTTAACATACGACACCTTCTAAATTACATGACAAATATAAATTTTGATATATGATATTTATAAACCATGTTAGCAATAAAATATATTATACTGAATATTTTTCTTAAAATAAAAACTCAATTAAATAAAATACTATACGTATCAAAACTTAAATATAAAACCACATTATCTAATCATATAATAGAATTCATATTACTATTTTTAATTTTAAGTTTGATAACTTCTCTTGACATCTTTAGTTATTATTTAGATTAAAATATTAATTTAGTCTTTAATTTTGTTTGGTTTTATTAATCCAATCTTAATATATTTTTTATAATAGGATTCAAATTTTCGTCCATTTTATTCAATTAAGTTTTTTTTAATATCATTTAAATAATTTTCAAATAAAATAATGTATGTCATTTGTCCGTTTATATTTTTATTTTTTAATTTGTTTTAATTATTCTTTATTTTTTTAATTATTTATTAATTTAAAAAATGCTCACATGTTAAGTCACTGTCACGTGACGTGTCAGGATAAGTGACATGCTAATGTTAGTGTCAATGTCAAGTTTTAGTGTTTTATATTCAATTTGATCATTATATTTATTATTTTTACTCAATTTGGTCTCAATATTCTAAAATGAAACAATTTTATCCCTTTCTAAATTGAGACCAATTCAAAAGACATATTTTTGAAATAATTTTGATTTCAACAATATTTTAGTAAGGATAAATACAATTATTTTAGAAAAACTCATAAACTTGTAAGCTTACTAGATAAGTTCTATTATGATTATAGAAATAAGAAACAAATCTTATATACATTGTTTGTATATTAGATAAATCAATTATATCTTTTTCTGATGGAGAAAGTGCTTGTTAAAGTTGATAAAATTTTTTATCTTGTGGATTTTATTATCATGGAGATGGAGGAAGATGTGGATTGTTGGTACCAGGAATGGTATGGTTTGAAGAGTAAAACGCAGCGGAATAAAACTTAGAGTAAGTGGAAAGCGTGTTCGGTCACCTTTTTAAAATCAATTTGGTCCTTTTTAGAAAATCAATTTTCTTTCAGAAAATTTGTCGAACAGTTGATATACGTAAAAGATAAAGAGTTTAGGGAATAGAAAATCACACGAGTAATTTTTATACCTCGAAGAGAACCGCTCTGGCAATCGACCAACGATTCGCGAGCTTCTCCTATTCACGAGACCAGGCAAAGCACCTTGCTAACTCGAAGAGAGCTTGCTCCGACTATCGACACACGAAACGCGAGCCTCTCCTGTTCACGAGACCAAGCAAGGGAACTTTGAACAAGCTTCTGAGAACTTCCTCTGACAAACTGTATTTTGCAAAGCCTCAGTTCAAAAAAAACGTTATGTTGAATTTCTCAGAATCCCTACATATAGCTATCTAGTCTGAATATCAAAGGTTAAGTCCCAACTGCCATGAATAATCGATTATTGTAAGTGATAATCGATTATTCAAGTCCGTTACAGGTTTTTCAAAAGTGATAATCGATTATATGAGGTGATAATCGATTATTCCTGAATGACTTGTGATAATCGATTATTGCTTCTTGATAATCGATTATTGCAGTTCAAAATATGAATTTTACAAAGTTTATAAGACTTTCCTACTACATTTAATTTCTACAAGTTGCTTTTAAATAATTTTAGACTCTTCTTCAACTAAGTCTTCTTGCAACGTCATCAAAATAAATGTCTTCAAGATTTACCAATATTCCTTATTGGTAACAATCTCCCCCTTTTTGATGATGATCAAAAATACAATTTTAAAAGCAACTTTGGCTATCCTGCAGGACATACTAGCTAACAAACAACAACATAGTTAGCAATACCTGTATCAATTTTTACTTCTCCCCTTATATTATTCTTCTCCCCCTTTTTGATCATAAGCAAAAAGATTAATGTAAAGAGCTCCCCCTAAATATGATATCCCCCTCAATTAAACAAAGTATGCATATAATCAAGAGATCATTTTCATTAATGAAAAGAAGGATTACATCATAATAAGAAACATAAAAGACAGAAATTTAACATAGATGAAAGAACAACAACTAATCAACAAAGCACACAAACATAAAATCCTATTTCTAAAATTCAGGACTTGGGGATCTCTCGGGAGGTTGAATGTGAAGGTGATTCTCGATGTTAGATAGACGAACATCAAGATTAAGAAATTGATCAACCATATACTCATCAATAGATTGCTGCCACTCATAAGTCTCCTCAAAGTGTGTTCTTTGTGCTAGGCTCATATCCTCCAATTGCTTAGATAATCTAGCAAAATGTTCTTTCATATATAGCGTGGAGGATGAGGGCATGGTAGAAGGACCAGCATCAGAAGGAGCAACAACACTAACTGGTTCTGCCATATGAGTATCGATGTCATCATCTTCATCTTCATCAGGATGGTCATCATCTTTGTGGATGAGAACTCTTCCTCTGGTAATGAATCCCATCTGACGAAAGGTAGTATCTCCAATTTCCGAGCCAACAGCTTGAATGGCTTGGACAAGTTCTCCTTCAACATTTACACCTTTGTACTCCAAAATCCTAGAAATAAGAAGAGCATAGGGAAATTGATAGGAATGAGATTTCTTGGCTTTTACCATTGTGTCAGCAATGAGAGCAGGCCAATCGATGTGTATGTGATTTAAAATCCCATACAGAAGAAGCAGATCCTACTCAGAGCATTGAGCATGGTTGGTTGCTCTAGGACACAATATCCAGACGATCAAGTAGTGAATCATTTGTTCTTCAACCTTGAAACCCCCAACTAGCAATTGCCTTCGATTTGTCTGTTGTTCAGGGTGACGCAAGAAGGATTGGAAAGTCATCAACCTATTGAAATCTTCAAGTCCTAGATGGACTTTTACAGCATCATCCCAGATGGTAAGTTGGGCAACATTTATCCACACATAATCATCTAAAATTATGTGGACACCCTTAACTTTAGTGGATATAATCTCATATCTATATCTCAAGTTGAAGTAGAAGACTCTTATGAGATCGGGATAAATGCAACCTTTTTGCTCCACCAGATTCGTGAGTCCTTGACTAGCAAACAGATCTGGAAATTGAAATCCATAGAAACGAAAAAAAGCAAGGCGAATATACTTTACCGCCATGATTCTTCTCTCTTGCCAGGAGTTAACATAGTCCGCATGTTTTCCTTGATCTGAAATCCAACCATCGATGGTTGCAGGACGTGGTTGAGAGGAAGAGGATGCACCAGCAGCTCTGTGGCGATGTCTTCTTGAATCCGCCATGAAAAGATTTGAGGTAGAGAGACTTTGAGAAAGTGAAGATAAATGGAGAGGATTTTAGCTCTAGATTTGATTTTAGTAGTGTATGGGTGCAAAGGAGTGACTAACAATCGATTATGGGAGGCTTTTTATAGGAAAAATGGAAAAACTAGCCGTTTATGGCTGTTTATAGCCGTTAAGGGACGCTCCAACGGCTCTATTTTTGAACCTGTCAGCGTGATAATCGATTATGGCTCGAGATAATCGATTATCTGCTCAAAAATCACTGCCTAGAAATTGCATGATAATCGATTATGCTTGATGATAATCGATTATCTGTTCAAAAATTTCCCAGATTTGAGTTTCAAGTTTGAATAATCGATTATAGCCTTTTGATAATCGATTATGAAGCGTTAATTTTACGAAAATGCAAAACTTTTCATAAGCTTTGATCCTAAGACATGTCTAACACTCCTAACTCTCTTCTAAGCTCAAAAAATCTATCCTTAAGTAGTGCTTTGGTGAAAATATCAGCTAATTGATGTAAGGTATCAACATATTCAATTTGACAATCCCCCTTTTGAATATGATCTCTTAAGAAATGATGTCTAATCTCAATGTGTTTAGTTCTTGAGTGCATTATGGGGTTCTTAGTCAGATTTATAGCACTAGTATTATCACATTTTAAGGGAATATTATCAAGGAAAATATCAAAGTCTTCCAGTTGCTGTTTCATCCACAGAATTTGGGCACAACAATTGCCAACAGCAATGTATTCAGCTTCAGTGGTAGACAAGGCTACACATGCTTGTTTCTTTGAGTGCCAGGACACCAAAGAACAGCCCAGAAAATGACAGGTTCCACTAGTACTTTTCCTATCAATTTTACAACCACCATAATCTGCATCAGAATAACCTATTAGACTAGGTGAAGCATCAGAGGGATACCAAAGTCCAAAAGAAGTGGTTCCTTTAAGGTATTTTAAGATTCTCTTGACAGCAGTCAAATGAGATTCTTTAGGATTGGCTTGATACCTAGCACATACGCATACACTTTGCATAATATCTGGCCTACTAGCAGTTAGGTACAGCAAAGATCCTATCATACCTCTAAACATAGTTTCATTTACTTCTTTTCTAGATTCATCCTTATCTAAATAGCAAGAAGTTGCCATAGGTGTACTAGCTTCTTTGCAAGTATCCATGCCAAATTTTTTAAGAATTTCCCTACAATATTTTGTTTGAGAGATAAAAGTACCTCCATTCATTTGCTTTATTTGTAGTCCTAAAAAGAAATTCAGCTCACCCATCATAGACATCTCAAACTCACCTTGCATTATTTTTGCAAATTCTTCACACAAAGAGTCATCAGTTGACCCAAATATAATATCATCTACATAAACTTGCACAATCAGGATGTGTTTTCCTACTTTCTTTATAAATAAGGTTGAATCAACCTTGCCTCTAGAAAAGTTATTATCAATTAGAAAGGTACTAAGTCTTTCATACCAAGACCTAGGTGCCTGTTTAAGACCATACAAAGCCTTTTTTAACTTATAAATATGATCAGGATATTTGAAATCCTCAAAGCCAGGAGGTTGACTAACATACACTTCTTCTTTATAAAACCATTCAAAAACGCACTTTTCACATCCATTTGATATAATTTAAATTTCATCAAAGATGCATATGCAAGTAATAATCTAATTGCTTCTAACCTGGCCACTGGTGCATATGTTTCATCATAATCTATACCTTCCTCTTGACAGTAGCCCTTTGCAACTAGCCTTGCTTTGTTCTTTGTGATGTTTCCATCCTCATCAAGCTTGTTCCTAAAAACCCATTTGGTTCCTATGACTTGATAATTATCTTGCTTTGGAATAAGTTCCCAGACTTCATTCCTTTCAAATTGGTTTAGCTCTTCTTGCATAGCAACGCACCATTTGTCATCTTGAAGAGCTTCCTTTATGTTCTTGGGTTCTATCTGAGATACAAAAGCTACAGTTAGACAAAAATTATTAAGATTATGTCTAGTAGTTACCCCTTTTGAAATATCTCCAATGATATTGTCCAATGAGAGTCCTCTCGGTTGTTGATAGTTTTTAGAATCAACAGGTTGAGGTGTTTCTTGAAGTTCTGGAGGATAGTTCTCATTTAGATACATCTCTTCAAGAGCTTCCCTTAAATAATCCTCATCTCCTGCAATGGGTTTATTTGACTCAAGAGGGTTTACCTCAAGGTCCACAATTTCATCAAAGACAACATGCATTGATTCTTCAATTATTAAAGTTCTTCTATTAAATACTCTATATGCTTTACTGGTCAAAGAATATCCTAGGAAAATTGCTTCATCAGATTTTGCATCAAATTTACCTAGATTATCTTTTCCATTATTCAAAACAAAGCATTTGCATCCAAATATTTTCAAATGAGATACATTTGGTTTTCTACCATTCAACAGTTCATATGGAGTTAATTTTAGAATTGGCCTAATAAGCATCCTATTTAACACATAACAAGCAGTACTGACTGCATCAGCCCAAAAATATTTTGGCACATTAGATTCATTCATAAGGGTTCTAGCTAATTCTTCTAATGATCTATTTTTCCTTTCAACAACACCGTTTTGTTGAGGAGTTCTAGGTGCAGAAAAGTTATGTGTTATGCCATATTCTTCACAAAATTTTTCAAAAGATTCATTTTCAAATTCACCTCCGTGATCACTTCTCAAGGTTTTGATTTTCAAATCTTTTTCATTTTGAATACGTTTAGCAAAAGATTTAAAGGCTTTGAAAGCTTCACTTTTCAAAGTTAAAAAGAAGGTCCAAGTGAATCTAGTGTAATCATCAACAATTACAAGAGCATAGTAATTTCCACCAAAACTTTTAATTCTAGATGGACCAAACAAGTCCATATGCATAAGTTCTAAAGGTTTTGATGTTGAAATTATGCTTTTGGATGAAAATGAAGATTTTGTTTGTTTACCTTTTTGACATGCAGTGCATAATTTGTCTTTCTCAAATTTCAGTTTAGGTAAACCAATCACAAGATCCTTAGAAATTAACTTATTTAAATGTTGCATATGAATATGTGCAGCTCTTTTATGCCATAGCCAAGGATTTTCTTCTTTAGCAACTAAGCATGTTATACTATGACTAGATGCACTCTCAATATCAATCAAATATATATTGTTATGCCTAACACCTTGCAAAGCAATAACAGCAGAATCTTTAAAGTAAACAGTACACTTATCACTTTCAAAAATTACCTTTAGACCTTTGTCACACAACTGACTTATGCTTAAGAGGTTATGCTTGAGGCCTTCAACATATAGGACATCTCTTATGATCAATGTGTTTCCTCCTCCAATGTCTCCGGTACCCATGATTCTACCCTTGTTATTGTCCCCATAAGTCACAAATCCTTGCTTTTTCTTCTCAAGGTGGATGAACCTTTTCTTGTCACCGGTCATGTGTCTTGAGCAACCACTGTCAAGATACCACAATGACTTCTTTGACTTAGTAGGTTCCTGCAAAACAAATTAGCAAGAATTTTAGGTCCCCAATCTAATTATGGGTCCTTGGGGTTAGTTCATGCAAGTGTAAATCATTTCACAATTTTAACCCATGCATATTTACCATTTGGAACACCAAAATGTTTAATGTTGCATTTGTTTGATGTGTGTCCATGCTTCATACAGTAAAAACAACAAACATTACTTACTTTGTTTTTAACAGAAGTCCCTTTTTCAACCCAAACTCTACGAGTTCTTCTTTCTTTGGACTTATTTATTTGATGCATATTTCTATTTTCAACATTGCTTCTATTAAGGTTTGTCTTAGCATGTGAATTAGTTTTGGTAGTCTTTGCAAGTAAATTTTCAAGTATGTCAATATCAAACATATGACTCTTACAAGATAAGCATTCAACAGGTTCAACAGTAGTGTTTGCATCAAATAATTTTGTTTCTAAAGTACTAACTTTATTTCTTAAGACAACTTCATCATCAAGCAATTTATCATATTTCAATTTCAATTCATTGTGCTCTTTCTTAAGCTTTTTATGTGCAGCATCAAGTTTTTCAGATTCATTCATTAGTTCAAAGAAAGCTTTTTGTAAGTCTAATTCACTAGATTCTAAGCTAGAATCACTTACTTGGCTTCCAGTATCTTCTGAGTCATCCATTAGACAAATATTAGCTTCCTCATCTGAATCACTTGAGCTTGTTGAACTGGAAGCATTGTCTTCCCAAGCTATGTAAGCTTTCTTTTTCTTTTGAAATTTTCTTTCCTTCTTTTCCTCACTTTTCCTGTTCTTTGGGCATTCAGATTTCATGTGTCCTCTTTCTCCACAACCAAAGCATTTTACACTTGAAGGTGATTCTTGATTTTCTTTCCCTTCTTTGCGGAATTTGTGTTTTCCTTTTGCCTTCATAAACTTGGCAAACTTCTTTATCATAAGGCTCATGTTCTGCTCATCATCAGAATCATCATTTTCAATCCTTTTAGAGCTCTTTCCTTTAGAGATCTCGGACTTGAAGGTAGTGTCTTTCTCTTGCCTTGATCCTCTTCAGCAGTTAGTCTCCTCAACTCTAGCTCATGCTCACGAAGCTTTCCAAACAGAATTGGCATCGACATCTGAGTGAGGTTTTGAGACTCCGAGATGGCAGTCACCTTTGGTTGCCAAGACCTGTCTAATGATTTTAAAATTTTCACATTTAATTCATCATTATCAAAAGTCTTACCCAACCCAGTCAAGTGGTTCACTATGTGAGTGAAGCGCTTTTGGACATCAGAAATTGTTTCTCCAGGTTGCATTCTGAACATCTCATACTCCTGAATGAGAGTGTTCTTCCTTGCACGTTTCATGTCCTCTGTTCTTTCATGTGTGACTCTGAGGACTTCCCACATTTCCTGTGCTGTCTTACACACTGAAATTCTATAGAATTCATCAAGTATAACAGCAGATGAAATAATATTGCGAGCTTTAATATCAAACTGAGCTCGTCTATTTTCTTCAGCAGTCCAATTAAAGTATGGTTTTTCTACCTCTACACCATCAACTGTGCTCTTGGGAATATAAGGACCATTTTGTACAGCTTCCCAGATGCCTCTGTCAACAAACCCCATAAAAATTTCCATTCTGACTTTCCAGAACGCATAGTTATCACCAGAAAAAAGTGGTGGTCTGTTAATAGAAGCACCCTCGGCATATACAAGGTTTTGGTTGTGACCGGCCATTTTCGCAAATTTTGAAAGACTATCAAACAAGCTCTAATACCAATTGTTGGTACCAGGAATGGTATGGTTTGAAGAGTAAAACGCAGCGGAATAAAACTTAGAGTAACGTGTTCGGTCACCTTTTTAAAATCAATTTGGTCCTTTTTAGAAAATCAATTTTCTTTCAGAAAATTTGTCGAACAGTTGATATACGTAAAAGAAAAAGAGTGTAGGGAATAGAAAATCACACGAGTAATTTTTATACTGGTTCGATTCAACAGAATCTACGTCCAGTCGTTAATCACTATAAAAGTGATTAACATTTCCACTAAAAATTTGTTTCACAGATTACAAATATAATGAATAACAATTGATAAAATAAACCTTCCTTCGACGAACGAACAGGAAAAAGAACACTCTGCCAACTCGAAGAGAACCGCTCCGACAATCGACCAATGTTTCGTGAGCTTCTCCTATTCACGAGACCAGGCAGAGCACCTTGCTAACTCGAAGAAAGCTTGCTCCGACTATCGACACACGAAACGTGAGCCTCTCCTGTTCACGAGACCAAGCAAGGGAACTTTGAACAAGCTTCTGAAAACTTCCTCTGACAAACAGTATTCTGCAAAGCCTCAGTTCAAAAAAAACGTTATGTTGAATTTCTCAGAATCCCTACATATAGCCATCTACTCTGAATATCAAAGGTCAAGTCCCAACTGCCACGAATAATCGATTATTGTAAGTGATAATCGATTATTCAAGTCCGTTACAGGTTTTTCAAAAAGTGATAATCGATTATATGAGGTGATAATCTATTATTCCTGAATGACTTGTGATAATCGATTATTGCTTCTTGATAATCGATTATTGCAGTTCAAAATGTGAATTTTACAAAGTTTATAAGACTTTCCTACTACATTTAATTTCTACAAATTGCTTTTAAATAATTTTAGACTCTTCTTCAACAAAGTCTTCTTGCAGCATCATCAAAATAAATGTCTTCAAGATTTACGAATATTCCTTATTTTTGAAATAATTTTGACTTCAACAATATTTTAGTAAGGATAAATACAATGATTTTAGAAAAACTCATAAACTTGTAAGCTTACTAGTAAGTTCTATTATGATTATAGAAATAAGAAACAAATAATGTATATTAGATAAATCGATTATATTTTTTCTGATGGAGAAAGTGCTTGGTAAATTTGATAAATTTTTTTATCCTATGGATTTTATTATCATGGAGATGGAGGAAGATGTGGATGTGCCCCCAATTCTTGGAAGACCGTTTATGAAGATGGAAAGAGTACTTATTGATGTAGATGATGGCAAGCTCAAGGTGAGAAACTACCAAAAAAAAAATTATTACCAACGGCAAAAATCCATCGAAAATGTGAAAAATCTGTCAGTAATTGAACTTATTCGACGGATTACCGATAGACCTAAGTTCTTCGATAATAACTTCGTCGGTAATATTTACTGACGGATTATTATGTTCGTTGGTAATTACTGAAGAAAAAATTCGTCAATAATTGCAACAAAATCCATCGGTAGTTAATAAAGGAAAAATTTGTCAGTAATGGACACAAAAATCCGTTGGTAATTACCGAAGGAAAAATCCGTCAATAAGTCCGTCGATAAATATCTCGATCTGGTTCATCTTCTTCCTTTTTTCCCTTCTTCTGTTTCCTCATATTTTAATTTTTTTTATCAAACTTTCTTCATTCCTAAACCAAAACAACAATCCAGTTCATTACAAAACCAAAATCAAAGACTAAACTTAGGCTCTCTAATTGTTTTAGAAACCCTAAAATTGGGAAAAATTCCCAATTAGTTTTTGAGCATCCATATTTTCTTCATTTTCAACCGCACAACACGCGACCACCATGTTGACAACACTACTCCGCATGGTTTTCGCACGATAGTGGTGGCATTCTCCAACGGCAGCGGTGACGTTCTCCAACGACAATGGTGGCACTCTTCAACAGTAGTGGTGGCGCCCTCCAACAATAGCGGTGGCACTCTCCAACGACAACGGTGGCAATATGAGAAGCTGGTTGCACGAGAGAGAGAGAAATGGTTGCAGAGAAGGTGAGAAATGCTCAACATAAGAGGAAAGAAAATATGAAGAAACTGATTTGTTAAAGAGAAAAATGTAATCTTATTCGCGTAGAGAGAGAAAAAAATGGGCGGGAATTTTGCCAGTATTTTTACCGACGGATTTTGTCTCTCGGTAACTACAATATGCATTACCGACGAATTTACCGACAGAATGTATCCTTCGGTAATTACCGAACGATTTACTAACAGATTGTGTCTATTGGTAACTGTAATATGCATTACCGAAGGATTTACCGATGAATTTTGGCCGTCGCTAATTATCGAAGGATAATATCCGTTGGTAATTACATTTTTACATCCGTCGGTAAAATCCGTCAATAATGCACATTTACTGACGAAATTATTTCCTTTGGTAAAACTCCGTTGGTAATTCCATGTATTTTTGTAGGTAAATTTCAATGTTTTTGAAGTCATGTCTTACCCCCAATGATGAGGAAGCTTGTTTTCAAGTTGATGTGCTCTATGAAGCTTGCATGAAGGTGGAAAGGGAGATACATGTGCCATTCCCCCTTGTGAAGACCCTCATTGATGCATGTGAGTCTCTCAATGAAGAAGGGGAGAGAATGCTTAAAGAGTGTTTGACAGATTTTGATGTCCTGAAGGAGATTCCACCTCATGAGGTGAAGATTGAAGATCTGAAGACTGATGCCATTGTTGAAGAGAAGAAGTTGGAGTTGAAGATGTTACCCTCTCAGTTAAAGTATGTTTTTCTAGAAGAGGGTAACAACAAACTAGCTACTTATCATCTACTGAAGAGAAGAAGTTGATTGAGGTTTTGAAGAGTAACAAAGGAGTTGTAGGATGGTCTATTTCTGATTTGAAGGGGATAAGTTCCACTTATTGCATGCACCAAATTTTCATGGAGGAGGATTTTAATCTGGTGGCCCAACCTCAAAGAAGGCTCAATCCCGTCATGAAAGAGGTGGTGAGAAAAAAGGTTATGAAGTTTCTTGAGGCAAGAATCATTTGCCCTATTTTTGATACCAGTTGGGTGAGTCCAGTGCAAGTGCTGCCCAAGAAGGGTAGCATGACAGTGGTGTGTATTGAGAAGAATGAGCTCATTCCAATAAGAACTGTCACCGGTTGGAGAATGTGTAGTGACTACCGAGAGCTAAATAAAGGCCACTAGGAAGGATCACCATTAGCAAGGATCACTTTCCTTTCCCCTTCATGGATCAGATGCTAGAGAGATTGACAGGGCAAGCCTTTTATTGCTTCTTGGACGGGTATTCTGGTTATAATCAAATAGTTGTGGATCCTTAAGATCAAGAGAAGATAGCTTTCACATGCCCCTTCAGTTTATTTGCTTATAGAAAGATGCCATTTGGGCTTTGCAACGCCCCAACCACTTTCCAAAGATGCATGCATGCCATTTTCTCTAATCTTGTGGAGAAATGTATAAAGGTCTTCATGGATGACTTCTCAGTGTTTGGAAGCTCATTTGATCTATGTTTGGTAAATTTGGAGACCATTTTGAAAAGATGCATCCAAACCAATCTCATTCTTAATTGGGAGAAATGCACTTCATGGTGACCGAAGGCATTGTTTTGCGGCATAAGATATCATCCAAGGGGATTGAAGTTGACAAATCCAAAGTGGACGTTATTGAAAAGCTTCCATCACCAACAGATGTGAAGGGAGTCCGAAGCTTTCTTGGTCATGTTGGCTTCTATAGAAGATTCATTCAAGACTTTTCCAAGATTGTTAAGCCCTTGAGCAACCTCCTTGTAAAGGATACACCATTTAAAATGAATGAGGAATGTTTGAAGTCTTTTGAAATTCTGAAGACTAAGCTGATTTTTGCCCCGGTGATTATAGCTCCTAATTGGGCTCAAGACTTTGAGTTAATGTGTGATGCAAGTGACTATGTCATAGGTGCGGTCCTAGGCCAAAGAAGAGAGTAAAATTTTCACATCATTTACTATGCAAGCAAAGTCTTGAACGAAGCCCAGCTGAATTATGCCACCATAGAGAAGGAGTTCCTTGCCATAGTTTATGCCTTGGAGAAATTTAGGCCCTATCTCATTGGGTCTAAGGTGATCATATACACTAACCATACTGCCATCAAGTACTTGCTAACCAAGCCCAACTCTAAACCGCGCTTGCTCAGATGGGTGCTCTTGTTGATGTGGAGACCCATGACAAGAAGGGTAGTGAGAATGTAATTGTTGATCACTTATCCTGGCTCATTAATGATGAAGTCACATGCAAAGAAGAAGAGATCCGAGAATCTTTTTCATATGAGACTCTCCTGCATATTCAATAGAGACCATGGTTTGCTAACATGGCCAATTTTAAGGGAGTAGAAGCTATCCTAGAAGACTAATCTTGGCATCAAAAAAAGAAGTTTTTGCATGATGAAAAATAATTTATCTGGGATGAGCCATTCTTGTTCAAGATTGGAGCTGACAACCTCTTGAGGTGGTGTGTCACTGATGAAGAAGTAGTAGGATCTCTTTGGCATTGTCATAACTCACCATATGGTGAAATTCTTGTCATCACCGATCGGGGCCAATAAACAGGGGTCTGACCGAAGTAGTGATACTGAAATTGAGCGCTCGTCTGGCTCCTAGTGGCCAAAAAGGGATGTCACTCGGCCCCACGGTGGGCGTCAAAATGTTTCGGTAGAATTAAGATCCCTAACCTAAAACATCACTAGTGTAGAATTGGCCTTTAACGTCACCCGTTAGACGTCAGACCAAAAAATATCCAACGTAAATTATTGACCGGTGACATTTTCGTAAATAAGTTGGCCATATAGACGTCGGTTAGGAGGGTCCCCGACGTCTATAATTTTATAAACGTCGCCCCCCCCCAACCGTCGTCTACGGGCCTGACAGGTAGGTGAAAAGTCATTTTTTTTCGTCATATAGACGTCTGTTCCCGCCACCCCGACAACTATAATTTTATAAATGTCGTCCCCCCCCCCCCAACCCCGACGTCTATATGCCTGACAGGGTAGGTGAAAAGTTGACTTAGACGTCGGTGCCTTAGTAACTGACTTCTAAAGAAATTTAGACGTCTGTTGTGGGGGAAACCGACGTCTATAGACGTCTGTTATGGCGAGAATCGACTTCTAAATACTCAGCCCAAAAATTTAAAAAGTCACTTTTTGACTCCATTTAGACATCTGATCCCGCCACTCTGACTTCTAAAGCCATTTAGATTTATGTTTTGGGGGGAACCGACTTCTAAATGTCTGCATTAAAACACTGCGAACGTGAGGCAGCAGTTATGCGCACTCATTGTTCATCATCTTCCTCGCGTTTTCTCTCTAAGGGCTATATTTTTCAGGTTCGTTTTCTCACTTTTTCACTGTTTAAAATTAATTTTACTATGATTATGTTACTCTTTGATGAATTATCTTTCATTTGAATTGATTAAAATGCATTTTCGTTGGGTTTTGGTGCAGTTTTGCTCGTGTCCTTGGGCGGCGATTTCTTGCGTTTTGCACTCCTCGAATTCCATCCACTACATTTTTAAAACCATCCAATACAAAAAAAAACATACAATCCATTCTCTTCAACTAAAATATAAAGTTGTAAACTCGAATCGCCATGAGCCAGGAGCAACCCGAGAGGCCTCAAGCAGAGAAAGATCCAATCAAATACGATGACGTTTTAGACGTCTGACCTATAGAGTCCGACGTCTATATAGACGTTTGACCTATAGATTCTGACGTCCCATTAACGTCACCTACAATGACGTCGAATCGGGATCTGATGTTAAAAGCCTAAAATAACAGACGTCTAAAGCCCTTTCTGCACTAGTGCATTCAAAGTTATCCGCTCCATCATCCAGTTGCTCTATTCTCTTTCTTCTCCTTATCCTAGCCACGGGGGAGGGTGCTTGCAGAAGACACTCAGACGCTCAAGTCAGTGACTTTGCATAATAAGCTTGTAATAAAGATTAGTAATTAGAATTCAAATTACCTGCCTTTTCTCTCAGACAAATATTTATAAATATGACAATGAGCTTACCATTAAGTCTTACTCAATAATCACCAATAAATGGCATTATTCCTATTAATTGTCAATAAATGAAAATTATTTTCATTAACTTCCCATTAATTGCTCAGATTAGTTTCCAGATCGGTCGGTCAATTTCTCACTAGATGGTTAGCCGCCCTATCCTTTGGCTGACCGAGTGGTCCTACTGTACACAAGCCCCCCAAGCCCAAGCAAGCTCTTTATTGGAAGAGGTGCGCAGGGGTTATGGTGAGCCTGAGAAGGTTGAATTTTGGTGGTCTAACTACTGTTGGGAGTTCTTTTTAGAAGTTTTTCCTATGTTGATAGCAATTTATTTTAGAACTTTTTCCTATTTTGATAGGAGTTCTTTTAAGAACTTTTTCCCATATTGGCAATAGAGGCTAGGATCCTGTTATCTGCACTGTATGTTGGGTGCGTCATTGGTCATAGGACTTTGTTCCTGAATAAATATTGAATAATATGATATTGAATTAAATTATTCAATAATAATAAAATAAACTTTGGATGGTTACATATAAAACAATTATCAAAATATTTATGTTTGAACAAAGTTGAGTGATTGCGAGTGGCGAAGCTGGTTGACGTTGCTGGTGAAATTCTTTGTCGTCACCAATCGGGGCCAATAGACAGAGGCCTAACCGAAGAAGTGATACTGAGACCGAGCACTCGTCTGGCTCCTAGTGACCAAAAGGGGATGTCGCTCGGCCCCACGGTGCGTAGCAAAATGTTTCGGTAGGATTGAGATCCGTAACCCAAAGCATTCGAAGTTGTCCGCTCCATCATCCAGTTGCGGCGTTGTTCTCTCTCTTCTCCATGTCCTAGTAGTGGGGGAGGGTGCCTACAAAAGATACTCTGACGCTCAAGTCAGTGACTTTTCTTAATAATCTTGTAATAAAGATTAGTAATTAGAATTCAAATTCCCCCCTTCTACTTGTCTTTTCTGACAGATATTATAAGTAGCTTACTATTAGGTCTAACTCATTAATTACCAATAAATGGCTTTTATTCCTTTTAATTGCCAATAAATGGTTATTATTATCATTAATCGTCCATTAATGACTATTATTGCTTAGAATAATTTCCAGACCTGTTAGTCAATTTCTCACT
The DNA here is from genome assembly GCA_027742785.1 of Vigna reflexopilosa. Classification (NCBI taxonomy): domain Eukaryota; kingdom Viridiplantae; phylum Streptophyta; class Magnoliopsida; order Fabales; family Fabaceae; genus Vigna; species Vigna reflexopilosa. The sequence continues at coordinate 18,915,835 of CM050928.1, read as the reverse complement.
GGATGGTTAGTCGCCCGATCCTTTAGCTGACTGGTGGTCCTACCGTATAGTTGATAATAATACATTGATGAATAACCTTGATTGTATGTATATGGTGGTGTCATGGTGGAAGTGTTGAACATATTTCTCCCTTTAATTTTAAAAAAATAAAAATAAATTATCCCATTAATATATCTTTATTTTCAAAAGAAAAAAAAACCAAGTCATGTACGCAGATCACGACTTCCATGCCAAAAATATGATCACGACTTACAATTGAAAATTAATAATTCACAGTCGTCCCTATTGGCCATGACTTCATCTACAAGTCGTGTTCAAGCATACAACTTCTTATGTCAAAAAAAATGGAAGTCATGCCTAGTGCAAATGACATTATTAAGGAAAGTGTGATCTTAGGACACAACTTCACTTTTTTTTACGAATGTCGTCACTATATCCCACGATTATGGAGTGGTGTTTGGATGTATAATGTTTCAATGAAGCATAATTTTCTTATGAGGATAACTTTGATGTGGACTATTAATGACTTCCCTACATATGGGATATTATCCGGTTGGAAAACACATGGTTAATTAGCTTATCTGCATTGCATAGAGCACATTAAGACATTCACATTGTTGAAAACATTATTGGTTTGATCGTCCTCCTTGATTCTTTGTTTTAATGGAACATATTCGTATTCATCTTCCATATGAAGCATGGCTTTGCGAACTAATGCAATATAGGTGGATGTATCCATTTGAAAAGTGATAACCCATGATCATTATATTCCCATATCCGTAAGACTTTTACTCTCATTTTGAATCATCTTTTATTCTTTTTTTGTATACATTTATAGGGGAATCAAAATGTTTTATATATATATAAAAAAAACAAAGTAGAAAGATCAATTTGTGCAACTTACTTGCATTGTGAGACTACATACTTTTGTTCTCATTATTTCAAAAACTTTATGTTGCCGCTCAATAATGTTAAGAATGAAACAAAATGGCAAAGTGAAACATGTCACTCCACATTATCAGTGTTTCGACAAGTTGGTCGACATGTAGGCAAGGACTTGACTCATTAGTTAGCTGATACTGACAGCATTATATTTTACATTATAACTTGAAATTTTGTTACAATTTGTTAAATTTTGAGCTTCCTACTCTCCTAACGATCTAGGACTTACATTTTTCCTCTGAATCTCTAGGGTCTTCAGATGAGTTATGTGGTGAGAAGGGTAGGAGGTCCTTGTCCGGGGGCTACAATTGTGGTCAAAAGAGAGGATTAACCTTGTGCGAGGTCCTTGTTTGGGAGCCTAGTTGGGTCAAAAAAGAGGATTAACCTCATGTGGTAGCCTGGATTAAGCCAATAGAATTACCACCACAAGTGCGACACCCGAGACTTCCATCAATATTAAATTTTTATGATATGTTTATTAAATGTGGGTTTATTCGACTTGTATGTTGGTTTATTTGATTCATAAGTTTAGAATTATGTTATAGCTTTAAATATGTTATGTGTTTTTTTGTTGCATTAGCTCACCCTTGCTTTGTTTGTTGTCTGGTTGTTATTTTGTGTTGTTTTTTCTCTCGGCGATGATTATCCGGTGGGTGTGAGCAGAAGGTGATGAGATACTAGTGGACCAAGCTTTAGATGATGGAGCGATCGACGTTTAGTTTTCTATGGACAAGATTTATATTTTAGTTTTTATTCCAAGTTAGACTGTATTAAATTTTAAATTCTAGTGTGGTTTGTATAATTAAGAGGAAAACTTTTATTCCTCCTTTGTGTCGATTGTTATATTTTATCAATGATGTAAGAACTCTATTATAGTTTAATGCTATAATTATTGGGATGTTTTTCTCTATAAACATGTGATTGTGATATGTTGTTTCATTAGTTAGGAGTTACAGGATTCTGTGTGAGTCTGAGTTTGTTCCTGTCAGAGCGGCGCAACATAATGATTAACACATTCAACAAACTAAGATAGGGGTGAATTGGTTTCTTATTGCAAATCGTTCTTTTAATAATTTTCTCGTAAATATAAAATTTCTTTAAACAATTTAAAGAGTAAGGAAAAGAGAAAATTGCACAAGTAATTTTTATATTGATTCGGATCACAGAGATCCTATGTCCAATTGTTAATCTCAACCAAGAATTAACGTTCCGCTAGTATAAACCAACAAATTGTTACAATCACAAAGAAAATTAAGGTTAAAACACCTCTCTTGTTACCCCAAGAGATGAAAAACACTTCCCCTGTAACCCACAAGGGATGAACGCCTCCTTTGAATCTTCACAAAGGATGAACACCTCCTCCAAATGTTTCACGAAGGATGACAGGCTTTCAACTTGGCAACAACAACAACACTCAATCACACTACCTGTGAAAGTTCTCGCTCTATGCCAACAATAACAACACTCAATCAAACTCCATGTGAAAGTTCCCGCTCTATCCCAACACGTCAAGTTCTCAAAGCCAATGCACAAGGGTTCAACAAACCCTAGAACACTTATCACCGCACATTGCATATAAGAATTTCGAAAATACAATTATTGTATTTTCATATTTTCGTATTTTAGAATGAGAGTCCTAATTTAATTTATGGAGATCTCACTCAAGGATACCTCCAAAAATTCGTTCTTGGCTAATTAACGTATGATAATCCATTAAGCACTTATGGTAATTGATTATGCATTTAATGAATGCACAACGGTCAAAAACTTGCTTAAAAAATCTCATAATTGTTCATGATAATCAATTATGGCAAGTCATAATTGATTACAGATAATCAATTATTTATAAGTTGATAATCGAATATCTTGAGTATAAAATGAGGTTTTCTGATTTAAAACGAATTTTAACGAAACCTAAGACAAATAATTCATAGAATCAAAGATAAACCACATCCTATACATCAATCTACTAAATTACAAAAGATTTAATATAAAAACAAGTCTTCATGAAGATCTTCCTGCAAAAAGAGCACTTGAGACTTGACTTTGAGACATCATCAAAGTTTTTGCTCTTCAGCTTTATGCTAACAGTTCCATTGACCAAAGAGGTTATAAGACTCTGTGAAACTTGAGTTATAGTCGATTGGTCGGAAAGGTTGTAACACTACGTATAAGTTTGAGCTTGTTTCATTAGTAAGAGATACTGTAGGACTTTATGTAAATATAAGTTTGTTCTATTAGTCGAGGAGACTTTGAGAGTTTAAGTTTTTCCACTGTCATAGAGGTTGTACATACATAGGGTGGATAACATTGATAATATATACCTATAGCCATAGCTAACTTGTAGTACAAAAACCTAAGTGGATTGTGCAAGTTATGTCTAAAATCATTTATTAACATGTCACGAAGTACAACTTAATATTTGATGCATAAATTCCAAAATACATATTTTGTTTAATGAGTTAACACCCAATTTTGTCTTGGGTAAATAAAATATATCACAAAAATAAATCAAAGAAAGAAAAAAATAAATAAAAAATACTACTTGTTTTTGCACACCCAAATTAACATTTTAAAACTTAGTCCAATGGCCCAAAATAATCCAACACTTTTTTATTTCTTTACTTCTTCTTTTTTTCTTTTCACACCTCCACATCCCCTTCCACATCATCCACCTTTTTATTTACTCTTTCTACCTCCTTTTTTATTTATTTTTTATACTAACTTTTCTAATTATTCAACTTACCTTTTTAAACTATATTTTATCGACCAACCTTTTTTTATTATTTCCTCCATCAACTTTCTACATCTACTTTTCCACTCCACTTTTATATTAATTTTTCTTACTAACTTTTATTTATTGCATCTACTTTTCTAATTTATATTTTATCCATCACCTTCTCCGCCATTTATTATTTCTTTCATCCATTTTCTTCATCTACTTTTCCACCCCACTTTTATATTAATTTCTCTTACTAAAATTTATTTATTTCATCTACTTTTCTAAATTATATTTTATCCACCACCTCCTCCACCAACTCATTTTATTATTTCTTTCATCCATTTTCTCCATCTACTTTTTCACCCCACGTTTATATCAATTTCTCTTACCAACTTTTATTTATTCAATGTACTTTTCTAAATTATATTTTATCCACCACCTTCTCCACCAATTTAGTTTATTACTTCTTTCATCCATTTTCTCCATCTAATTTTTCACCCCACTTTTATATTAATTTCTCTTACTAACTTTTATTTAGTCCATCTACTTTTCTAAATTATATTTTATCCACCACCTTCTCCATCAACTTATTTTATTATTTCTTTCATCTATTTTCTCCATTTTCTTTTCCATACCACTTTTATATTAATTTCTTTTACTAACTTTTTACTTATTCCATTCACTTTTCTAAATTATATTTTATTCACCACCTTCTCCTCCAACATTTTTTTATTATTTCCTTCATGAACTTTCTACTCATAATTCTATAAATACTCTCATATTCTTCACTCCATTTATACACACAATCACACAATACACATCTCTTATTCCCCATACCACATATATGTCCACACACTTCTTCTCTCCCACTCCATCATTCTTCAACAACACATCTATTTTCCTCCATACCCTTACTAATTCCTATTATCACCATAATTTCACCAATCCTACCATAATATCCTCATTTCCTATTTTTCTTCTCCATATTCCACCATCACCAAACATTTCAACACATCTTTTCTCCTCTATATCAACATCTTCATCTCATTTCGCTTCCTTTTTCACCTACATCTCAATTGCACTGTTTTTTTTCTTCATCTAGGTTTCTATTCCTTCACCTCATTTTTTTTTTCTTTACTTTGAATTATTTTGTTAAAGTTTGTTTTCTTTTTGTTTGACTTTTATATTTCCATAATTATTTTATTGTTTTTTATTATACATTTTCATTTATAATCCTTTTTTTATAAAAATCTTGAAAATATATTGATTATCATGTCAAGTCTCAGATTTGCTTGATAATTGAATTTTTCAAAATAATAATTTTGATTTTCATGTCATGTCTCGGATTCGCTTAATAATTACATTTTTCATAACAATAATTTTGATTTTCATGTCAAGTCTAGGATTCGCTTAATAACATATGTTAGCTCTAGAGGCCTGTGAGATGATTTAGAGCTACCATTGAATTAGCATGTAAAAAGCTCATAGATCAAAATAAGTTTATCCATACCAAGTAAAACACAAAAGGGATATTAGTTTCTATATTTATTATTCATATTTTCTTGATACTTAACAATAAATGTATATTGATAAAAAAAAATAAAAATAAAATTAAAGAAAAAAAATTATAAAAGAAGAGTTATACTTCAATTCATATTTAATTATTTTTCATTTTACTTATTTCCAAGTTCCTCAAAATTTCTTAAAAAAATGATAAAAAAATACAAAAAGACTTATTTTAACACATTGTCAAATTCATAATTTTCTCATTTTTTGTAAATATATTTTGAACATACAATAATATTCTTTCTTGTAAACAAAAATTAATTAATTCTTCTGACATGTATATAGATTTATTTTCTTGAATCTTAAAAAATAAAAATAAAAAATCATTTTAAAAAACTGAAATCATATTTTTCTGAGTTTTGAGAATGGTTCACAAGTCCATGAGACCTAGCTGGCATGCATGGTTTCTCTCAAGTCCAATTTCTCTACACAAAATACAAAATTTACATAAAAAAAATAATAAATATCAAACAAAATTTCGAAAAAAATAAAAATCAAAACTTCAAAACAACAATTAAAAAAAATGGAAAATGAAAATTCATAGGATTTTCATCATTTTTCACTTCAATAAATGCAAGAAAAATTTTCAAGCCCATTTTCGCCCATTTGCATATATGTTTTTCTTAAATTTTGTTTCTAAAAAAGGAAAAAAGGAAACACAATTTTTTTTTAACATGTGTCATAATTTTAACATCATATCACATTGTAAACAAAAAAAAAAACATTTGTTTTCTCAAATGCTTTTCTAAGTCAAGTTTGCCCAAATCAGTAGTTTCCGCACTGTTTCCAAATCCATTTTTCATATTGGGTCATTAAGTCTAGTTGCATCTAGTCCTTTAAACCCAATTACGTTTGGCCCATTAAGCCCTATTATAATTGTTTAGTCCATTAAGTCCAGTTGTGTTTAGTCCATTAAGTCCAATTGTGTTTGGCCATTTAAGTTTGTGTCTTATCGTTAAGCCTAATTACATCCAACACAATAATCTCATTCATCTTTAGCCCATTAAGCCTAGTTGCATTTGGCCCATTAAACCTAATTGCATCTGGCCCATTAATGTCAATTTTGTGACCCGTTAAGCTAAGTTGTGTCTGGCCCTCTTAATCCAATTTTGTATTACCCTCTTAGTCCAACACTATTTGTCACCCTAAGCCCAAATTTTGCATGGCTTCTAAGCTCAATTTTGTCTCATTCCCTAAACCCAATTTTCTCTAGTCATAAAAAAAGAAAAGAAAAATCTTTCGACATGTGTGTGTGTAGATAATGGATATCATAATGTTCTGTGGTCAAAAGACTAAATCACATTTTCAGATGAATTATCTATGTGTGCATTACTTGAAAACATTCATCCTTCAACCTTCACTCAACAAAGGATTGTCCCTAATCATGATATTTTAGCCCAAATAATAAACACAAGTATTATATTGGGACAAATCTTTTCATGACAAGATTACCTTCATTGATATTTATTTGGGAGATCCAGCAATCCATCAAGATATAAAAGAAAAAAAGAAGGAAGAGAAAAAAGACTCGTGTTGAGGTCATTTAGTATTGTCTTGAAATTAATCTTGTGAAAATAAAACAAGCAGAATTTGAAATGATGTGTGGTCATCTTTCTTCATCAAAAAATAAATAAAAAAATACCCATTGTTACACTATTTGAGCCAAAAATAATTTTTTTTCAAAAATTTACCTAAGCAAGAGGTATCATCACAATAGAATTCAACTCAAGATTCAAATAAAAAAGCACTCAATAATCAAAAGAAAAGTTTATGCAAAGAAATCAAAATCAAACAAAGAATGAAATTGAGAAAGAGCAAAGTAGTAAAAAAGATGTCACGACACTAGTAAAAAACTAACTTTTTACAGCGTACATTATGCCACGGTTCACCAGAAACTGCAGCATAACACTGTGCAGTGGCATTTTTGAAAATAAATCGAACTTATAGGCCGCAGTTGCTCTGAGAACAATGGCATATTCCCCAGTCAAACTTCTTCCTTTGACGCCACGTCAGAAAAACAATAAATTGCTGGGGGAATAGGCCGCAGTTCTCAGAGCAACCACGACCTACTCCCCTTGTAACCTTCTGACATTCCCCACCAGTCAGCCCTACAATAAATTGGCAGGGGAATAGGCTGCAGTTCTCAGACCAACTGAGGCAGAAACACCTTTGTATGTCGGTTCAACTAAGTTCACACGTTTGTCAGCGGTGTTAAGGCTCATGAATTTGAAAGCGTGCAATGGATGGACTGATAAGAGTTTTACAGAATTGTTGACGTTGTTGAATGAAATGCTACCAGATGAAAATACACTACCCACTCGTAATTATGATGCAAAGAAAATTCTTTGTCTAATGGGTATGGAGTATAAAAGGATACATGCTTGTCCCAATGACTGCATTTTTAATAGGAAAGAGTTTGAATTTTTGACAAAGTGTCCAAAATGTGGGTTATCACAATACAAGTCAAAAAACAATAGTGAAGATAATGGTCAGATAGAAAAAAATGGATCTGCTTTGAAAGTAGTTTGGTACCTTCCAATAGTGCCCAGACTTAAGCATTTGTTTGCGAATCCCAAAGATGCTAAAAACCTTAGATGGCATATAGATGAGAGAAAAATTGACGGGTTGCTTCATCATTCAGCTGATTGACGGGCAATAGAAAAATATTGATCAACAATTCCCCAATTTGGTAAAGAGTGTAGAAATCTTAGGCTTGGTTTAGCCACTGATGGAATGAACCCATTTGGTAATCGGAGTACCAATCACGGTTGTTGGCCAGTTATATTGATAATTTACAACTTATCTCCTGCATTGTGCATGAAGAGGAAGTACATGATGTTGTCTATGATGATATCTGGTCCAAAGCAGCCTGTAAATGACATAGATGTTTATCTAAGCCCACTAATTGAAGACTTAAAGTTTTTGTGAGTTGATGGGGTTGAAATATTTGATGCATTCGCTTCTAAAACTTCTGTGATGTGTGCAATGTTATTTTGCACCATTAATGACTTTCCAGCTTATGGTAATTTGTTAGGATACAGTGTCAAGGGTCATAAAGTATGTCCTATCTGTGAAGAAAACACTGCAGCTCATCAATTGAAACACAGAAGAAAGACGGTGTATCTGCGACATCGAAGATTTCTAAAACATAATCTTCCATATCGAAGGTTAAAAAAAGCATTCAATGGATATCAAGAGAGGGATGAAGCACCAAATCCACTTACTGGCCTTCAAATTCTTGAAAAAGTTAATAAAATACATCATGTATTTGGGAAAACATCCAAGAAGTCATCTCTAACGACCCCTTGGAAGAAGAAATCAATATTCTTTGATCTTCCATACTGGTCAAAGTTAGATGTTAGACATTGCATAAATGTGATGCATGTAGAGAAGAATGTGTGTGATAACTTGATTGGTACACTACTCAACATTCAGGGAAAGAAAAAAGATGGAGTGAATGCTCGTTTGGATTTGGTTGACATGAATATCCGAGAAGAGTTGGCACCCAAGGAGATTTGTAAAGGTACTTATTTGCCCCCTGCATGTTACACAATGTCTAGATAAGAGAAGATAAGTTTTTGCCTTTGTTTAAAGAGTATCAAAGTACCACAAGGATACTCTTCAAATATGAAGAGTTTAGTGTCGATGCAGGACTTAAAGCTTTTTGGCATGAAGTCTCACGATTGTCACGTCTTAATGCAACAATTGTTACTGGTGGCTATTCGTGGAATTTTGCCCAAAAGTGTTAGGCAGACCATAAACAGGTTGTGTTCATTTTTCTCGTCAATGTGTAGTAAAGCAATCGATCCTACAAAGTTAGATGATCTTCAAGGCGAGATTGTTATCATCTTGTGTCAACTAAAGATGTTTTTCCCTCCATCTTTTTTTGACATCATGGTACATTTACTTGTTCATTTGGTTAGAGAAATCAAGTTGTGCGGACCGATATACCTAAGATGGATGTATCCTATTGAGCGTTATATGAGGATTTTGAAAGGGTACGTTAAAAATCCATATCGTCCTGAAGGTTCAATGATTGAAAGGTATAATGCTGAAGAAAATATCGAGTTTTGTTCAAATTACATTACATCAACGAATCCAATAGGAGTTCCTCGCACTTCATGGTTGAATAAATTTTCTACAAATAAAAGCATCTGATGTGTGAATGTGGTGACAAAAGATCGCGAAGAATTGTTGCAAGTGCATCTTTATATATTGAACAACACGGATGAGGTGATCCCTTTTTGGAAGCACACAAAGCCATTGTTAAGAATAAAAATCCAAGACAATCAGAGAAATGATAGTTGATGGAGCATAACAAAACATTTATGTCTTGGTTCAAATCTGAAATTGACAAAGAGCCACATTCTTCTAAAACTTTATTGTGGCTTGCAAATGGTTTAAAGTTTGATGTCGTATGTTGTACAGGTTATGAATTCAATAATTTCACATTCTATACGAAAACTTTGGATGATAAAAGCACAGTACAAAATAGTGTAGTCAGTTTAGAAGCTGAGTCGCTTCAATTTTCCACATCAAAAGATGAATCTCCTGTACTTGGATCAATGAGATATTATGGTATAATAGAAGAGATATGGGAGGATAATTACACTAAGTTTTTTGTTCCATTGTTTAAATGTAAGTGGTTTGACAATAAGAGTGGTGTGAATATAGATGAATCGGGTATGACACTGGTTGATTTTCGAAACTTGGGTTATCAAGACGAACCGTTTATCATGGTACATCAAGCATCTCAGGTTTTTTATGTCAAAGATCCTGCATCTGACCATTGGTATGTCACTCTTCATGGAAAAAAACAAATTGAAGTTAACGAAGACAATCTGATTAATATTCATATTGCTGACAACCATTCATTTCAAACTACAACAAATTTGGATGACCAATCTCTAGTTGACGACGATGTACATGCAATTCGGTCAGATCATGATGAGGGAATATACATATGATGAATCCATATCTTTATGTATGAATTTCCAATTTCACATTAGTATTTTATTAATATAACATAAGTTATTTTATTAATATTTCCTATGATTACTATTACATGTTTTGTTAAATTATATGATATTACATAAGTCTTTTATTAATATTTCATGTTGTTATTTATTTTGACAAATATATGGCTGATTATCCACATTCTTCAAGGGATGAGGCTCCCCCTTCTAGATCCACCAAAGGACCCACCAGGATGAAACAACTTTTGATCAGAAAGAATAGTGATGAAAGAACACCGGTGAATGTTAACGTGATCACGGGTGTGGCAACTGGCACCAATGCTGATGACTTGCGATCATACCTTGGATTAGTGGCACGTGACAAGATTAATATTCTTACTCCATCTTTTGACCATATGTCCGAGGTTGATCGGAACATTATATGGAATGATATATTGGTAAGTTAGTTAATATCATTTGAATTACAGTTTGTTTATATTGATAATTTTGTATTGATACAACTTTATTATGTTTATTTCAGCTGACATTTGACATTCCAAATGTCGCAACACTTAGAAATAAGTGTTTATCAACTGTTGCTGAAAACTTCCGAAATTTTAAAAGTAAGTTGACCTCGAGATATATTTATGGAAGCGAAAAAGATAAGTCTCCATGTAATACATATAAGACCATTGATGAGGAGACTTGGCGGCTCTTTGTAGAGAATTGGAAATCAGAGGAATGGCAGGTTAGTATAGTTGATATTATTCAATTCCTCATTAAAAAATATATATCATATGAACTTATTATTATTAATTAAACATATGTGACAGGCAAAAAGAAGTAAAGCACAAGAAACAAGTGCTCAAAACAAAAACCCCCACCTATTATCTCGTGGTGGGTATAGGAAGCTTGAGCAAAAAATCCTCAAGCAAAAGACAAGACAGATGCTAGACCACCATCTCAGGGTGGTAGCCCCCTCAGCCTCCTTCTCCACCTTCTCGGCATGAGAAATGGAAGTTGGCTCGTACGAAACCATCGGGCACCTACTCTACTGACACTGCACGGGAAATTTCTGAAAGAATTGTAAGTTATCACAGTTCCTAAAATAATAATAATTTCATTATACATACTACATTGAACTTTTTAAAGAATAATGGTGTTTTGTAAGGTTACAGGACTCCTTGGTTGAGCAGAGCTCCCAAGGTCAATTCACTCCATAGGGTCGCCAGGATATTCTTACCGCTACAATTGGACAACCTGAGCACCCTGGACGTGTACGTGCTGCTGGAACTGGAGTAGGCATTCAAGATTATTTTGGGAGCTCTTCTCGTCAGACTTCATATGCATACAGCGAAGTACAACAACAAAGGCTGACACAAGAGATCACAAAAAAGCTTCGAGCGAACCTTAGGGAGGAGTTTAGGACAGAGTTTAGGACAGAGCTTAGGAATGAATTGTATAATGAGGTCTACCCCATGTTCCAGTAGCAGTTTGAGAGTTGTGGCATGCGCCCGATGCCATCTCTTGTACAGGAACAGGAACATGTTGTGCCTCCCACATGTAAAATTAATAACATTTATGTGCAATTATTTCTATCTTTTGTATAATCTAACATTTACTCTGACAGGGAGAAGCGGGAAAGGAAGTTGTTCAGTACCAACCGTCCTAGGGGATGACATGGACGATGCTAGTCCATGTCTGCTATACATTTTAGACGATACCGAGACGGTCCTGGTAGCTCGTGGAATAATGTTTAAGGCAACGACTATTGTTCATGGTGTGGAGCTATCAGAGGATTAGGTGAAGGTCTCAGTAGACGAAATTATCATACCAGATGCCTTAGTTCCTTTGTCCACAGATGAGATTTTCACTGTGGCACATGCATTCCAGTCTTTTATCACTTGGCCTAAATAATTGGTTGGTTCAGTTTCTGACCCCCCGATATGAATTTCTACTTTACACTTCTCAATTTTAAAGTTTACATGTTATTGATGTCAAAACTTATCTTATTTTTCCATGTAACAACATACGCATGCACAGGAGAAGATTCCTCTATCTGAGGGTGATCCTTTTGGTTCATTGCAGCTACTTGCTGACATCCTTGAAAATAAGTCTTTGGAGGTTGAATATGATGCTAATGTATTTGGGAGAAGCTCTGAGGTCCCATTATACCTCCATAGCCAAGATGTCAGAGTGCTTGCGTCGGGAACAGAACAATTGAATATTACAATTATTCAACTATGGATGATGTAAGTCTATGAGCAATTATTTATATATAAAATTGATTTATATATCAAGTATACTTATATCAAAGTTAATTTTTGTTTTGAGGTATATGTTTAGGATCAGTAACAAGTTGGGGTACTCTGATGATTATGGATTCATTGATCCCCAATCCATTCACGAAACAAATGATTTTGATCAGATCAAAACACATCTCACAAGATATTTTGCAAGTGGGAAGAAAATATATGTTTTGCCTTATATATCCGGGTAAGTGAACTTTGTTAACATAATAAAGTTCCATATGTGATTTTAATATATAATAGTTAAATTATTATGAATTTCAGGCGTCATTGGCAGCTTCTTGTTATTTCTATACAAGAGAGTTATGCTTTGTGGTTCTGCTCATTGCACAAGTCTCCTCCCACACATCTCAGACAAGCAGTTGATTGATAAGAACCTCAATGTTTGGACTTTCTTTGTTATCTAAATGAATGCTAAAACATTTATATATATATATATATATATATATATATATATATATATATATATATATAGTTCTATTCCAGCAAGTATGATGATGGTTGGGAGATCAATTGTTAACAGTAGAAAGCTTGCATGGATTTCTCTCAAGGTTTGACATATGCTAAAGCCATACTTTCTTATAGTTGTTTTGTTTTAATGATTTTCACTAACTATTTACAACTGTGATGATATATTGTAGTGTAACAGACAGAAGGGGTCATATGAGTGCGGATACTATGTAATGTATTGGATTACCCACATTGTTCGTTCCCATATCACAAGAGGCTGGGAAACGGTAATATTTAAATTTAATAAATTTTGATTTTCTCCAAAATTTGGAATTCATATACACTTATTAATATCAATTGTTTTGTGCAGAGATTCAAGACTACTACAGCAATTCCTGAGAAGCCAATTTCATTAATGAGGAAAACTGCTGCAAAATATTTAGTTAGATTATATAATAGGTCATAGTTATTAGATTTATAATAAATTGAACATCTTGATTTATAGTTATTAGACTAGACTTTGTACATTATGTGATGTAAACATTGATTATTGTGTTGAATCTGTTGAATATGTGTGCATTGTGATTGTTTGATATGCAGGTCTGTTTTTGTGATAGTGGATATCACAAAAATAGAGCTGTCATTAAAAAAAATTCCAGGAGAATAGGCCGCAGTTGTTACCATAACCGCGGTAGAAAGTTGGTCGAAATTTCTTTTTTAAAAAAAAATGGGTTTTGGCCGCGGTTGTAGCACGAACCGCAGTCATTTCCCCAGCTTTTTACCGCGGTTCGAACCGCGACCTAATGTTAAACGATTTTTTTTTTTAAATAAGGGGGGGTTTTGGCCGCAGTTCATGGGGAACTGCGGTCATTTCCCCAACTTTTTACCATGGTTGCAACCGCGGCCTAAAGTCCCAGACTTTTTACTGCGCCTGGATATGCCGCGGTTTGAAAACCGTGACGTATACTAAAAAACAACCGCGGTCATTTCCCTGCGCTACACTAGTGCGAATAGCTGATACAAGGTCTAGATGATAACTCTTGTTTCAAATAGCCCACAAACATTGATTTGAGCCTTTATATCCTTTCTTTCAATACCTTTCAGCCCAAGCCTCATTACAAGCCCAATAAAAGCCCACAAGGATTGAATAATGGTTGCTCAAATTTTCATATAGCTTAATTTTGTGATAAGATAAAATGACTAACAATACGGTTGTAAAAAAATGAAAAATGAAAGAAAGAAAAAATGTCCTCGGAAGAATGGAACTCCCTAACTGGTTGAGATCATAAAAAAGAAAATCGAACGAATTGGGGAAATCCTTTAAGCCAACCATTTCCATATCCATTACCACTTTATGAACAAAATTTATATTTAGTTCAAACTGTTCCCATCATCCCTAAACTAGGGGCAACTTTGTGACTTTTACATGACCTTTTCGCCCATTCAAAATTGGGGCAACTTTGATATCTCACACAAATTTTTCATTTGAACCCACACTCAAAACTAGGGCACCATTGTTGCGCCTCGCATGATCTTGGTTCGCCTTGGCTTTCATAAACCCATACACCAAAGTTGGGGCACTTTTGTGAGTCTCACATAATTTCTCACTCCCACATTCATGATCCAGACCCTATATTCATTTTCCCAAACACCAAACTTGGGCAACTTTTGGGTATCTCATACTTCACATTAACATTCACATATTACATCTCCATTTATGATTGTGTGAGGAATGACGTGCCCAAGTGGCCATCCCAGTCTCCTCCTCTAAACCCTTCTAAACATCTTTCCCACCATTTTGATCAGCCTTTAAGATCAAGCATTCATACATTAGCGTTTCAACAAAAAATGTTTAGCACACAAGCTTTATTTTGAACATTTGACTTGAGAATCTATGACATCCATTAAAAAAAATCTACATAAATTTGAAGATTTCAAAGAAAACAAACTGACTCAACAAAAAAAATGTCAAATAGTTTCATAATCTCCCATCATGCACAAAATACAATAAACTAGCATCATGTACATATCTTCATAAATTTTGAACTTTTTTTTTCATGAATGGTTATCAAATCTTCTTCCTTCAAAAAAAAATCAACATGCATCAAAATTTTCGCTTTCAAATACAAAATTTACATCAATCTTGTTTTTCTTGCATATCGGGATTTCAACATCTTGATTCCCGCATAAAGCTTTCCATCACAATCTTTCATCATGTACAAAATTCGAAAACCAAAATTGTGTGAATATCCTCATAAATGAAATATATTTATTTTGAACTTTTTGTTATGAAATATCTTTACTTTAAAAAAAATCAATATATATCAAAGTTTTCTGCTTCAAATTTAAAGTTCTCATCAATCATGTTTCTCTTGCATATCGAGGTTTCAATACCTTGATCCTTGTACAAAGTTTCGACAACTTATTTATTGCTTTTAAGTCAATGTGTCAATTCTATGCCAAGGTTAAACCCTTGTTCCTCATATCCTCATATAAGGACCTTTCCTATAAATAGTCACTTATTTCTTTTTCAAAAAAAAAACAAAAAAAAAATCAAAAAATTCAAAAATAAAAAAAAACATTAAAAAAATAATAACCAAATACAAAAGTTTCCAATTCAAAGCAACTAAGCAATTTTATTTTTCTGCCATTGGTGTTCGACCCTCTACTAGACAATGGATGACCCTAATTTTAATAAATTCTACCCTTGGTATCTCAACCCTCTACTATGCAATGGTCGAGTCCAATTTTTTTTTTCATTTGTATTTCGACCCTCTGCTAGGCAATGGACAAACCTAATAATCAAACTCAATTTCTTCATCCTCACATCATTCATCCATAGGGTTGGTACACCCTTTCATGAGGTTGGTACACCTCACATTATTTATCCACATGATTGGTACATCCTTCCACGAGGTTGGTACACCTCACACCATTCATCCAAAGGGTTGGTATACCCTCTCATGAGGTTGGTACACCTCACATTATTCATCCACGGGGTCAGTACATCCTTTCATGAGGCTAGTACACCACACATAATTCATCTATAGGGTTGGTATATATTAATACATTACACAAAAATAATTAAATATGTAACATGTGGTTATTTATGTACTGATAATGTTGTTGTTGGTGACCAAATTAATACTACTAAACTATAACAACTTTAGTATTGTTAAGATAATAGCTAACAAAATAATAAATTCAATCCTAAGTCGTCTTCTAATGAACACGGAATTGATTATTAACAAATTAGTTCCTATAAAAACTACAAAAGGTTTAGTAAAATAAAAATGATAAAGACGATAAAGAAAATAGGTTGATTTCACTGTCTTTTAAAAATATGATTCATATTGGTTATCTAAAGATTATTGTTCAGTTAACTATTTTCTTAGATTTTCAAACGAATCAGTATAAATTCTCAATTAATTTGTTGGCATTCTCACTATTAACCAAAGTACATTATCAATTAAAATAGGAACTTTGTAAATTAGTCATAGTACATTTAACCAAAGTATATTCTCAATTAAATATTACTATGTCTAATCATGTCTATTCTTTCAACTCTTATATCAAGTAAAAAGTTAATTAACCAGAGGACATTCTTAATTAATTCTTGTTAAAAATTTTACCATTAATCAAAGTACATTCTCAATTGGTAGGAAAAACGCATTTAGTCACATAAAAATTTCTAACTTTAATCAAAGTAAATTCTCAATTAAAAGTAAAAACCCTTGGGCTCATATGATTGATATGTTATATAGATTTAACGCCATGCTAACTTGTTACAATGTAAAAACCATTACTTTTTCTTGATTAAAAAGAAAAATACATAGATAAAAATAAATCACAACAAGAATCAAAAGAAAAAACAATTTATTCATCTAATCAGAATCTAGTTAAGAAATTACAGCATAATCAACTCTAGAGGCTTAAAACGCCATGAAATGTGGAAATAACATGAATATATAAAAAGAGAGGGTGGAGAACATGAAAGAAGAGAGAGGACAAAAATTGAACCCCAAAGGGTTCCTCCAGCTCCCTTAATGTGTTTCTCAAGTTTCTTTATACAGAACATGAAAAAATAAAAAGAGAGGGTGGAAAACATGAAATGCGTTGTTTCAGGCTTTACTATTGTTGTAATATTCTTTATGATAATGTAATTTTCTCTAATTATCTTATAAACAATCCAATATCTTCAAGATATATTTGATTGTTGTGGAGATCTAAAAATATTTGAGAAGATATTTGTTTGATTAAAAAAAATTGACAAATATTATCTTTTGACATTTGTTGTTATAATTAAATAAGGTAATTATCTAAAAATATTAAATAAAATATCTTATGATATATTTTTCCCAAATTATCTTTAATTATAAACATTTATCAATTATCAAAGCCTTTTTAATAAAAGAAATAAAGAAAACCATAAGATTGAATTTTTGTTGTTTATTCTCTCCTTAGCTTAGCCAAATTTATTCACTTTTTCATGTTATGATTAGATTCACTTCTTATAGTCTTGATTATTTGTTATTTTTGGCTTTATCTCTAAGGTGTCATGAAACTTTAACTAATTTATTTTCACAACTCAATCAATTTAGCTATAGATGCACTAACATATCTCAAAATATCAAAAAAAAAATTTATGCAACTAAAAAATTATTTTTAACATGTTTTTGTATCTAATGTAAATAAATCCAATTATAAAAAATCCTAATTAAAAAATATTTATACAAAAACCAATTAAAAATTCAATATTAAAAACTAAATAAGGAATAAATATACACTCATTAGTTATATTAATATATTAATGAATGTATTGATTTTAGAAATATATGTAATGATATCACATAAATAACTTAATATATACATTAATATATTACATAAACAACATTATTTAATGGTTAAATAAACGCATTAATTAATTGTCTTATCTGAAATATACTTAAATAATCAATTCAAAATAAAAACATTAAATAAATTAATTAATGTTAATCCTTTTCGATTAAGTATATTCATCTATTTAAGAGGGATATTCATGTAGTTTTTTCAATCAAATAATTCTAGATATTTCTGAATAGTCAGTTTGGGCAAATGGCCAGCAGCATGAGCAAAGATAAAGATGACGAAAACACATATTCATATATTTTTCTAAGAATGATGAGATTCAACTCCAAATCAAATCAAGGAAATACCAAAGGTATAGTCTAGCTTTTGATTAATTAAATTCATCTTTTTGGGGAATTCTTACATATATTATTTTTTTCATTCTTTTTTTGTTTATTACTTTCTATTTAGTTATTAAATAATAATAAAAAAAAAAACTATTTCGTTCACAGTAATATCGTACGTGAATTATGAAAATGGAACGCATGTTCACGGTATTTGTTTCAATCCCCTCAAAAAGAAGGTTTTTCATTTAGAACTACCATATGTTTTACACTTTTACATCAAATAATGTTGTTTTCAATTATTTTTGTTTATTTTGCAGTCTCTGTGATCCTTCAAATTGATTCATACCTTACTTCTTTCTCCATCTTTTCCAATTGCATCATTCCATAGATGAACGGTTAGACAACATGCTCAACAGGCTCTTTTTTGTTGTTTGACAAAATGCACAGAATGGTGTCCAGTTTTCAACTCCATCGGTTGAGCTTCATAAGCTAAAATATCAGTAAGCAAAAGCTCCTTAGCATTACTCCGTAAACATTTTATAGATTTACCAAATTGAGCTTTAAAAAGTTTGAAATTTTTTTGTGAGCAATCGATGCTTGATTTTTAGATTTTAATAAAATTATCCATGTGAATCTATATAATAAAGTGAAAAAGAATATGTGATTATCATAAGTTGCAGTATGAAAAGGTATCCAAATCTCTCAATATATTGAATTAAAGCAATTAGTAGAGAAGTGATTATTACTATTAAAGGCAATAGGTTTTTCTTAGTTGACGGACATATACAACAATCGTTGCATGAAAATTTATTAGGTATGTTCAAATTGGTATTATCATGAATCAACCTAAGAACATCATAAAAGTAAAAGAAGATAGCCTACTTGACACGATTATTAAACGTATTAATAGTCTAAAATGCTATAGAAAATATAATTATACAAAGAACATATAATATGTTAGTAATTCCTGATTCTATTACCCAAACGGAGGAATTTTCTTAATTTAGACATGTACTCAAAACCAAGTTCTTAAAAATGGAAAAAACTGAACGCACCAATTTTAGGTGAGTTTGATAGTTTGGACTGTTATGATGTTCCAGCAGGAACTATTGAAGAACATTTAAACTCATTTTCTGATTTTAACTCAGATTTAATATCGTATTTTTCTGTTAATTTTCTTAAAAAAACATATCTATATATAATTTAACTAAGATGCTTGTGTGTGAAAAATAATTGTTGCCAAAGAGATTCCACTATTTTTCACCTAAAATTTGCATAGTAGAACATGTTTTGAACTGTAAATCAATCACGCATGCAATTTTTATTTATTTATTTATTTAATGAGTTCAAATAGTAGATAAAATGACAAGGAATTGAACTGCCACTACGAATTTCCAAAACAACTATTTGTTAGAAACTCCCACATCGCATCAAAGTTGGCACAGAAAAAAAAAATGTTGGGTGTGTGCTATTCTAGTAATATAACTTTAATAAAAAACCTTAAATATTACTTCAATAAAAAAATCTAGTTAAAAATGAGATTTTGAAGAAAGATCTTTGTTGTGTGAAGGTTTTAATAGGTTTTTCGTTTCAAAGAGGGAATAATCAATATTATAGAATAACTATTAAGAAATATTGAATAACTATTATAAATAAGCAAGAGGGAATAATCAATATTATAGACACTATTAATTTAGAATTCATGTAAATATTAAATAATAATTTTATTACATTTATTAACTATTATAGATAGTAATTAATATCTATAATTTGCCGTACACGTACTTATTTATCTAGTGGAAGTATTAAAGGCCAACACAATAATATTAATGATTATATTTATTAAATATAATATAATTAAAATTGTATAAGAACTATTACTTTCCAATAGGTACATATTAGACAACACTAGCATAACATGAATATTTTATAAAAAAAAAGGAAAAAATAGTACACTTAGATAAATAATACATATTTTATATATATAAGCTAACCATATCTTATGAATACAGGTAGAGTAAATACCTTGATGGAAACATATGCGTTAGGTTTTTTAATAAATGAAAATAAAAACAAACTATCTACCCCTTGATAAAAGTCGCCCTAGGTTTTTTACCCATTCAGAAAAGCTAGTAAAAATAAAGGAAAGAAAATAATGAATTTACAAGAGTTACCCAATTACTAATATACATTGAAAAATTAAAAGTACATTTATTTTTTCTTCTTCACATGATAATTATTATAGGGAATAAAATAGTGGTATTACATTGAAAAGTTAAAATTACATTATATTAAAATTTATTTGTTCTTCTAGAATAAATTAGGCAAATCATCTCCATATGTTTATCCTATTCTTCATTAACCCTTTCCATGGTAGCTCTCACCAATCTTCTTTCATCTTTGTTTCTCTCGGATCACCTTTGAACCCACATTTCATCCTAAAGATAAGCAGCACATTCTTCATTCCCTTTTCTAGATTCTACAAACAATTATTTGTGAATATCTGGTGTGAGATCCTTCATGTGGCATTGAAAATTATGAAACCTCGTCAGGCTCAACTACTACCATCTAGAAACTCACTTTTCACCACTTTGCAGTACTTGACATGCTCATCTCTTTTGTTGCTCCTTCCTACACACATCACCAATTTGCAACATTAAGAGAACAATCACAACTTTCATGTACTTTGGTACATTTTGGTATACTTATTAAATTTTGTAAATAGAAAGTATCTTATATATTCAATGTAGAGAACAATGTATATACATATTATGTAAACCAGTTAAAATACTCCAAATATTTTATTATCAATATATTTATTTTCGATAGAGAAAACCAAATATAAAGCAAGAAACAAGTCGACGAGAAAACCTAAATTATACGTAGAGACTGATAAAAGTTTATGAATAAGATTCAATATAAATAAAATACCTTTGGTATTTTCTTGATTTGATTTTGTAATCAATAAATCACCCTTCTTAGAAAAAAATATATATTTTCGTCGTGTCATCTTCATCTTTGCATATGTTGTTGCTGGCTATTTGACACCTTGATTGAGAAATCTACGAATCTTCATTATATATAGGTGCGAAGTAATGAGTAGGCAAACCAAAATGGATGAAAATAATTACATATTTTTAGTAATTTTTAAATGAAATTATTATTATTTATTGTTATACATAATTATTATTAAATAGCGCTTTAGTTGATAACTCTGAACCTCGGTTGTATTTATTTATTGATAAATATGGTCATTTGTTATGTTTATTAAATTTACTCGTAATATCATTTTTAATTGTCGATATTGTAAAAAAAAAGAAAAAAAAAAACTTCGCTCTTTTTATCAAGACCTTCTTCTTTTTAAATTTTAAAATAACATTATCTTTTCATTTAATTATACGAATTATATTTTATGTGGTCGAAGATGACTTTATCAATAAATTAACCAATAGGAAATCGTCTACGAGTACCTGATACCAGTTGCTTTGTAGTCAGTAGAACTAACACGATGATTACCAAATACTTTTTATTAAATAAGTTATTTATAGGATTCTAAGGGTAACGATGCTTGAATATAGAATATTATGTTTTCAAAACCAAAAGCTACGTGTCATCTTTTGACAAGACACTCCTCATTGGAGCATGGTGTCGTTTATCGATATACAACCTTCATATTAGTATTCACCCCTATAAATCAAGACATTTTCACATTAAGTAACTTCATAAAAAATGATTGCAATTCGTCACAAGTAAGCTAGTCATCAGACTTTTCGATTAATGGATTCATAATTGAGACTCATTCAAGTGAGGGTCCATGGTTAGCAAAACACTTCTATTAATATTATTTTAATTATATTTTGACTTCACTTTTGCATTAATCCAATTTTCACTAGAATGTCTAACTATTTTTTTTCGTACTAACTTGAGCGTCAAAAAATATTGCACAAACATTCCATCATTAAGAAAAAGACAAAGGAGGCTTGAAAGATGAGTATTTGATGGTAGGAATTCGTTAAGTGAAATACGATTTTGTAGGATACATTCGACTATGTAAGTGTATCCATAATTTAAATAACATGGAGAAAAGAAAATAACTATGATCATAAAAAAATAATTTTTTATATTTTTAAGGAAGAATAAAGTAAAAAATAAGAAAGGATTAAATCAAATAAATATAAAATATTTATGTGTGTCAAAATATATTTTTTTAAATAATTATAACAATGAAAGAGAAAATGCAAGTGCGATAAAATACGAAACCAACAAGAAATATAATAGGTAATTCACTTAAAATTCTATACCAAAATAAATATTTTGGTTGATTTTGATTAAAAAAATCTTGAATAACTATTATAAATAAACAAGAGGGAATAATCAGACACTTTATTAATTTAGAATTAATGCAAATATTAAATAATAATTTTATTACATTTATTAACTATTATATATAGTAATTAACACCTACAATTTGCAGTACACGTACTTATTTATCTAGAGAAAGTATTAAACACCAACACAATAATATTAATGACATTTATTAAATATAATATAACCTAAATTGTTTAAGAACTATTTCTTCTGAATAAGTTCATGTTACACATAATTGTCATAACTTAAATATTTTATTAAAATAAAAAATATACAAGAAAATAGAAAAATATATGGGTGCATCATATTAAATTTTTGATAAAACTATATTGTACATAAACAAATAATAGAAACATAAACATAAAAAAAAAATGATGGAATCCACTTATATTATTTCTTATGATTTCTGTCACAAAAATATTCAAACTTTTAATTTCATATGTCTATAATAAACACTACAAGAAAATTGTGAGTTAACTAATGATAATTACATACAAATTTGGATATGTAAATAAATTAGTCATTATATATAGATTTTACCTAGTGATATGAAAATTTTAATTAAGTACAATTCTTTTTCCGTCTGTTAAAAAATCCATATGTAATGTAGACGAGAAATTTAATTACTGATTTTACATAAAATTTTAAAATAATTAATTATCAAAATTAAAATTAAAAATTTTGTATGTAAAATTTGTATATAATATGAGTACGAAATTTATCTATTGATTTTACATATAGATTTTGAAATAATTAATTATTAAATTTAAAAATAAAAAAAATGTTTAAATTTTTTTATGAAATAAAATAAAAATAAAAGCTATTTACATGAAGTTTGAAATTTTCATTTTTTCACATCAAATCCTAAAAGTTCTTTTCCTTTCTAAAAAATCACTCACTCATACCCTTCTAAACCTTTACAAAATTCTACATTCATCGCCGCTAGGTTCAATCATTGTCGCACCTCTCCCACTTAACCAAAGTCATTGTCGTATGAGCCACTTCTCTTCTCATTTATCCCAACCAGCGAAACCATGTTTCTCCACCAAACTCCTCCATGGCTGGACTTTTCATTGTCGACTAAAGTCGTCGACAATAACACCAGTCCACACCAGAGGTGTCGTCGACGAGAAATAAGTCTGTACGACTTCTCTTCTTATTTGGTGAATTCACATATAGTCTAGGATTTCTATCAATCAATGTTAGAGCACCCATCCACATATTATCCCAAAATCTCATCTTATCTCCTTTTCCAACTCTCCAAAACAAATTTCCCTCAAACCTATTCTTGTACTTGCTCCTTACACACCTTTAGGATATCTCTCCATCACCAAAATTCATATTTATCCTCTACATGTAGAGATCTCCATGTCTCGTCCTTGGATTCTAACAATTCTTTCCATAAATCTCGTATTTCACTTACATTAAAAAAAAAAATCAGATTGAAATTTTCTTATCTCCATTCTGCATCACGTTATGTTAATTCAATAAATTAAATGGCAAATAAATTTATTTACCTCATAATGAAGGTAAAGTTAAATTTATAGGTTACTAAAATACTCGTAAAAATTATTAGGTTTATACATAATATACTTAAGTGTCTCAATCCATATACATATAATATAGTGATCAACAAATGAAAAGTTGATCAGAATACATTAAAACAAAGTTATACCATTCTCTATATTCAAAACACCAACAAGACCTACTTCTATATTAACACTCTTATTGTGTCAATACATCATCTTATACAATAGATAAGTAATCTTTTACAACAATCCAAATACATGTAATTGGCAAAAATTAATTATAGATAATTGCAGCATTTTTAATGATGATTTGCTTCTCCTTTATATTATCATTTGATCATATTAGAGTTCAATACAGTGAAGATTTCGATTTGCGTCCTCGTGGTGTAGTGGTGTCTTTTCTCCATTTGGTTTTCACTTTTCCAATTTTCCCAGTATTTTTGGTTCTTTATTCTTTTGGTTTTCAACATTTTTTTCGTTTTTCTCTATTATTTTTCAGTATTCACCTCCATTTTATTGTATGGTTGGAACTTACATTGACAATGAAGAAAAAAAGTTGAACCTGCATAGTTTAAGAACAGACACAAAATTCATCAACTGATAAATTTAGAGCATCAACTTCAGTGAAATTTGAAATACCTGCAATCAAAGTTTGCCACATTGAACGATAGAAGTAAAAGTATAAACTAACCACTTAAAGAAAAATCTTGAGCCTTTGATGTTCGTTCCGTTAGTCAAGAAGTTTTGTCCTAATTCGGAAAATATACAGTAAAATCAGAAACATGATCATAGTGTCAGCCTAATATCAATGCAAATTCTTTATAAAAACTAATTTATATTATTCTTCTAGAGTGTACAAAATAACAAAAACAAAACAAAAAAATATGTATACAAACTAACATTGGAGTTGAATAAGAGTAACTAGAAGTCATGTACCTTTGGTACTTCCGTGATTTGATTTTTAGATGAATATCCTCCTCACTCTTGGAAAAATATATCTTTTCGTCTTTGTTTTCTTCATTTTTGCTTAATTGTTTCTGTTCAGAATTCTGGAAATATCCTCTTTATATAGATGCAAAATGAAACATACCAGATGAATAGCTCAACTAAAAGTTATTCATATTAATTATATATTTTAATAATTTTAATTTTTTTAACTGAGTCATTATTATTATTAAATTATCATTTCAGTTTCGTTGAGACTTCTATGAATCTCAGTTACATAGTATTTATTATTAAGCATCATCTATTAATTTTTTGATAAATTTAATATACATACATATTTTACTTTTTCATAGTTTTTTTTTTTTAAGTAGAAGTTGTTCTTTTCAATCTTATAATTTTCTAATTTGAAAATAATATTATTTTTCATGCCTTTAATTCAATCAACAGCGAGTGAATAGAAAATGCAAAATTTTTCCAGAAAATTTTTAAGCTACAATTATAAAGAAATAATAAGTTAATATTATAGACAGTTTATTACTATAATTAAATAATATAATTATTACATTAGTAATAATATTTTTATTACATTTACAACTTCTAGCAATTAATATTATTCTTTTTGCAATACATATATTTATTATTTATTTTATGGAAGCATTAATAATAGTATAGTAATTTTAATGACATTATTAATTAAATTTAATGTGTTTGTGCATGTGTTGATAATTGTCCAATATAAGTTAGTTTTAATGATAATTTGACATTGTTGGTATATTTGATTGTTGTGTTGTCACTAATCAAGTTTTTGACGTTGTTGTGAGAATTTGTGTCAAGAAAATTTGTGTTTTAAACAATAACTATTCATTTTACAATCTTGTAATTACTTTTATTCAGTTGATAAATTTTATTTTACTGTTACATCGATATTCTACATAATTTTCTACGAAACTATTCTATGAATTTTTTGTTGCTCACCATTGTTTGAGTTGTTGTATATGCAAAGAAGAAAACAAAAATAGGTTTTGTGATTTGATCTTGACATTGAACGTGCAACAAGAAGGCTCAACAGTAAAAATAAAAGCAAAGATAGTTGTTGAAACTATAGCTGCAGCAAAAAACAAAGGAAGCAACTTCACACGTTGATCTGAAATGTTCCATTCAAATGGTTGCAGGAAATAATTAGAGAAGGTTGTTAGGAGAATACAAGCATTGTTTAACCTGTCAAAGGTGTGGAGATTGAAGCCTGTGTTACTCTCTCTAATAACAGGCAAACCAGTTTGCTGAACAAGAGCAAGAAGATCATTTCATCCATTTGGCCACGTTCTATAAGTTGTATGGAATTCTTGGAATAGAGGATGTTGTTTATCTTAGGTTGTTTCCTTTTCCATTCTCAGGCAAAGCCAAAATATGGCTGTAATCTCATTGAAACCAAAGCTTAACAAGTTGGGACGATTTGGAGAGAAAATTTATAGCTAGATGTTTCCTAACATCCAATTACATTAGTACCAAAGCTGGTATTACAACTTCTTCCCAAGGATTAGATGAACATTTTTGCGAAGCATGGGAAAGATATAAAACCTTCTTAAAGAAATGACCTAATCACGAATTTAATGATGTAACACAACTCAACATGTTATACAATGGACTTAGACCACAAACAAGAATGTTGTTAGATGCTTTATGGGAACCATGATGATGAAGAGTGTCGAGGATGCTACCACAACCAACGAATCACTAGTAACTAGTCATCATCATGTCTAATATGACAAAACACAACCTTCCAAAAGAGGAATTCTAGAGCTAGGAACGCAAGATATAGTGTCTAAAATTGAGGATGCACTAACACAATTTATCAAGCTATCTACATCTAATCAAAAGAATAGAGATGCATCTCTTAGAAACCTAGAAGTGCAGATTGGACAAATAGCACAACAGTTAACATATCAACAAGAGGCAAAGCGCTCGACCACCATTACAATTAATCCAAAAAAACAATGCAAAACCGTCACAACCAAGCAAGGAACTGTAATAGATAAAGGCATTAGTGATGACTTGAGAGGAAAGGAGAAAAATGAGATAGAAAAATAGAAAAATGAGAGAGAAAATACAGTGAATGTGAGCTTTAAAAAGAAAAATAAAAAGAAGAAAAATAAATTAAGAGTGAGGAGTCCAAAATAGAGAGAAAAGAAGATAAAAGTATAGAAAAAAAGTGAAGAAAGAGTAAATAGTTGTATAATAGTAGTAGGAGTAAACAAAGAAAATAAGACTAAAAGAGATAGTGAAAAGGAAACGTAGAAGGGAGAAAAAGGAAAATAAAAGTTGTTTGAGGATGAGAATCCTCTTCTCACACATTTACCTTACCCTCACAAACCTACCAAGAAGGATAAAGAGAGACAATTTGTAAAACCTGAAGAAAAATAATAAAATAAAGTAGATAATAATAAAATAAAATGAATTAGTTTATTTTGTATGATTTATGCTATAATTGTTGCTAGATAAATAAATAAATTTATAATTTTATTTATTTATTATTTTATTTCTAGATGATGCGTTTTGTATTATTTATAAGTGTATCTTTGTGTTTAAATATCAATGAAGGACTTGTAGTTTGGTGGTAGAGACATGAGGTTGTAGATAAGGGGCTTAAGCTCAAATCTTGCTAGGATTATATATCTCTTAGGTTATTTTATTTTTACTGGTGCATATAAGGCCCACCGTGGGTTTAAATGTTGCTTTTTTTATGGTTATAGTGGGGCCACTAATGGAAAAACACTGTTTAACGTTGGTTATTTTTGGCTTTTAACGTCAGATCCCGAACCGACGTCTATTCGAGTGACGTTAAATGAGACGTCGGACCCTATAGGTCAGACGTCATATAGACGTCGGACCTTATAGGTCAGACGTCTATATAGACGTCGGACTATATAGGTCAGAGTCTATATAGACGTCGAACATCATAGATCAGACGTCTAAAATGTCCCCGTATTTGATAGGATCTTTCTCCGCTTGAGGCCTCTCGAGTTGCTCCTAGGTCATGGTGATTCGTGTTTACAACGTTTTATTTTAGTTGAAGAGAATGGATTTTATGTTCTTATTTTGTATTGGACGGTTTTGATAATATAGTGGAGGGAATTGGAGGAGTAAAAAACGCAAGAAATCGTCGTCCAAGAACGCTGCCTAAGGACATGAGCAAAACTGCACAAAAACTCAATGAAAACGCATTTTAATCGGTTCAAATGAAAAATAATTCATCAAAGAGTAATGTAATCGAAGTAAAATTAATTTTAAACAGTGCAAAAGTGAGAAAACGAACCTGAAAAACGTAGCCTGTGTAGAGAAAACGCGAGGAAGATGATGAACAATGAGTGCGCGTAACTAGTGCCTCGCGTTCACAGTGGTTTAATGCAAACATTTAGACGTCAGTTCCCAGAATAACAGACGTCTAAAGTGCTTTAGAAGTCGGAGTGGCGGGATCATACGTCTAAATGGAGTCAAAAAATGACTTTTTAAATTTCTGGATTTATGGTTTAGACGTCGGTTCCCAGAATAACAAACGTCTAAAGTGCTTTAGAAGTCGGAGTGGCGGGATCAGACGTCTAAATGGAGTCAAAAAGTGACTTTTTAAACTTTTGGATATAGGGTTTAGACGTCGGTTCCCAGAATAACAGACGTCTAAAGTGCTTTAGAAGTCGGAGTGGCGGGATCAGACGTCTAAATGGAGTCAAAAAGTGACTTTTTAAATTTTTGGATTTAGGGTTTAGACGTCGGTTCCCATAATAAAAGACGTCTAAAGTGCTTTAGAAGTCGGAGTGGCGGGATCAGACGTCTAAATGGAGTCAAAACGTGACTTTTTAAATTTCTGAATTTAGGGTTTAGACTTCGGTTCCTAGAATAACAGACGTCTAAAGTGCTTTAGAAGTCAGAGTTTCGGGATCAGACGTCTAAATGGAGTCAAAAAGTAACTTTTTAAATTTCTGAATTTAGGGTTTAGACGTCGGTTCCCAGAATAACAGACGTCTAAAGTGCTTTAGAAGTCAGAGTTTCGGGATCAGACGTCTAAATGGAGTCAAAAAGTGAGTGAAAGAAATGAATTTTCACCCACCTGTCAGACATATAGACGTCAGTTAGGAGGGTCCCCAACGTCTAAAATATTATAAACGTTGGGGCACCTTCTAACTGACGTCTATATGGCCAACTTATTTACGAAAATGCCACCGGTCATCAATATACGTCGTGCTTACCCTTTACCGACGTCTAAGGGGTGACGTTAAATAGCGTTTTTGCACTAGTGGGCCCATTGTGTGATGGTTAATTGGGTTTGTAGAGAGAGAAAAAATATAGGGTTCATGCGTAATGTAAAACGTGGGTACAGTTGATCTTGTTCTTTGTTCCTTTGGAAATGAGTTGTATTGATTTCCTTTGCTTGATGTTATCATGTATGGGTAAGTTGGTTACATGGCTTAGCCTTTACAGTTTTTTTTTTTGGGTTCATTCATTAATTTGGGAACAACTTGATGTAGAGGTGTAGGAATATATGAGGGTTTGACCTAGGTTGGAGTTTTGGGGGTCATGGAAGAGTCTAGGTATTAAGTAATGTTGAAAATAGAATGGCTTGGTTACTCACACCAAGAGGGGGTGAAATGGTGTAACACAAAATCAGAGTCTTCTAAAAATCTTTTTCGCAAAAGGATGATCTTTCAAAACTTTCTTGAAACACACAGAATAAGATTTTTCAAATGCAGCGGAATATAATTGATTATGTGAAAAGTAAAGTTGACTTTGAAACTAAAAGTGCAGGGATAGAGAATTCAAACAAAAGTTTTTATACTGGTTCGGCCAAACTGGCTACATCTAGTGTCCTTCCAAACCCAATAAGCAAATGCACTATAATGATCAAGGTTTTTACAACAAGACTTTTATAGCGACCTCCACGTCAAAATATAAAACACCTCTCTAACCCTCTAATCAAAATATAGGCATATACAAACAAACAAAGAACAATAGCAAGATGTGCCATCTCCTGCAGTCTTCAACACTTTGAACAATCCTCAAAGTCTAGAATGTCGCACGTCCTCTTCCTGTAGTCACAACAGGGCAATAACAATCTTCGCAAGATTGAAAGAAACTCATCACGAAACAAAGACCTCAAGTGCAGGTTGATCAGACAGTAAGAGCACACAAATTCTTTCTCGTCAAGCAATCACCAAAGATGAACACCACGGTCTTCTTGATGAATTCTTGGAGCTTTCACACTTTCTGCAAGAGATCAATAATCTAAAAGAAATCAATCAAATCGTTAGAATCACAAAAGTCTCTAAAGAATTCAAATTCGCGTCTATATATAGTTTTCCATAAAACTGACGCTCCTAAGTCGACTTTGCTAGTAATAGAGTCGAATATACTTAGACAATTAAAACAGTTAGTAGTAGTCAAACCAACTTAATTGATTACACATGTAATGCAGTTGATTTCCAATTAATGCTTAGTCAAACATATTAAAAATATAGCCATTAAACATGATATGTCAAGCATTAACAGAATTTCAAAACATAACAAACTAAGTCGAATGGCTTGTGCACATAGTCGACTTTGTAACAGTTAAATACATAGTCGACTTTGTAACAGTTAAATACATAGTTTTGAAAAACTTCCTTTCCAAAAATACTTACAGCACACGTTGAAAAAGTTTGTGCAAAGTCAAGAGTTTTAATCAACTTACTTCATAATGAAGTCGACTTAAAACTTCTGTTTTGCCACACAATTTAAGTTCCACGAAAGTGCATGTGGTTTTCCATTTTCAAAACATTTGTTATGCAATCATAAATAAGATTTCATGTATAACACAATGATTTGCATGCAATTACAAAAACAACACAAACAGGTTATCATTTAATCATAAACATGAAATCTATGAACATGTAACACATAAACACATATAAACATATGTGTTATTAATTATGTGTTGTCATCATAAAAAACCAGAAGCACTGATATTATAAGATTTGGCTAAACCAGTGTTCACATACATTGTCTCTTTCATTTATTATAATTTTTTCTATTTTTTATATTTGTTGAATGTGGTATTGCATGATAACTTTTGTTAAAGTTATTATCATTACCGATCAAACCAATGCAAATTAAACTGATATTAAAAAATTATTTAATTTAGCACCGACTGACATTAAAATAAATAAATTTTAAGATAACAAATACATTATAATGTCAAATTGATTGATGCTAAACAATTTTAACCAAAAGAATATCAATTTAAAATTAATAGTGAATTAGTATCGGCTAGCGCGGTGTTACCTAAAGTTAGCCTTCAAAAGCTAACAATTGTATGTGGTTTTAGAGTCGCATACGTAAGTGATGCAATTAGATTTCTAATTTTTATTTTATACAATTAAATATTTTAACTTATAAATATAATCTAATTAAATTATTTATATTAGATTGATGTTATATGAATTATATTTGGGAGTACTACCTTGGATAAAATTTTAGAGATGATATTAAATTAAAAAGTTAAAATTACACTTAAAAGGAGTAAAAGTAGAAATTACATTTAATTTATGGCTTATTTTTTCTCCTTACATGATAATTACTATGAAAAAAAAAATTAACATTCCATTAGAAAGCTAAAATGACATTGTAAATTCAGAATCTCCTCTCGTCTTTCTTTTCACTCACTCATATCTTTTGAATTGCACACCCCAGTTCTTTGATCTCATCACATTTTTCAAATAATGTGAAATTATCAGGATTCATGGACTGCTAGTACATTCAACATATAGCTCATCTGGATTCTTCGTCCTTCCTACAAACATATTAGAGCATATTGAGATAATATTGTACGAGAACAATATTAATAGTAATAATTTACATACACGTTTTAAAAATAAAATAAATGAGATAGGTGTAAACATTAAATGAGAAGAATTAAGATAAGTGTAAACATTAACATAGGTGTCGTGTTTTTTGAATGTGATTAACTATAAATGAGATACCTTTGGTATTTTCTTGATTTGATTTTGAGATTTTAGGATCATCATTCTTTAAAAAGTATACATTTTTCTCTTTCTCATCGTCTTCATCTTTGCTTAGGCTGTTGCTGCCCATTTCATAACTTGCCTGACAATTCTTTCAATCTCACCTATATATAGATGAAATAAGTAGGTTAAAAAGAATTAAATATTTTAGTAATTTCTTTTAAAATGAATTATTCTTTTCATTAAATTATTATTTTAATAAAAAAATTTCTGTTTTGTTTATTATTTTATAATATCAAGAATATTTTTATGGATTAAATATGTTTTAATCCCTTAACTTATAATAAAAATTGAAATTAGTCATTTTTCCAAATTTTAACCTAATTTAGTCTTTCAATTTTAAAAATGTGTGAATTTAATCATTTTAACTAAATTTTGTTAAATTTATTTGATGTTTCAAATGTATTTTATAATAAAATTTGAGTTACTTATACACTATTTAACATATTTTTCTTCATTAGTTAAAAAAACTTATTTAAGATCTCAAATAAAGTTAACAAATATTGTTAAAAAGTCTAAATTTACGTAATTCTAAAAATAGAAGCTAAATTAATCTAAAGTTTAGAAAAAAAAACTAATTTTAATTTTCACTGAAAATTAAAAAACTAAAAACATATTTAATCTTATTCTTATTTTATACCTTTAATTTATACAAAGAGAGAAACTTTAGATATGATAAAAAAAAGGAAAAAAATTATAATACATAACTTCAATTAAATAAGAAAACTAAATAGGGTCCACAATAGATTGCATGAAAAATCACTTTTTATATAATTTTAAATAAGTTTTTATTAGAAAATTTATTGATATTTAAAATTTTAATATTTTTAATTAAATAACTTAGTATTTTTCACTGAGTAAAGTGATTTTTATTTTATAACGTCATTTTTTTTCTTGATATATTTAAAAATATGAAGTTTTATGATTAACACAAAATAATATTATAATTTATTATAAAATAACTTTTTTTTATATTAATTACATTATTATGTTATCAATCATAAAACTTCACATATAACAACCACATTACTTAATTATTGAAAGAAAAAAAAGTAAAGAGCTAATTGAAAAAAATAAAAATTTTAAATACTTCATATAGAAATGAAATTAATAAAAACTTAATTAAACATAATTGTAAATTTATGAGAAATTTAAAACTTAATTAAGAATAAAATTAATACAAACATTAGATAAAGTTAATTTAATTTATCAACATTAACAATAAAATTAATACAAACATTAAATAAAGTTAATTTAATTTATGAACAGTAACATGTAGCAATTAAAAATTAATATTCTGCAGTTTACAATACAAGCGTTTGTTTATTTATTCAAAGGGTGCATTGATCACAAACTCAATAATATTAATTATTATATTAATTAAAAGTAACATATAATTAAGTTCAATAAATATATATATATATATATATATATATATATAATGTATTTAATCCATGGAGTTAATACTATACACACTTTTAGTATAAAATTAATACAAACATTAAATAATATTTACGAACTATAACTTGTAGATATTAATATTCTATAGTTTATAATATACCCCTTTATTTATTGATGTAAAGGGTGCATTCATGACAATTACAATAATAGTAATGTATATATTAATATTTTTCAGTTATTTTTTTTTTATTTTTTTATTTTTTTATATAAATGTTTTTTTTACTAAAATTGAATATTTTTATTAAATATTTTTCACAAGATTAAGTTTATTTATATTTATACCTTACATTGTGTGTGTATGTGCATGCGTGTGTGTGAGTGTAGGTGTGTGTAGGTGTATGTGTGTGTGTGGGTGTGTGCGTGAAGGTGTGGGTGGGTGTGTTTGTGTGTGTGTGGGTGGGTGTGGATGTGGGTGAGGGTGTGTGTGTGTGTGTGCATGTGTGTGCGTGTTTGTAGGTGCGTGTGTGGGTGTGTGCGTGTGAGTGTGTGCGTGTGTATGTCTGTGTGTATGTTTGTATGTGTTTGTGTGTGGGTGTGTGTGTGCGTGCGTGTGTGTGTTTTAAAGTCTCACATTGATGTTTGCGTGTGTGCATCAGTGTGTTTATGTGTGTGCATGTGCATGCGTGTGTGTGTTTGTGTTTGTGTGTATGCATAAAAATATACAAACTATTGACTTAAAGTCTCACTTGTATGTACGTGTGTGGTTGCGTATCTATTTGTGTGTGTGGATTTGGCTCTAGGTCTTTGCATTAGTATGTGCTTGCATGCGTGTGTGTAATAGTAAGTAGCTAAATGTTTGGTAACTAATGTTAGAAACTAATTCAGACTCATACATAAGTATGTACACATAAAATTAAGTAGCTAAAACTTTGTAGCAAATGTTAGAGACCAATTTAGACTTTAATTCACAAGCAAATTACAGTTTTTTATTCAAAATAGAGATTATTTTAGATAATAATGTTTTTTAGTTTATAGAATGATATCTAACTTAGTAAATATAGTGACTAATTATTTTGGTCCCTAAACTTGGTTGCTATTTAATTATTTTCTTAGAATGCATAGTATGAAGTCATTCACTTTGGTGACAAGGTAATCAGCATTACTTGCTAAACACAATTTTGTTTCACACTACAAGCTAAGTCATAATAACCTCCTTCGACTTTCACTAACTGATTTTTGTTAATATGAGTTTAATATTTATAAAGTTAAGATTTCTCTTATATAACATTTATGTTATTTATTCATGGGAGTGTGACCAAATAGGCATCAATTTTCACATTCTTTTTTGTTTATATTTCCTTTTTCATAGGTTTCACTATTGGTTATGATAATATATTAATTGCACTTTCCATTCTACACCTCCATTATATTAAAAAATCCAGAGACTATATTATTTTCTTCCAAATTTTGAAGTCTAATGTCAAAATTATCCCTACATACATGTTAACTACCAAGTTAAGGGTGTAAATTTATCCTACAAGCGCATTGGTTATTTTGTAGCACACCAAGGTCATATCCACATGTATTTGGTTTGACTAAACAATGTAACCTATAATCTATTCAAGTTTGTAATAAAGTAGTGATAATGGGTTGATAGTTTGAAAACAAGTTTGCATAAAAATTAAGATAAATGATGTTGATTAAGATGTTAGGATTGAACTAGGCATCTTTTCTCTCAATTACACTAACCTTAATTCTCTAAAAGTTATGTTCTTTACTTTAATGATCCTGGAAGTACTCTTTAATGTAAGTTCTAACCCTATGACTACATTATTAGAACCTAAGGTTATCAAACTCAAGGTGATGTCTTTCTCTTGGTTGAATGATTCCTTGCATTAATGAACAAAACTCTTTAAACCAATTAAGCATTAGGAAATCTAATTAGATCTAAACTTTAAACCATTTTTTGCTACATTTAGGATGATGAAGTATGATGATGGATCAAGTCATCAAAGCAATAAAAGTAAATCAATTAACCACATGTAAAGTAAGAACATAATATATATTGAATCAAGTCAAGAACAGAGTGTATAATGGTGTTTACAATAAGCAAAAGGAGATGCTTCCTTCCTCCCATGGTTCTTTCGAAAGATGTTGCAATAAGTGCCTAATAAATATATTAAGTCTCTCTCTAAATGGTCTATAGAATCAACATACAAATAACATAGGCATGTTATATTTTTGTAGAAAAATATTGTGTTGTCTCAGCTCACAAAGTAAACCATGAGATTTTAGCCCTAGGTGAGTTTCCTTCATGTTTGGGCTTCCATCTTGGTGTTATAGCAAAGAAGCTTATTAATGCACTACTATTATTACAATCTCATAAAATGCCCATACAACATGTCTACCACCAATTGCAATAAAGTGTGGCACCAACTTATCAACAATTGTAAGGCCACAATAGTAGTGTTATATTTTGTGTAATTGGATTATTCTTATAGATTTTACTAGTATTATACCATGGACCTATTATAACATTTTCTATTCTGAAGTGTTCATAATGCACCTTGTATGCCTAATTTCGTAATAGAAACAGAGTCACTACCACTATATTGAAAATATAAAATTGGAATTTCACAGTTACCTAACAATCCAGATTTGAATTTCCAATCTTATTCCATATTATTTTCGTTACATTTTTCCTATGCCTTTGCTGACACAAGCTTCTCTTTATAAGTGGAAACTCCTAAGCTATTTCTGCATAGACTTTAATAATCGTCACTTTCTAGCAAGTTACAATCTACCAAACTAATCTTCTTCAAAGTTAATGAAAGGGAAGCTCATCCAAATACATCAATCACTCAAGTTATTAAGATATCTTCTACATATTTAAGAACTTAATAGATATAAAAGTATAAAGTACATCTATTGTGTATGATAACCATATTTCTTTCACACTACAAATATTGTTATATCCTTAGCCCCTTTTTGCAGATTTACTTAATATAATTCCTCACTTCAAGATGCCTTCTATGAATTCCTAAAACCAAGAATCTGCCTAGCCATTAACAATATATGCTACTAGGTTATTCCTCAAAACTTGTGACAAAGTCCCTTATATAAAACAATGGTTATATTCGTGCTCAAGTTAACATACAAAATCAAAATATACCTTAACCCAAATGTAGCTTGTTGTTGTGAATCATCATGTAATACTTTAAACGGTCTAGCCAATTTGAATAAAACAATTAAATTTTAATTCATAGCTAGATTTTGAATAGCTACTGTATCCCATTAACAATTGAGCATGTATCACTTTACAAATTGCAATAGTCTTATCCATCCCTAAAATACGAGAAAAAAAATACTTATTATAAATCCCTAAAACAATGTCGACAAAATTTTAAGAATGGAGCCTCTTTCAAGATTTTTATCATATAGCCCAATATGTTAATTATACTTTTATAATAAATTTACAAGGTTTAATTAAAAATACAATTCAATTTTAATAAATTGAAGAAAAAATAAATTTTCCTCACTTACATAGTCTAAATCATAAAATTGCTAAATAATTCAGAAGCTAACCTCTCTTATATTTTGGTTAACTAGTATACATAGTTTTTATTGTATCATAACACACCAGATGAACGTGTCAACAATTTCATGAATTTCGCATCAAGAACTTTAAAATTTTGTTCTTTAGTATAATTTGGTTTCTTTACATCACCTCCTTTTGTTGTATTGAAGGAAGCTCCATTTTCAAAAATATCCCTTATCGAGTGAAAGTTCCATGTACCTCCACTTTTATCACTACTCTTTCTCCATGTCACCTACACATAATAAATAATTAACATTAATAAAATATCAATATTATATATAAACAAATACTTTTTTAATAAGTTGGATATCAAATACTTCAAGTAAAATTTTTAAAATTTATTACTTCCTTATTTCCTATCGTTGGTGCTACAAAGAGGTTAGCTTCACTTTTGAGACTAGGTTCCATGCTTCCACCAATGGCATATTGAAGCCATCCTTGATAAAAATTGTTGGCTACATGTGCATATCCATGACGAATCCTGGAAGGTAATTGTTTGTTAATGAGAGCAAATAGAATTGCTTATTACTTTAGGTATTTTTAATTACTTAGGATAACACTACATATGCACCTTGGCATGTGTTGATTGCAATTAGGTCCAAAATGATTGTACACCACTGTAACCTTCATATTCTTATCTCTCACATATCCATCATCATGTCCTAGCAGCATAACCTTATCTTGGTTTTTGAACCAATTATTGGAGATAGTCACATCAGTAGAACCACGTGTTACATCAAGCAAACCATCTTGACAATCATAAAGTGTATTATGGTCAATCCAAATTTTTGAAGCAGTAACCAATCTTATTGCATCTCCGTCTACTTGACCTAAAGGAATAACCTTTCCTTCAGGCCCCATCACAATCCCAGGGGCTTGAGGTTTGCAATGGTGAACTCGAATGCGGTGGATAATTATATTGGTGGCCTATAATCAAATAAGAAAAGTTGCAATAATATTGAAAAATCATGAAAATAATTTTCTTAATATTTATTATCTTCACAAGCTTAATTAGTAGCAAGTATTAATTACCTTAAAAATCATTAAGCATGCATTATTAGCGATGTGGACATTAACACCTCGACCATCAATGGTGGTAAAACTACTTATGAGAAGGGGTTTCTCTAGTTTAATTTGCATGTCCCTTTGGAATGTGATCCACACTTTACCTTGGATAATAGAAGTTCCATACCTTAAGGTGTTGGGCTTGGGATTTATGGGATCATCACTGGAGTCAGTAACTTTATACTGAATGAGGTCATTACCAATGTTGTTTATCATCTTGCCAGCATAACCTACAGAACAAGTGGCTAATTGATATTGGTTTCTCTTCCATTCAGGATTTTTTCTCCAACATCTATCAATAACATTCAATTTCAAACCATTTATTCTCGATTGCTTTGCAAAACTAAGTTTTGAAAGAAAAAAAAGAATCAAAAGAGCCAAAAACAAGTATCGAGGTTTAGGAAAGGCCATAGCGAATAATGCTTATTCTTAAGCAAAATTAATATAAGATAGATGAAAAAAGAGAAAGGAGGTTTTATAGTATTTGTTTTCTTTTTGTATGAAGTTATGGTGGAAGAAGATGATTATATATAAGTAAAACATCTTATTGAGTTAGTTTAAGTTGTTTATTCAAGCTATGATAAGGTAGGTTTTCTCACCAAAGAAGCTATGAATAGAAATAAGTGAGTAGAAATATTTAAGTAGTTTTAAATCTTAACCTCATACCTAAATATATGCATTAACTAGAGAAGCCAATTTACAAAATTTTAATGATATTGTTTTCCATGGTTGAAATTTAATTTAAATTTTTTTAAACAATAATTTAAATTTAATATCATGTCTTATGGTATGGAATATCAATGTTATAATTAATAAATATTGTGATAAGCATTAATTACTTGTATAGAGTCGCAACTAAAATTGTGACAGAATTACGAATCGAAAAAATCTAAATTATAAAAATAAAAGTTTTAGATTTACAACTATAGTTTATTTTAAAAAACTATAAAAATCTTAAAATTAAAGTGTGGTGTGTGAAACAAGATTTTGAGTGAGTCCAAAAATCGGTTTCGCGTAGAAAAAAGTGTTATCACCTTACAATACTAGTTCAAAAATAATATGCAAAATGAATGTGGTTTTTATACAAAAACTACTTCCAACAAGAATTAACCTCGTTTCTAGCTATTTCTACTTCTATTCAGAATGCAAAATCAAGATTTATGTAGTTATAGATGGAGAATTTTTTGGAAAATGATTTTGAAAACTAATTGTGAAAAAAAAATTATTATTTTTTTTGGATGAACCAAAAAAAGATGGACCTCACTATTATATATTTTCATTCATAATGAAAAATTATGAATCACATAGTTCTTAAACGAAGTTGTTAGAATGTTGAGTTTTAGTTTTTTTGTTTAATTATTTTTATAATATTTTAAATTATTCCTAAATAAGAAGGTTGTTCCAAATTTTATATTTAGAAAAATAATATGACCAAATTCAACTATTTTATCATAAAGTATCCATAAATACTATATTTCAATCAAATACGAGTTCCTACAACTGAAATACATTGTTTAAATGTACTATAAACCACGAAGACTTTAGAATAACATGAAAAAAATATGTAGAAATAAATTAAATATAGTGAATGAATTACTCGCAACTATATCATATACATCACATCAAAGTAATATACTTTATGCATCATGTTATCTTAAATAAATAAATTAAATGGCACATAAAATTATTTACTTCATAAAGTAAAGTTAAATTTAGAAATTACTATAATACTCGTTAAAATTGTTAGGTTTATACATAATATACTTAAGTCTCTCAATCCTTATACATATATAGTGATCAACAATGTATCAGTGTTCAATAGAGTGAAGATTTCGTTTTGCTTCCTCGTTGTCTCGTAGTGTCTTTTCTCCATTTGGTTTTCACTTTGAAGCAACTGCAATCAAAGTTTATAGTTAATATATATTACATGCCTGTGATATAATTTAAAATATACAACATTGCAAGAAATAAAAGTAGAAACCAACCACTTAAAAAGCAACCTTCACCCCTTTATGTTCGTTCCGTTAGTCAAAAAGTTTTGTTCTAATTAGGAAAATATACAGTAAAATCAGTAGCATGATCATAGTGTCAGCTTAATATCAATGCAATTTTTTATGAAAACTAAAATAACAAAATAAAACAAAGAGTAATTAGAAATACCTTTGGTACTTCCCTTGATTTTGAGATGAATATCCGCACTCTTGGAAAAATATATGTTTTCGTCTTTATCTTCTTCATTTTTGCTTAATTATTTCTGTTCAGAACCTTGAAAATATCTTTTTTATATAGATACAAAATGAAACATATGAGATGAATAGCTCAAATAAAAATTATTGATATTAATTATATATTTTAATAATTTTAATTTTTTTTTAAAGTAAGTCATTATTATCAATTAAATTATCATTTCAGTTTCGTTGACACTTCTATGAGTCTCCATTACATGTATTTATTATTAAGCATCATCTGTTAATTTTTTATGATAAATTTAATATATATTCATAAGTTACTTTTTCATGGTTTTTTTTAAGTAGAACTTGTCTTTTCAATTTTTTAATTTTCCAATTTGAAGATAATATTATTTTTCATACCTTTAATTTATTAAACAGAGTCAAATAGAAATTTCAAAATTTTTCCTGAAAATTTTTAAACTACAATTATAAAGAAATAGTAATGAGTTAATATTATAGAAAGTTTATTACTATAAAATTAATATAAACATTAAGTGATATATTTATTGCATTTAGTAACTATAACTTGTAACAATTAATATTTATTCTTTTTCCATTACACATATTTAATATTTATTTTACGGAAGCATTAATCATAGTATAATAATATTAATGATATTATTAATTAAATGTAATATATATATATATATATATATATATATATATATATATATATATATATATATATATATATGGGGTTCCTAACTTGTGTACGCTTTTAGTAAACAAAAATACTATCATCTATGAATTGTAAGTTTTAAGATTAAGGATATTTAAATAATTTTTATTCTCAAAACTAAAAAAAAAAAGACCAGAAACCTCCAAACCCTATTCCTCTCAATCCTTTCTCTTTCCTCTCTTTCACTCCAACCTTTTCTCTAGTGTAACTCCAACCTATAATAAAAAACTAAATAAAAACATGGATGGGTGATAGTAAACTTATGATTTCCTTGCAAAAAATCATTTAATATTTTAACCTTCATATACTTGGAAGAAGGAAATAAAAAAGACCTTAAAACTCATCAGTGTTATTTAAAAGTTCTTACTTTGAAGGATTCACTATTAATTTTCGTTAGCCTATTACTATGAATTTTCTTTGTAGTTTGAACAAACTCAGCATCATCTTCAATACTATAATATTTCCTCTTATTAAACATATTAGTTTATTTAGAAACTAATTTCAATTCTTCTGCAAAATGAGCTTTTTCT
The DNA here is from genome assembly GCA_027742785.1 of Vigna reflexopilosa. NCBI lineage: Eukaryota > Viridiplantae > Streptophyta > Magnoliopsida > Fabales > Fabaceae > Vigna > Vigna reflexopilosa. The sequence continues at coordinate 18,874,322 of CM050928.1, read as the reverse complement.
TATTAGACATCAAAGAATTAGAAATTACGTCATAACTACTATGAGATGAATCCACTTGTTTTAAATTTATAAACTATTAAATAGGAGTGACATCACCCAGAGAAGGCAGACTAGCCAAGAGATCAAACTTTAATAACACAACTTAGTAGAAGTATCTAAATTCTTATCAAGAGAATATTCATTAACAAAACAAAATTTATCATGATTAACTATCACTAGCTCAAGTTATAACTGAGAAACAAGTGATACCACAACAAATTGCACCATTGTAGGCTAAACCACAAGTTCCATCATAGATTCCACTGTAGGCTCCACCATAAGCTCCAACAAAAGCTGAGTTAGATAATCCCTAGTCCATTCTTGTGCACCAACACCTTAGGATAATAATGTTGTTGTAATTTTGTGTCAATTATTTTATTCCCAGTAAAAATAACATTGACATCCTATTGTAATAATCTTCAATTAAATGGATCATGACCAATAAGTTTATAGTTTGAACAAGATGGAAACAACTTCACATACTCCCCATAAGGAAATAAATGCAAATCCTAACATTTCCTCCAAATTTTGATTAGACAAATCAGATAACAAATAAACTTAAACTAAGATAAGTGCAAAGAAACTTCTAAACTCCAAAGGTATGTCAATTTCACGTGCTATTGAGAAAATCACTTTCGATTGTCAATACTTGAAAGAAAAACCATGAATGAGAATACAACATTGAATTGTTGTGAGTTTCGTGAAAGATGAAACAACATCTTTTGGTTAAGAAAAATATAAAGAATGTCATAAAATAAATTATAAGTTCCAAATGTTAAAACTTTCTACATATCTTTTAAAAAGAAAAAAGCAAATTCATAACACTTTTGAATTGTCTTCCATTGATCTATGTGTTTCTAAGTTATATCAAACTTTTTACAAATATTTAAATGAGCAAAGGGTTTATCCTCTTTTTACCGATAAAAACATTCATACAAATATTTTTTACAATCCTCTGTACTTAGACTAGTGAAATAAATTTCTTCAATAATTTGCACAAAGATCATATATTTCTTATATAAAGAGAAGAAGATAATTATAAGAAAGAAACATCACACGTATTATCGAAAACCTGAACATATATGTTTTGGTACCCACATTTAAATATGACTTAGAAACAAATGTTTATCCTTGTTCATGTAAAGAACTTCCAGGAATATGAAATTCCGAATAAAAAGCCATGCATATACCAAATGAAAACTAGCAGAAAACTGGCCAAAGCCATTCACTCCAGCCAGCAATAAGCCAGCCAAGGGCGTTCTCACTTCAATTTAATCATATAGCTTCACCTTTAATTTTTCAATCTATTCTTATTAAATTTTACGTTAATTTCAATAAAATTCCTGTTTTGGTCACTGTGTTAACTAATGCAAAATATCTACATTGGATTACTTTACCATTGTTGAACGCCACAGGGGTATATTAGTAGAAATCACATTTAGTTTGAGACTTATTATTATAAGAGGGAAAAATAATAATAAATAATATTACATTGAAAGGTTAAAATGACACTGAAAAGTAGAAATTACATTTAGTTTGAGATTTTCTTTCCTTTTACCTTATAGGACAGAAAGAATACTAAATAAATAATATTACATTGAAAAGTTAAATGATACTTAGAAAGTTCGAATATTTTCTCTCATCCTTCTTTTCGTGTAAGCATTTCTCTTTTTCACACATAATCCACGTTCATAGTATTCTTCACCACATTTTTCAAATGTTTATTTCTGAAACTGGTAAGACTCATTTGTCTGCACAACAATTAATCTTTTCCACAGCAGCCTCAGTGTCTCTTCTAATATTAACCAGAAGAACTAGGGTTTTCTTCCTGCCTCTTGGTTTTTCCTACAAACATAGTCAAATTACATCACAATAACATATGCCAACATAATCATAATTTACACAAACTTTTAAAAAATAAAATAATTATTATAAAACATTTAAGATTTCAAATTTGTTTGTATAAAGTTCAACTAATGGTTCTAAAAATAAATGTTATGATTCTAAGTAATTATACAATGGATATAGTATATATGTAGTACCTTTGGTACTTCTTTGATTTGATTTGGGATGAATATCCTACTCAGAGTATTTTCCTCTTCGTCTTCTTCTTTATCTATGCTGCTGGCCATTGTTGAAGCTCTAAATATTCAAAAAGATAGCTCACTTGTTGTTGGTAAAAATGAACTAGGTTGATTGAAAACTCTATGAATCTACCCTATATATATATATATATAGAGAGAGAGAGAGAGAGGGAGAGATCTAAACTGACATGGAGATGAGTAGGAAAGGCTACAAGATATTATTACGAAGAAAATGTTTTTAATAATGTTATTTTTTTAATAGAATATGAAACAGATTTAAAATCAACATATAATTATTGTTAAACTAAATTAAAACTTTTTTTTTCTTTTTCTCTTTTCATATTTCTATATTTGTTTTTCTCTTCTTTTCTTTATATATTTTCATCTGATGAGATATTGTTCTTATATTTTGAAGTGTTAGTTTAGTTGAAATGTCAAAATTTATGATTAATATTTGTTTTATTGATATATTTTCAATATGTATACATTTATACAAAATTATGCTTTTAGTAAAAATTTATTAATTTTTAAAATAAATAAGATCTCTTAAATATTATATTTAATAGTGACACTGAGTTTAATAAATAAAAATATTGTCTAAGAAAGTACAAAATTAAAGATTATTTAAATGCGTCAGATGTATTAAAGAGATATACGGTGTACGATATTAAATATATATTAACTGTAATAAATATAATGATCAATATTATTATGTTTGCGTTGAATCCATAAATAAAACGTACAAACGTTATCATATTTAATAGAATAATAAATAATATTATTATTATAGTTTGTGTGGCATTAGTTATATATTAAATTCAGTAAAATGAATAAATACTATCATTTAATGATTAAATGCTTGTGTGTTGTTTTAACACATATATATTATTATGTAATATATTTCTCACATATATATATATATATATATATAAACGGTAAATACCTAGAAAATTAAATTTTAAGAATAATAATAATTTAAAAATAGTAAGATTTGATTATTTTAATATTAAATAATTTTAATATAATTAGTTTTGTTACGAAAGAATTTTATTATTTTCAAATATATCATTTCTAGAAATCATTTTTTTTCTAGAGTTTTTTAATTTTTATGTAGGAGTTCTAGTCCTGTGTTTGTTTAATTTTCATATATATATATATATATATATATATATAAACTGACATGGACATGAGTAGGAAAGACTACAATATATTATTACGAAGAAAATGTTTCTAATAATTTTTTTTTAGTAGAATATGAAACAGATTTAAAATCAACATACACTAAATGTTAAACTAAATTAAACCATTTTTTTTTCTTTTTCTCTTCTCATATTTCTATATTTGTTTTTCTCTTCTTTTGTTTATATATTTTTATGTGATGAGATATCGTTCTTATATTTTGAAGTGTTAGTTTAGTTGAAATCTCAAAATTGATAATTAATATTTAATCTGAAGTTTTTAAAAAAAATTAAATTAAAAAATCAAACAAAATTTAAGAAAGGAAACATAGAGAGGATGTTTGATAAAATTAACATAATATTTTAGATTTTACTATTTTAAATTCAAGAATATTTCTCTCTTACTTTATTTGTTTTTCAGAAGCGTCATTTTTGGAATTTTTTATTCATATGTTTGGTATTAACCTTCCTAATTACATGATGTAGTTATATTTCTTTAATAAGAATTTGATATATATATATATATATATATATATATTTTGTTAACGCGCGTACGCCTATTTTTCAGTTGGTACATTTTAGGGATGTGTACCGGATTTTAGTAGACAAAAATACATTTATATATCATGGATTCTAAGTTTTAAGGTTAATGGTATTTTAATAATTTTCATTCTCAAAACTAAAAAAAAATCCATAAACCCGTACTCGCGTCTCTCATTCCTTTCAATCCTTTCTCTTTCATCTCTCACTCCAACATTTTCTATGTTATCACTACTTTAGCCCCAATTGAAAAAAATCAGAAACATTGGCTCTTAAACAATTTCTTACAAAAAAAATGATTTTATAATGAGTTTTCATTTTATAATTTTTTTCTTATCTAATTTTATCTAATTTTCACAAGCATAATGACATAAAAGGAAATGGTAATTGGCCTGAAAAAAATCAGAAACACTCGTTAACCAATTTCTTACAAAAAATGATTTTATAATGAGTTTTCATTTTATAATTTTTGTCTTATCTAATTTTCACAAGCATAATGACATCAGAAGGAAATTGTAATTGGCCTAGAGGTTTTTTAAGGTCTTGTTCATTTGAGTGGATTTGGGAGAGAGTAATTGAGAGGATTTGAAGATAAATTTTGTTGTTGTTTATTTGAATAGATTTGGAGATAAGTGAGGGTGGATTTGGAAGTAAATTTTTTAATTTGTCACATAAATTAAATCTTACACTAGTTCTCACAAACTTTACTTCCAAATCCATTCTCCTTAACTTCAAATCCACTCAATTATTCTCCCTCAAATCCACTCAAGTGAACAAGGCCTTAATGAAATCACCTATTTGAGTGTCAAGTGGGTCTGCTAGCATGAGATCTTGGCATGATCTCTAGAGCACTCATGAATACCGAGCACGCGCATGGCCTAGTAAGCGCATCACTATGATAACAACAAGGATTGTGGGGGTGTAATGTGATTGATAAACCTCTAACACACTCAAGTGTCGTTGATTCATATAGCTTGCTATACCAACTACACTATGTGTTATGTTTCTTGATCTAAGACTGGTTCATATACCTTGCTATACCAGTTCTGATGCATTACATCTTGTGAAACCCAGAATAATTTTTTTTTTCTCTTTCGTTTTATATATTTTGCAATATGTGGGGGATTTTAGAAGTTTTAAATATAATATTGCAAAATATTTTGATCTGGAAGTTACTACTGTCCCACAAGTCTCGTAAGTGTTGTTGCCAACATTTTAATTCATTAAAAAAATCAATTTTCTAACAGATCTTTTGGATCTTTTGGATCATAGGCCTTGTTCACCAACTCTATAAATAGAGCATTTCTTTCACTCCAAAATAGATTATCAGAAACCATTATTCTTTCATTCTTTTCTCTCTTAGTTTCATTTTTCTCTTTTCTTCTTTCCTAAAATTATTCTAGGTTTGTTTATTTTATTCTCTTTTTAAAAAGATCTTGCTAGTTCTCATATCCTCAAACATTTCTCTGAAAAGTTCTTGTTGTATCCTGGAGGACTTGCGCAATACACCGCGAATAAATTTTTAAGGACAGTGATCTACACGCCTCAGAAAATTGCGGTTTGAGTTTTTGTCAGCACATTTTAAACAGTATATATGTACATATATATATATATATATATATATATATATTGTAAAAGTTAAAAAATGTTATTTTATAAGTAATAGTAGTTTAAAATATTTTATTATTTAATATTAAATTTTTTTAATATAAATAAGTATGTTATGAACTAGTTTTTTTATTTTAAAATACTTAAGTTTTATAGAAACCATTTTTCTAATGTTTTCTGATTTTTCTATAGGAGTTCTCATCTTTTTTTCGTCTGATTGAAGAATCGAGACTATAGAGTTGATCTTGACGGCAAAGCTTTTCAATTTGATCTGATCAAATTTTTAAATAGAGTATGTTGGTTTTGTGCTCCTCTTTTTAGTCTGTTTTGTCTTCCTTTGCATGCAAATTTATTGTAGTTACAACTGTGATAGAGACTAACCTTGTGTGTGATAGGATGAAACTCATTGGCAATGACTAGAGAGTAGTAAAGGTCACCACAAGTGCATAATATGCCAGAGTTACAACAACACATGTATCTGAATGATTAAGTCTACTATGTATGATTGCATGTGTTAAGATTTGTTGATATGGATGTTTATGTGTGTTAAAATCTATATAAATGTTACGAAAACTATTTTTGGTACATTAGCTTACCTTTTTTCTTTGTTTGTTTGTTTGTTTCTTTTCTCTTTTGCAATAATCACCTTAATGGTGTGAGCAAAGGAGGATGTTTCTATTCAGCATGTGTTGGAAGGCGATGATACATATGTATAGGTATAAGTAGTTTATGTGTATATTTGTTATTTTGTAAAACTCTAGATAAACCTTTAGTCTCTATATGGAAACTCTTAATGTTAAAGTATTGTTGTATATAAAGGATGGTGTTATGGTTATGATCAAATAAGACTATTTTATAAGTTTTCTGTTAAGTTAATTGTTCTTACTTATTGAATATGTGATGTTTTCATAGTAGTGTTAAAACTATTAAAATAAGATATTACATAAACAACACATACAAAAATATAAATTTTCAACATAAACAAAACATATATTAAAGAAATATTTTAATTTGAAATCCACAATAATTAAAATTTTATGAAATATAAATATACAAAATTCACATAGACCATACATGAATTATATATAAAAAGATATTATATAAATAGAATATCACGTGTCTTCTAGAATACTTGTATTAAATGTGTTCTACTTAATATTAACATTTAATTCAATCTAATACTTAGATTAAGGAAAAAAAAACCTAAGAATCATGGATCAAGGTAGTTTATTACTATGCAAGTCTTTGCATGTTACATTGTGAAGGAACTCCTCTCTTAGCTTTCTACTATCTTAGTCTATGTGAATTAGACTATCAATGAAGTAAAAGAATTTCTATTATAACATAATACAACTCAAACAATGATTTACGTATCATCCTAGATATGTGTTATAAATTCCCAAAATTCTTATCATTCTCAATACCTATCTTCATACAACATGACTCATCTAATCAAAACTAAAAATTAATTAAATATACAAATTAATATTATATTTAAATTTCTATTAAAAATCACACATTCAATCCATTAAAAAGACAAAAAAAAAATACATAATTTTTTTAGCTTAAGCAAAATCTAGTCGAAAACAAGGGTTGAGTTTCTCTTTATATTTTTTTCTTAGTGAAAATTCTTCGTTTAAATGTAAATATTAGAAAATCAAATCAATAGAGCATAACCAACTATACTTTCACAGGTTTTATTTGGAATCAATTTAACAAATACAAGTTTCACACAATTCAAAATTATATATATGATCCATAATTTGTTCAAAAAGTTTCCTTCACTACTTTCAATTCAATCTTAATCATTCAAATTCAATATATATTTTCATTCACATCAAACTAAAAAGCTAACGCATGGAAAACTATATAAAAGTAATTTTACTCATTCAAAATTTACTTTAAAAAACTTTGTACGTTAACATGAAAAACCAAGCTACTGTATCAACATCTCAATAAGAGTTCAAATAATTTTAAACCAATCATCTATTAATAAAAATGTCAAATAACTATCTTACACAATTTCAAAAATTCAAATAAAACATAAAAAAAATTGCAAAGAAATCAACATATTGTGACCAACTCACCTTCATATTGTCATCATTTATCCTAGGATTATATAGAAAGAACTTAAATAGTTTCTCAAACTTATAATTCCTTATTCCAAAATAACTTCCAACTTGAGGATACCTAGAGAAAAGTATTCAAACATAAAAAAAATGCACTATAAGCTTAATCAAGGTAAAAGAATCACTTTTATCAATTTAACTTAACTAAAATTAATGATAAATTAAAAAAAGTGAAAATAAAGAATATTTGAAATAAATAGGATCTTATTTGAAAATTTGATGGATATAATATAATCTTTAGCCTTAGCTTATCAACTACTACTAACTGTGATCAAATTCTGAAAAAAAAAATGAGATAGAGACACTAATGCAAAATAGGCTTTAGACGTCTGTTATTTTTGGCTTTTAACGTCACCATACGAACTGATGTCTATACGGGTGACGTTAATGAATCGTCAATTTTCCACAGGTTCAACGTCGATATAGATGTCGGCTTTATGCATGGCCAACGTCTATAAATACATCAGGTATTGTAGTAATCAACGTCTAGGATGACAGTAGACGTCAGTTTAGCAAAATAACCAACGTCTATAAACCGTCAAACATTGCATTAACCGACGTCTATGAGAATCATAGACGTTTGTCATTACATTAACCGACATCTGTAGTACCCATAGACGTCGGCCATTACATTAACCAATGTCTATACCGGTATGTGTTTTGATGCGATTTTCTAGTGTCTTGGGATAGCGTAGTAGCACCTCCTTCCCTTGCTAGTTTCCTCGTAAGAAAAAATTGCGTCTTTTGGACTTCTCATGGCATTTCAACCTTAAGTCGAACTTGGGTCGTTGCCAATGAAAGAGAATACAGTGAGACGTATTCCTTTCCATTAGTGATGGAAATGGCTCTAGGCAATGACCCAAGTTCGACTTTGGGTTGGAGTGTCGTGAGAGATCCAAAAAACGTAAGTTTTTCTTACGAGGAAGCTAGCAAAGGGAGGAGGTGCACTACACTACCCAAAGACACAAGAAAAACCGCACCAAAACACATTGAAAACACATTTTAATCGGTTCAAATGAGATATAATACATCAAAGATTACTTTAATCGGAGTAAAAACAACTTTAAATACTTAGGAGAGGAAACTTACCTGGAAATGCAGAGCAACCGAGATAAAAGGCAAGTTTGCAAGAAAAGGCAAGTCTGTCAAAGTGTTGGTTCGCAAACCGCTGGTTTGTAGGATTATTTAACAAGAAAGTAGACGTCTGTTTTACATAAAACCGACATCTATAATCGCATAGACGTCGGTCGCCTGACTAATGTGGCGTCCATATGATTTAAAAATTAATATTTTTGTTACATGTAGACGTCGGCTTGGCGGGATGAAACATCTCATGGGCGGAAACGAATGACTTTTCACATACTTGGTAGGATTATAGACGTCGGATACTGAGGCAACTAACGTCTATAATAGTATATAGACGTCAATGTGGCAGAATCCGACGTCTATAGCGATAAAAAAGAGTAACTTTCCACCTACATGGCAGACATATAGGCGTCAGTTAGCAGGAGACTGACCTCTACATGTCTGACAGGTAGGTTAGTACCATTAATTTCCGCAATATAGACGTCGGTGCCCCCTCCGAACTGACGTCTATAAGGTTGAAACAAATGACATTTCACCTAACTGTCAGAAATATAGACGTCAGGTTCGACTGCCCCGACATCTAAAATACTATATAGACGTCTATGTTGTAGAACCGACGTCTACAACGATGAAAAGATTGACTATTCCCTTACCTGGCAGACATATAGGCGTCCGTTAGCAGGAGCCCGACGTCTATATGTCTGTTAGGTAGATGAGTACCATTAATTTCCACCATATAGACGTCGGTGCCCCACCTAAACAGACGTCTACAAGGTTGAAAGAAATGACTTTTCACCTAACTGTCAGAAATATAGACGTCAGGTTCGACTGCCCGACGTCTATAATACTATAGACATCGGTTATCCAACTAAGGGATGCCTATATTGCCAACTTATTTACGGAAATGCCACCGGTCATAAATGTACGTCGTGCTTACCCTTAACCGATGTCTATCGAGTGACGTTAAACAACGTTTTTGCACTAGTGAGAAGATTTTTTTTTAAGAGAGAAAATGAAAATTACAAGGGAAGAGAGGGAGAGGGTTAGGGGAAATGAAATGAGTACTACAATTTTTCAACTATATTTTCATTTGAGGAAAAGGAAAACACTTTGCTTAAAAGAAAATAAGATTAAGAGCAAACGTTGTTCATTCTTTATCCTCATCCACCAAAAGGTATGCCTAATTTAATGTGGGAATAGAAATGATGGCAGCATCCTTACATAAAAGAAATTCATATAATGAATTAGTTAGTAATATCTATTGGTGAATTAAAACTTTTACTACCAATAAAAGTATCTATTGGTACTGCCGTCGATATAATTTTTATAATTTCTTTCCATGGTTGTAGTTTCTTGGGAAGTAATATAATAGGATTAATCAATATAATCTAATATTGTGTATTCACTAGTGCAACGAAGGGAAACAAGTGCGGTTTTCGAACCGCGGCATATTTAGTCGCGGTAAAAAGTCTGGGACTTTAGGCCGCGGTTGCAACCGCGGTAAAAAGCTGGGGAATAGATCGCGGTTCCTAATACAACCGCGGCCTAAACCCCTGTTTTTTTTTAAAAAAAAATCGTAGCATTATATGCCGCTGTTGGAAGCACGGTAAAAAGGCCGGAATAGACCGCGGTTCGTGCTACAACCGCGGCCAAAAGTCTATTTAAAAAAAAATAATAAAAACGTGGCACTTTCTACCGCGATTGTGGTAACAACCGCTGAATATTCTCCTGCAGTTTTTTTAAATAGCAAGTCTATTTTTGTGATATCCACTACCACAAAAACAGACCTGCATATCAAAACATGTACACAAATTCAATTTCAACAGATCAAACACAAATTCAAATGTATTTCAACATCACATAAGTACAAAGTCTAATAACTAATAACTAAGAATATTTCAACATGTTCAAATGTATTTTAAATCTAGTAACTAAGAACTATTATATAATCTAACTATATACTTTGCAGCAGCTTTCCTCATGAATGATAGTGGCTTCTCAGGAATTGGTGTAGTAGTCTTGAATCTCTGCACAAGACAATTGATATTAATTAGTGTATATGAATTCCAAATTTTGGAAAAAATCAAAATTTGTTAGATTTAAATATTACCGTTTCCCAGCTTCTTGTGATATGAGAACAAATAATATGGGTCATCCAATACATTACATAGTATCCGCACTCATATGACCCATTCTGTCCGTTACACTACAATATATCATCACAGTTGTAAATAGTTAGTGAATAACATTAAAACAAAATAACTATAACAAAGTATGGCTTTAGCATATGTCAAACCTTGAGAGATATCCGTGCAATCTTTCCTCTGTTAACTATTGATCTCCCAACCATCATCAGACTTGCTGGAATAGAACTATATATTAAAAAAAAGAGTTTTAGCATTCATTTATATAAAAAAGAAAGTCCAAACATTGAGGTTCTTACCAATCAATTAATTGTCTGAGATTTGCGGGAGGAGGCCTATGCAATGAGTAGAACCATAAAGCATAGCTCTCGTGCATAGAAATAACAAGAAGTTGCCAATGGCGCCTGAAATTCATAATAACTTAACTATTATATTTTAAAATCACATATGAAACTTTGTTATGTTAACAAAGTTCACTTACTTGGATATATAAGGCAAAAAATATATTTTCTTGCCGCTTGCAAAACCTCTAATGAGATTTGTGTTGATCTGATCAAAATCATTTGATTCATGAATGGATTTGGGAACAATGTCATGGACTAGCATCGTCCATGTCATCCCTTGGGACGGCTGGTGCGGAACAACTTCCTTTCCCGCTTCTCCCTGTCAAAGTAAATGTTAGATTATACAAAAGATAGAAATAATTGCACATAAATGTTTATGAAGTTTACCTGTGGGAGGCACAACATGTTCCTGTTCCTGTACAGGAGATGGCATCGGGCGCATGCCATAGTTCTCAAACTGCTGCTGGAACATGAAGCTGAACTCACTATACAATTCATCTCTGATCTCTGTTCTGAGCTCTGATCTGAGCTGTGTGGTGAGTTGTGCCGTGAGCTGTGCCCTAATCTCCTTCGTAAGGTCTGCTCGAAGCTTTTTTGAGATCTCTTGTGTCATCCTTTGTTGTTGTTCTTCACTGTATGCATATGAAGTGTGATGAGAAGAGCTCCCAAAATAATCTCAAATTCCTACTCCAGTCCCAGCAGCACGTACACGTCTAGGGTGCTCAGGTCGTCCAATCGCAACGGTAAGAATATCCTGGCGACCCTCTGGAGTGAATTGACCTTGGGAGCTCTGCTCAACCAAGGAGCCCTGTAACATTACAAAACACCATTATTCTTTAAAAAGTTCAATGTAGTATATAAAATGAAATTATTATTATTTTAGGAACAATGATAATTTACAATTCTTTTAGAAATTTCCCGTGCAGTGTCAGAAGAGTAGGTGCCCGATGGTCTCATACGAGCCAACTTCCATTTTTCATGTTGAGAAGGTGGAGAAGGAGGTTGAGGGGGGCTACCACCCTGAGATAGTGGTCTAGCATCTGCCTTTTGCTTGAGGATTTTCTCCTTAAGCTTCCTATACCCACCACGAGATAATAGGTTGGGGTTTTTGTTATGAGCACTTGTTCCTTGTGCTTTGCTTCTAATTGCCTGTCACATATGTTTAATTACTTAGTTCATATGATATATATTTGTTAATGAGGAATTGAATAATATCAACTATACTAACCTGTCATTCCTCTGTTTTCCGACTCTCTACAAAGAGCCGCCAAGTCTCCTCATCAATGGACTTATATGTACTACATGGAGACTTATTTTTATGCTTTCCAAAAATATATCTTGATGTTAACTTACTTTTAAAGTTTCTGAAGTTTTCAGCAACAGTTGATAAACACTTATTTCTAAGTGTTGCGACATTTGGAATGTCAAATGTCAGTTGAAATAAACATAATAAAGTTGTATCAGTACAAAATTATCAATATAAACAAACTGTAATTCAAATGATATTAACTAACTTACCAATATATCGTTCCATATAATGTTCTGATCAACCTCAGACACATGGTCAAAATATGGAGTGTGAATACTAATCTTGTCACGTGCCACTACTCCAAGGTATGATCGAAAGTCATCAGCATTGGGGCCAGTTGCCACATACGTGATCACGTTAACATTCACTGGAGTTCTTTCACCACTATTCTTTCTGATCAAAATTTGTTTCATCATGGTGGGTCCTCTAGTGGATCTGGTAGGGGGAGCCTCATCCCCTGAAGAATGTAGATGATCAGCCATATATCTGTCAAAATAAATAACAACATGAAATATTAATAAAAGAGTTATGTAATATCATATAATTTAACAAAACATGTAATAGTAATCATAGGAAATATATAAAAGGAAAACTTATGTGATATTAATAAAATACTTATACAATAATTGGAAATTCATACATAAAGATATGGATTCATCATATGTATATTCCCTCATCATGATCTGACCGAATTGTTGTAGTTTGAAATGAATGGTTGTCAGCAATATGAATATTAATCAGATTGTCTTCGCTAACTTCAATTTGTTTTTTGCCTTGAAGAGTGACATACCAATTGTCAGACGCAGGATCTTTGACATAAAAATTTGAGATGCTTGATGTACCATGATAAACTGTTCGTCTCGGTAACCCACCTTTCAAAAACCAACCAGTGTCATACCCGATTCATCTATTTTCACACCACTCTTATTGTCAAACCACTTACATTTGAACAATGGAACAAAAAACTTGGTGTAATCAACCTGGTGATGGCTTCCTGTTTTCAAACTTTTGGTGAAGGTGCTTCAACAAACAGACCACCTCTGTTTGCTGGCGAAAACTATCCTTTTTGGAAAATCAGAATGCAAATATATCTTGAATTGCAAGATAAAGGAATTTTAGATGCCATTTTAAATGTTCCATTTGTGCCTACAAAAAATGTTGAGAAAGAAACTGTTTTAAAACCTTTTACTGTGTGAAGTGCTGATGAAAATAGAAAAGCTCAGTATGATGTTAAAGCTAGAAATATAATTTCCTCTACACTGACAATTGATGAATTTTTCAGGATATCTCAATGCAAATACGCAAAGGAAATGTGGGATGTCTTAGAGGTAACTCATGAAGGAACGGATGAAGTCAAGAGGGCAAGAAAGAACTCCCTGATACAAGAGTATGAATTGTTCGGAATGAAGGCTGGAGAAAACATCTATGATGTGCAGAAACGATTCACTCACATTGTAAATCATCTAATGGCTCTCGGTAAGGTGTTTGATAAGGAAGAGATCAACTTCAAGATTTTGAAAAGTCTGAAAAGGAATTGGCAACCAAAAGTCACATCAATCTTTGAATCCAAGGATCTTACAACTATGAACATGGCTACCTTGTTTGGCATGTTACGAGAACATGAAATGGAACTTGGTAGATTAAAGGATGAAGAGGAGATTGAAGAGAAGCAGTCCATTGATCTGAAAGCCTCAAGCAAGAACAACTCAGAAACAGACATGGACGAAAAAGAATTGATGACCTTGATGGTAAGAAAGTTTAGTCGACTTATGCAAAATGATAGTCAATTGTCTAACCATGCAGGTCAAAGCAAAAAGAAGAGCTTCAGTACAAATGTTGTCCAGTGCTATGAATGTGGAAAAGAAGGTTACATCAAGCCTGATTGTCCTGACTTACAGCCGAAGCAAAAAGGAAAGAAAAGATTCCCTCAAGGCAGAAATATGAGAAAAAAAAGGAGCCTACATTGCTTGGGAGAACTCAGATTCAGAAAACTCAAGTGATGAAGATTCTGATCAAGAGGAGGAATCAAATTTGTGCTACATGACAGGAGTAACATGGGACGACTATGACAGTGATGCAGACATATCAAATGAACCAGTGGAAGTCAGGTATGATCTGTTACAAGACGCATTCAAAGAGCTGCATGCTGAAGCAATGCTACTGCAATAAAAGGTTAATCGAATGAAATCTGAAAGAAGAGACTTTGAAAATAGAATTAATAACCTTATTGCAGAAAATGAGAAATTAGAAAAAGAATTAAAAGAAGCTTTGTTACGTACTAAGAATGTTGAAATTAAAACTGTTATAGTAGAAAAAGGTTGTGAAAATTGTCCTTCTCATATTGAAAAGATAAGTTACTTGACTAACACGCTAGCTAAGTTTACTCAAGGTAGAGACAATTTAAATGTTGTTCTAAAATCATCTGGTAGAGCAATTTATAGACAAGGAATTGGTTACAAAGCTCAATCTAACAGAACCAATGCTAGGAAATTTACTTATTTAAGTAAACCTGCTAGAAATGCATGTTTCTATTGTAATTGTGTTGGTCATACTGTTAGAAATTGGTATTATAGAAATGTTTCTATTCCTAAAGGATTATATGTTTGGATATCAAAGGAACAAGTGACAAGGATTAATAATCATGGACCCAAAGTCAAATGGGTACCGACAACCAAAACGTAGTTGTTTTGCAGGATACACAGCTGATGCAGATTGAACTCAAGGATGAATCAATTGTGGAATACATCAAATATCTTGAGAATCTACGACTGGTAAAACTGTATCTATCTGCTGCATCATGCTTATATTGATTGGTTGTTGTTGTATGATTGTTTGTGTTGTATGCTTGATTGTCTCACTAATTGAATTTTATTGAAAATGATTTTCACGAGTCTCAGTTGACTTCAATTTTAATACATTCGCCTATGCTCAGTAATTGCTTTAGTAAATGTTTTTTTAAAGTTGAAATTTTTGTTACTATGTCTGAGTCCTTAAAAGGGTCTAATGTCTGGCACTAAGTCAGTATCTCATAACTATACCTAAACCCTATGTATAGATTGTTGACAAAACAAACTGTATATCAATCTGGTTTTTGATGATGACAACATTATGCTTAATAACAGTACACATGTTGCTGTTTTACATGTTCTTGTTCTGAACTGTTTGTTATATCTGTTTAACATGTTTTGATGTACTGTGATGTATGTTCCTATGTTAATTGTGTGATATATCTGTGGAACATGCTTGTATGATAATGTGTAATAAAATGTCTTTGATAACAGTACATTTTGGAAGTGAAAAATCACAAGCACCTTTATGAACTTATAATTATGTGACAAAGTTCTAGTACAGTCGAATACACTTGTGATGGATTCGACTTTTCTTAAAACTTTGTACAGATTTTGAACATCAGTGCTTTGTGACGTTTTGGATTGAAAAGAATTTCAAAGTTTTTTTACATGTCTCAGTCGACTTTGTCTTGTGTACATTCGACTATATCTTTGATCTGTTTTAGAATTCTGTTATGCTTACACGCTCCAACAACTATATTTTTAAAAGTTAGTTAAGCATTGATAACTTGGTCAACTGTAATAAATGTGTGTTGATTTTTGTTGACTGAGAACCTATGTGTTGACTGTCCGTTATAACTATTTTAATACCATCGACTAGATTAGTAGGCTATTCGACTGAGAAACAATCTGACTAACAGAAAACTATAAATACACTGAACGCGATTTGTTCAGAAGACTTTTGACGCACTGACATTTTCTCTGTGTTAACAGCTCCAAGAATTCTCCAAGAAGACGGTGGTGATCTATCTTGAGAGAGATTCAAAGGGAGAAGGCTTATGCGCTGACGGTGTGATCATTATCTGCACGAAGAAAGTGCTTCTTGATTGATCGCTGAAGGCTTGGCATCCTGTGAAGACTGCCGTGTTGATTGTAGGCTTGGCATCCTGTGACAAGTGCTGGTTAAACGTTGAGGATTGTTCGACGTGGGTTCAGATTGTAGAAGAGGAGATTCTTGCTACAAGTCTGGTTTTGGTTATTGCAGCTATATTTTTGTTTTGGGTTAGAGAGGAGATTTATATTTTTGCGTGAGGCTTCTATAAATTCCTTGTTGTAAAAACCGCAACCATTATAGTGCATTTGCCTCCTAGGTTAAAAGGACACTGGATGTATGCATTATTGGTCGAACCAGTATAAAAACCAGTGTTTGATTTTCTCTATCCCTGTACTCTTTAAATTCAGTCGACTATACTTGTTAAGCAGTCAACTACGTTTTTCCACTGCATTGAAATTTTCATTACTTGCATTTCAAGAAAAGATAAAAAAGCTTTATACTTTTGTTTCAAGATTGCGAAACGATTTTGTTTTTGAAACAACACCAGTTCACCCCCCCTCTCTTGGTGTAAAGAAGCCTACCTGTTTTCCTAACAATTGGCACCATAGCTGGTTTTCTTAAGATATTTGAAAAATTTAGTCGACTCTGTTTTCATTTTATTCAACTATAAAACCTGGGGATGGCTTCCTGTTTTCAAACTTTGGGTGAAGGTGCTTCAACAAACAGACCACCTCTGTTTGCAGGTGAAAACTATCATTTTTGGAAAATTCGCATGCAGATCTTTCTTTAATCGGAAGATAAGGGAATTTTGGATGCCACTTTGAATTGTCCATATGTGCCTACAAAAACTGTTGATAAAGAAACTGTTTTAAAACCTTTTACTGAGTGGACTGCTGATGGAAATAGAAAAGCTCAATATGATGTTAAAGCTAGAAATATTATTGCCTTTGCACTGACAATTGATGAATTTTTTAGGATATCTGAATGCAAATCTGCAAAGGAAATGTGGGATGTCTTAGAGGTAACTCATGAAGGCACGAATGAAGTCAAGAGAGCCAGAAAGAACTCATCGATACATGATTATGAATTGTTCAAATGAAGGCTGAAGAAAACATCTATGATGTGTAGAAATGATTCACTCACATTGTAAATCATCTCATGGCTCTTGGCAAAGTGTTTGATAAGGAGGAGATCAACATCAAGATATTGAAAAGTCTGAACAGGAATTGGCAACCAAAAGTCACTGCAATCTCTGAATCCGAAGATCTTACAACAATGAATATGGCTACCTTGTTTGGCAAGTTACGAGAACACGAGTTGGAACTTGGTAGATTAAAGGATAAAGAGGAGATTGAAGAAAAGAAGTCCATTGCTCTGAAAGCCTCAAGAAAGAACAACAAAGAAGCAGACATGGACGAAAAAGAATTGATGACCTTGATGGTAAGAAAGTTTAGTCGACTTCAGTACAAATGTTGTCTAGTGCTAGGAATGTGGAAAAGAAGGTTACATCAAGCCTGATTGTCCTGACTTACAACCGAAGCACAAAGGAAAGAAAAGATTCCCTCAAGGCAGAAATACGAGAAGAAAAGGAGCGTACATTGCTTGACAGAACTCAGATTCTGAAAGCTCAAGTGATGAAGATTTTGATCAAGAGGAGGAATCAAAATTGTGCTATATGACAGGTGTAACATGGGATGACTATGACAATGATGCAGACATATCAAATGAACCAGTAGAGGTCAAGTATGATCTACTGCAAGATGCATTTAAAGAGTTACATGCTGAAGCTATGCGACTACAATATAAGGTAAATTGATTGAGCTCTAAAAGAAGAGACTTTGAAAATAGAATAAATAACCTTGTTGCATAAAATGAAAGACTAGAAAAAGAATTGAATGAAGCTTTGTTAACTTCTAAAGATGCTGAAATTAAAACTGTTACAGTAGAGAAACAATGTGAAAATTGTCCGTCTCATATTGAAAAGATAAATTACTTGACTAGCACGCTAGCTAAGTTTACTCAAGGTAGAGACAATTTAGATGTTGTTTTAAATTCATCTGGCAGAAGTATTAATAGGCAAGGAAATTGTTACAAAGCTCAATCTAACGGAACCAATGCTAGGAAATTCATTGATTTGAATAAACCTGCTAGAAATGCATGTTTTTATTGCAAGTGTATTGGTCATACTATTAGAAACTGTTATTACAGAAATGTTGCTGTTCTTAAAGGATTATGTGTTTGGATACCAAAGGAACATGTAACAAGGACTAACAATCAAGGACCCAAAGTAAAATGGGTACCAGTAACCAAACCTTAGTTCTTTTGCAGGATACACAGCTGATGCAGAGTGATCTCAAGGATGAATCAATTTTGAAACATATAAAAAATCTTGAGTATCTACAATTGGTAAATCTGTATATATCTACTGCATCATGCTCATATTGATTGGTTGGTGCTGTATGATTGTTTGTGTTGTATGCTTAACTGTTTGATTGATTGAATCTGCTTGAAAATAATTTTGTCGAGTCTTAGTTGACTTCAAATTCAATTCAGTTGACTACAATATCTTACCTTGGATCATGAATCCTAATTTAGCTTTTTGCGCCATTTTTATTCATGATGTCATTGCTTTTTTTTTTTACTCTAGCACACACCTTACTTGTGAAATTCCAATGACCCTTGACTAAACTCTGGATGTTTAGGATCAACTGAAAAATGGCCTCCAAAACCCATCTCTCAGAGAGCGTGAAAGGAAAATCCACTGCATTGTTCGTGGAAACAATTGTTGAAGACTGAATCAGTGGTGATATCTCTGATGAGAAAATTCACATGGGGTTCGAAAAAGAAGTCTCTCCACCAAGACACCTGGACTTGAGACTCTTTGAGAGAGAAGGCTTCAAGTTTCCCGACTGGATTGAGAAACAATATTTGACTACACTAGTGCAAATGAAAGGAAAATGGTTTCCTGATCTTGTTAGGGTCTTCTATAATCATCTGAGAGTTAATGATGGAGTTATTACTTCAAGAGTAAAAGGTGTTGATATCATCATCAACGATGATATTTTGAGATAAACAACTGGTCTCAAACCAGATGGTTTCCTCTCGCATAAACATGATTCTCAAATAAATCACTGGCTAAAAAAAAAGGATATGTTTAGAAGTTGGCTCAGGGTCCCCGTTAGTGAATCAAGAATAAATATGTTACTCCAAAAGATCTCAAAATTGAAGAAATGCTGATGGCTCATATTTTAGCTCAAGTAATTCTGCCAGGGAGACTGTCATTGGAAGAAATGACTACTGAAGATGTTTATCTCCTACATACCATAAAGAACAACATTCCTACAAACTGGATTGAAGTACTTAAGTACCACATGATTAAGGCTACTCAAGTATGCGCTCGAATTCTACCATATAGTATCCTTATTAGCAACATACTGATACTGCATGGAGTAAATGTCTCTGGAGAAAGGATATGCTCAAGCAAGAATAAAAATGCCATAAACTTTAATACTCTTGGATCACTTGAGCTTGTCTGGAGTGAAAAAGGGTGGTACTATGATGAAGATAATTACCAAGCAAATTTGTTTGAAGGAGTCTCTTCACCTGGAATCTCTAAACTTAACTCTGTGTCAAACTGTTCATATGATAAGTATTTTGGTGATCTATTTCAAGTGTTTGGTGAAAGGTTTGATCAACTTGGGGCAAAGATAAACTTCATTTCTCAACTTCTAAAGGATAAGAACCAGGAAGAAAATATATCCATGAGAATAGTCGATGAAGGAGAGGAACGATTAATGCACATCACTGCTTTATTATCAAAATGTGTTTTCTTTTGGAGCATGGCTTATTATGCCATCTTTTGTTGTATTTCATTTGCTTGTACTCCATTTTCTGATCCTATATTCTAATATCTTTCTTAAAAGGAAATGAAATTAGTGTTTTGAATCAATCCAGTTACCTTAATTTGTCTGAATAATATCTGATTCTTTAATTGATTGATTCACTATGTCCTGTTTGAAGTCAACTATGGTTACTCTGTCATGCATGTTTACGTATTGACTTCTGTTGTTATTTGGTTATAATTCTTGCTTAACCATTATGCTTGATCTAGAAAAGGTTATTGAAAGGTTTTGCAGGAAGGACATTGCTTTGGGAAATACAACTGGAATTCAACATTTTCAAAAGCAATGCATTCGACTGATGATTTAAAGCATTCAACTAAGTTTAAATGGGTTAACAATTCAATATATGGAATCTACTTTTATCTTTACTGTTTGCTTAAATCATATATATATCTATTATTATCTCTACTTTTATCTGTTGGAAATATCTAAATTGAGATAATATTGTGAGATTGTTGTAGTTTGTATCATTGCATATATATGTGGTTTGACATTCTGACTTTGATACAACTATGTGCTTAAACTGTTGATTAATCTGTAATATACTGCATTGTGCACTAGAATTGATTTTATTACTCATGCATAATGACAGGGGAGTGTCATTGTTTACACATTTTACATCACACATATATATTCTAGGGGGAGTTAATCCTGTTTTGTGATGAAATTGTGTTTATGAGAGCATCATTGTACTTTATAAATTGCATATTTTTTTTTTATGCATCTCTGATTTCAAATTTGCATAAATATCTCAAGCATTCCTTTTTTGTTAATGCACAAAGGGGGAGAGACATTCCTGAGAGTATGAGAGCAAGTATTAATGCTTTGTGAAAGGGGGAGAATAATCTGTCTCATACTTTTTCTGCTTGATATTATGCTGAATATTGTGCTGAACTGTACAAACATGGTTGAGTTATTTAATCATGGTTGTGCATCATCAAAAAAGGGGGAGATTGTTGACAACACAAACTCTATATCAATCTGGTTTCTGATGATGAGAACACTATGCTTAATAATAGTACACATGTTGTTGTTTTACATGTTCTTGCTCTGAACTGTTTGTTATATCTGTGGAACATGCTTGTATGATAATGTGTAATAAAATGTGTTTGATAACAGTACATTTTGGAAGTGAAAAATCACAAGCACCTTTATGAACTTATAATTGTGTGACAAAGTTCTAATACAGTCGAATACACCTATGATGGATTCGACTATTCTAAAACCTTTGTACAGATTTTGAACATCAGTGCTTTCTGATGTTTTGGATTGAAAAGAATTTCAAAGTGTATTTACATGTGTCCGTCGACTTTGTCTTGTGTACATTTGACTGTATCTTTGATTTGTTTTGGAATTCATTTATGGTTACACGCTCCAACGGCTATATTTTTAGAAGTTAGTTAAGCATTGATTACTTGGTCCACTGTAATAAATGTGTGTTGATTTTTGTTGACTGAGAGCCTATGTGTTAACTGTCTGTTATAACTATTTTAATACAGTCGAATGGATTAGTAGGCTATTCGACTGAGAAACAATCTGACTGACAGAAAACTATAAATAGACTGAACGCGATTTATTCAGAAGACTTTTGATGCACTGACATTTTCATTTCTTGTTTCATATTGAATTCACTGTGTTAACAACTCCAAGAAGACGATGCTGATCTATCTTGACAGAGATTCAAAGGGAGAAGACTTATGCGCTGACTGTGTGATCATTATCTGCACGAAGAAGGTACTTCTTGATTGATCGTTGAAGGCTTGGCATCCTGTGAAGACTGCCATGTTGATTGTAGGCTTGGCATCCTGTGAAGAGTGCTGGTTACACGTTGAGGATTGTTCGACGTGAGTTCAGATTGCAGAAGAGGGGATTCTTGCTGCAAGTCTGGTTTTTGTTGTGCAGTTATATTTTGGTTTTGGGTTAGATAAGAGATTTATATTTTTGCGTGAGGCTTCTATAAATTCCTTGTTGTAAACACCGCAACCATTATAGTGCATTTGCTTCCTGGGTTGGAAGGACACTGGATGTAGGCATTGTTGGCCGAACCAGTATAAAAACTAGTGTTTGATTTTCTCTATCCATGCACTCTTTAAATTCAGTGGACTATACTTGTTAAGTAGTCAACTACATTTTTCCGCTCCATTGAAATTTTCATTACTTGCTGATGGGTGTCGCACCCATTCAAATTTAATGTGCATTAAAGAATGCAGTATAGTACTAGGAAGTGACTCCTAGGTCGTCTCTCAAGGACCAAATGATGTTCGAGAATTAGGTCAGACACGAAGTGAATAGGGGGTTTGTGAAAGGTTTGTGTGAATGCAGACAGAAATGTAAATAGATATGCAGACAAAAATGCAACACAGATGTAAACAGAAAATTCAAAGACAGAATGGAAACGATTGGTTTGATGGGTGTCACAACCCACACAAATTTGATGTGCATAAAGAATGCAGTATAGTACTAGGAAGTGACTCCTAGGTCGTCTCTCAAGGACCAATTTTGCGGTTCGAGAATTAGGTCAGACACGAAGTGGGGGGGGGTTGTTGAAAAGTTTTGTGAATGCGGATAAACAAAATTAAAATACGGATGCAAACAAAAATGTAAACACAGATGTAAAAACGGTTTCAAAGACAGAATGAAAACGGTTGGTCATTAACTTAATTACAATGCTTCCTATCATAGATCAACAAAATAAAGCAACGACTCTAACCTCTAATCCAACACAGTTAACCAACTAAGTGAAGGCTAATCATGTTTTCATAAAAGCGATCTAAGTGAAAGCAGTGTTACCATCAATTCCAATTTACACCATGCAGTTTCATCAACTAAGAGAAGACTCAACACCAACTGGGCAACTAAGCGTATACCCAATTGCAAGTGCAAATACAAATTTCACATTAACCAAGTCAGAGTGGCAAACACAATTACAGTCCGAGAAATCTCAAAGAAGCAATGTAATTTTATTAACAACCAACCAACTAATTTAAGCTAACATCAAAATTAAATTAACACTACCAAACATACTAGACAATATTAAAGTAAAAGACGATGCTAAACCTAACACTACAAGAGATAAATATCCAGACATAATTAAAATGATTAACATCCATCACTCAATTAAATCTACCAAAAGAAAATAAAATTGCAAAAAAAAAACTTCTAAATAGAAATCTCTTTAGCCGTGACATGTTAAGTTTCCATGGGTTTCATTCTAAAAAGAAATAAAAATAGTGCCTTACTAACATCAAAGGAAACATGTGCTTTTCACAATTGAAAATTCCAAAATTAAAATCTTTCAGCCGTGACATTCCTATTCTTCAAAACTGAAAATGAATGCAGCACTTTTCTAAAATAAAACTTTGAATGCTATTCCAAGAGTTTAACGTCAGCATTGCACCTACACCCAAGCTGAAATGAATGTTATTTAAAATAAAGAAAATGTGTTCCCTTTCCCCAACGAAATCACGTGCACACACACAGAAAAATGAATCACCGTTTCATCAATATGATAAAAAAAACCAAAAGAGATAAATGCAGGTCCTTGCCGTGACCAAATGGCTTTCCTTCCATGAAATCAAGTGCTTCATTCTCAAATAAATAAAAGATAAGCTAACCACAATAAGCTACTACCGTCCCATCTCACGTAGCAGCATCTACTTCTACCTAATCTACTTTTCATTCTAAAAGAAATAAAGGAAAAATTTTGCTAACACAGCTGCCAAGAACGTGCCATCCAGCCAACTTTCACACCACTTCCTCCAATTAATAGTCAACCCAACACAAAATGTTAGTGGCAGCAGCAGCACTTTTTAAGGAAATAAAAAGTAAAGAGATTTAATGCAAGCTTCACTCATTCAACAATGAAAAAAAACTAACAAGAAAGAAATGTTTTTCTCATTCCAACGCTGCAAATAATAAATTAAACGGAGAAAGAAATGAGCTTGTTCATTCAACCCATCAAAAACCATGAATTCATTCAATAACCTTAGACAACGTTCCGAGAAAACAAAAAGCAAAAGGGGCGGCTGGATCCATTTTCCTTCCTCCCAGCAGCATTTTTAACGAAGGCTAAAAGAGAAAAAAAAAAAGGGTGTGACGGCTGCACACACCAGGCCGTGTGTCTCTCCCTTCTCATTCATCCAAAATCAAAAAACATCAACATGGTTCCCAAGCTCAGCTAGAAGTCACGGCTTTCTCCAAAAAAACGTTGAAGACCAGCTGCCCCCAAAACAAGTGACGGCTGCCCTCTACAAAGGCCGTGTGTCTCCTTTCTTTGGGTGGGGTCCACACAAAATAAAACCCTAGAGTGCCAAGTCACCCTCTTCTACACTTGGACTAAGTCTAAATTACCAAAAATTGGCCCAAATTACAAAACTTGGTTTAAAAAGCCTAATTTACTAAATTAAAATTTGATTAATTTTAAAGTGTCTTTGTGGAGAGTCTTGAATGAATTGATGTCTTCTCTAATGTCCAAAATTGTATCTCCAAAATTTTCCCTGCAATTAAAAATGCAAATAATTAGCTCAGAATATTCAAATTAATTAAAATTAGAATTTCTGGTCAAATTAAGCGCAATTAGCAAAAACGGGAAAATATTGAACATTTAAGCACAATTCCCTGATTAATTCTAGCATAATAAACTAAATGAAGTCAAGAAAATATCGACTCATCAGTGTCGGACCCATTCAAATTTAATGTGCATTAAAGAATGCAGTATAGTACTAGGAAGTGACTCCTAGGTCGTCTCTCAAGGACCAAATGTGGTTCGAGAATTAGGTCAAACACGAAGTGAATGGGGGTTTTGTGAAAGGTTTGTGTGAATGCAGACAGAAATGTAAACAGATATGCAAACAGAAATGCAACACATATGTAAACAGAAAATTCAAAGACAAAATGGAAACGGTTGGTCATTAACTTAATTACAATGCTTCCAATCACAGATCAACAAAATAAAGCGGCGACTCAAACCTCCAATCCAACACAGTTAACCAAGTAAGCGAAGGTTAATCATGTTTTCATAAAAGCGAACTAAGCAAACGCAATGTTAACATCAAATCCAATTTACACCATGCAGTTTCATCAACTAAGCGAAGACTAAACACCAACTAGGCAACTAAGCATATACCCAATTGCAAGTGCACAAACAGATTTCACATTAACCAAGTTAGAGTGACAAACATAATTACAGTCCAAAAATCTCAAGGAAACTTTATAATATTGCTAATGACCAACTCAACTACCCTGAGCTAACATGACAGTTAAATTAACACTACCAAAAATACTAGACAACATTAAAATAAAAGAAAATATTAAACGCCTAACTAATAAATGAAGAGCACATTACAGCGGAAATAAAACTTGAAATGCACAATGTAAATGCGTGAACAGTAGATGACACATGGTGTAAGCAAATTTAAATGCATCAATTAATCAAAAGAAAGGAAAGGCACATTGCATTTTAGCTAGAGAAAAACTGTGCTGCTGGAATATTACTTCAATTCAAAAGTGTGTGAACCAATAACAGCATGTGCTCCTCTCAAGC
This sequence comes from Vigna reflexopilosa, assembly GCA_027742785.1. Classification (NCBI taxonomy): domain Eukaryota; kingdom Viridiplantae; phylum Streptophyta; class Magnoliopsida; order Fabales; family Fabaceae; genus Vigna; species Vigna reflexopilosa. The sequence continues at coordinate 18,848,574 of CM050928.1, read as the reverse complement.
CAATAAAAGAGGATTCATCACCGCCTATGCACCTACAAATTAACGTAGCAGATCCCACTTTTCTAAATAAAATAAAACGAAATCCTATGCCCTCAAAAATTGAAAATGGAATGTGCTGAAAAGAAATTTAAATGCCATGAGGTGTGAGCCCTGCTACTGCCATCCAAGCCGTGACACCTCCAGCTTCAAAAATGCAAAATGTAATTTAAAGGAAATGTTGTGGCAGCGTGCTAGACTAGGCTTCAATGACAGAGTGCAAGAAAACCAAAATGAAAAGGCAAGAGTGAATTTAGCAAATAGCAATCAACGTGAGCTTTCATTCCAAGAGAAAAGTAAGTCTGCTTCACTATTTCATCAATAGAAAACAACGTTTAAAGCAAAAAGGCTAAAAGAAAATAATCAGAATGATTGTGACGGCTGGACACCTATCCCATATCTCTCCATTCCATCCTCAATGTTCACAGAAAAACTCCCCCAGCTCCTGTGTGTGTGGCGGTTGTGGCTCTCTCTAGAAATCTGCTTTTAGGGTTTTTATATAACCCCCAAAATACCAAAATGCCCTCCTAATGGGCCTAACCTGAAAGTAGACCAACAATTGGGTCCAAAGTCCTAAACTATCACCCAATGGCCTTCTAAAACGGAATTAGACTACACTATTGATGTGGCCACCCTCTTGAAGTCCAAGAATGTGCTTCCAACACTGCTGCTGCGTTCCTCTGGCCAACCGTTCGGTCAATACTAGCTTGTCGTTCGGTGAAACACTACTCTGGAGATTAGTTCCTTGGTGCACAGTGCAGTCTTCATCAGACCGTTCAGTCATGCATCCTTAGGCAACAGTTTCTTGCCGTTCGGTCTCAATTCATTCGGTTCAGCAGGTTTGCAGGTTTGCTCTGACCATTCAGTGCAAAACTTTCGCAGACCGTTCGGTTTGAATTGCTCGGCCATTTGGTGCAAGCTCACAGACCATTCGGTATGGACTTAGACAAGTCGTTCGGTCTAGCACACTTTGTCAGACCGTTCTGTCAAGACTCACATGCAGCTTCCAAGACCGTTCGGCCAAGTCCTTAGAAGACCGTTCGCTCACGCATTTGTTCCAAAGCCGTTCGGTCTATAGTGCTCTACAGGATCAGAAACTGGTGATCGATGCATATTCCCTCAAGACCGTTCGACACATAACTAATCAGACCGTTCGGTCAAGACTGGCCATCTTCAATGGACTCTTTCTCAACCTTTCAACAGTGATTGTCCTGCACAAAATGATTGAAATAATTAAGCCCAAATAATTCAAATTAATACAAATAAGAATTAGTCTTGAAATTCAGCCCAAATAGTGAAAATGAGATAAAAATGGAGAATTAGACATATTTCACTAATACAATATGGTTCGAAAAGCTAAGTGAATATTAGAAAATAACGACTCATCACTTGCATTTCAATAAAAGATCAAAAAGCTTTATACTTTTGTTTCAAGATTGCGAAAAAATTTTTTTTTGAAACAACACCAATTGACCCCCCCTCTCGGTGTAAAGAAGCCTACCTGTTTTCCTAACACCCTTGTCTACTCTGAGGAGGAACTATTCTCTTGAAATGGCTTCATCCTCGTCAAAGCAATTCAAAATCATCTCAACTGCTGAAAGATTTTCGCTACACCAAAGTTCATTGATCTAAATTTATTTGAAAGAGAAGGATTCAGGTTTCCGAGCTGGTTGCAATCTCATGATCTTTCATCATTGGTTCAACATAGGGGCTTGTGGTACCCTGACCTTTTGAAAGTATTTTATCACAACTTGAAACGGGTGGACGGAAACATTCACTCCAGAGTTAAAGGTGTTGACATTGTGATTGATGATAATACCTGGTTTGATACGATTGGTCTAACAGCTGAAAATGAGCCCACTCATCTAATTCTATCAGCGGAAGATAGTTTACTAAGGAAGAAAGACATCTACAAAGAATGGCTAAGATTACTTAATGATCGTTATGCTATAAGGAACTTTGATCATGAAGGGCTTAAGATTGAAGAAAGAGTAATGGCTCACATTTTGGCGTCTGTAATTCTCCCAGGAAGGATATCTGATTCAAGGAAACTGAAGACATCTTTTTGTTGTATGTGCTCAAGAATAATATCCCTACCAATTGGATAAGAGTACTGAAAGACCATATATTTGAAAATGCATTGAACAAATCAATCTACTTGCCTTATGCATTATTGACAAGAAAGATTATTGAAGAGCAAGGGGTTACCATGGTAGGAGAAAGAAAGCCCAGGTGTAACTGTACAAACATGATAAATCAGAATACTCTGATTTCATTTGGACTGACTAGAACACCACGAGGATGGTGCTTCAAGGGTGAAGAACATTTATTATACCTGTATGGAAATACCTTTGTCACACTTGAACAGAGAAACACTGCTACCTATCAACTTTAGAATATTGAAAACAAACTTAATCAGCTTGAAGAAAAAGTTGACTTGTTAACACGTAGAGGAATGGAAGATGAGACTACTGAAGACAACACTATGCACTCTCATGTGTAACAAGGGATAGTTGGTTTAGTCGTGTGAATCTGAGTTGTGTTAGCCACCACTCTTTTGTTTTCTTTGTGTATGGCTTATAATGCCAAGTTTTGTTGTTTTTCTTTTGAGTTTTCCTTGTTTGATCCTATCATTGTAATATCTTTTTCAAGGAAATGAAATTAGTATATTGAATCAATCCAGTTGCTCTTAATCTGATTGTTTAAATATCTGATATACTGATTGATTGATTCGACTGTGATTTGAGTGAGGTCAACTATGCTTAATCTGACATATTTTTTTATTTTGACTTCTGTTATTCCGATTATAATTCTTGCTTAACAAATATGCTTGATCTAGAAAAGGTTGTTGAAAGGTTTTGTAGGAAGGTCATTGCTTTGGAAGCTACTAATGGAATTCAACATTTGAGAAGCAATGCATTCAACTGATGATTTAACGCAATCGACTGAGTATTACAGGATTATAAATTCCACATCTGGAATTTGGTTCTATCTTTAATGATTGCTTAAATCCTATATATCTGCTATTATCTCTGCTATTATCTGTTGCAAATATCTTAATAGAGATAATATTGTGAGATTGTTGAAGTTTGTATCATTGCATATCTAAATTGTTTGCTATCTTGTCTTTGATACAACTATGTGCTAAACTGTTGTTTAATCTGTGATATGCTGCATTGTGCATCTGATTTGATTTTATTACTTATGCATAATGACAGGGGGAGTATCACTCTTTAGACAATTTTACATCACATGCCTGTATTTCAGGAGGAGTTAACATTGTTTTGTGATTAAATTGTGATTGTGAGAGCATCATTGTATTTTATGCTTTGCATATCTTTCTGATGCTGATTTGAAAACTTGCATATATATCTAGAGCATTCCTTTTTTGTTAATGCACAAAAGGGGAGAGAAATATGAGAGTATGAGAGAAATTATGAAAGCTTTGTGAAAGGGGGAGAATAGTTATTCTACCTCATACTTCATCTGCTTGATATTGTGTTGCTAATACAGAGTAATTGAACTGTGTTAAATTTGTTGCTATATGGTATTACTCTGTTTTGTATTAAACTGTGCAAACATGGTTGAGTTATTAATCATGGTTGTGCATCATCAAAAAAGGGGGAGATTGTTGAGATTGTTGACAACACAAACTCTATATCATTCTAGTTTTTGATGATGAAAACACTTTGCTTAATAACAGTACACATGTTGCTGCATTACATGTTCTTATGCTCTACTGATTGTTGTATCTGCTGAACATGTTTGATGTACTGTGTTGTATGTTCCTATGTTGATTATTTGATATATTTGTTGCACATGCTTACATGATTATGTGAAATGTGACATGATTTATCACATATGTTTTATTGCACATTTTTTAAAGTGAAAAACCACAAGCACTTTCATGAACTTATAACTGTGTGACAAAGTTATAGTACAGTCGACTACATTATTAATCGATTCGACTATGCTAAAACCTTTGTACAGATTTTGAGAATCAGTGCTTTGTGACGTTTTGAGTTGAAAAGAATTTCAAAGTGTTTTTACATGTGTCAGTCGACTTTGTCTTGTTTACATTCGACTGTGTCTTTGATCTGATTTGGAATTCTGTTATGCTTTGCGCTCCAACGGCTATATTTTTAAAAGTTAGTTAAGCATTGATGACTTGGTCAACTGTATTAAATATGTGTTGATTTTTGTTGACTAAGAGATACTATGTTGATTGTCTGTTATAACTGTAATAATACAGTTGACTGAATTAATAGCCTATTCGACTGAGAAACAGTCTGACTGATAGAAAACTATAAATTGATTGAACACGGGTTGTTCAGAGACTTTTGATGATCTAACATTTTCATTCTTGTTTTAGTTTGAATTCTCTGTGATTACAGCTCCAAGAATTCTCCAAGAAGACGGTGGTGATCTTGCTTAAGAGAGATTCAAAGGGAGATAGCTTGCGCACTCATTTTCTGATCAAATATTGCACAAAGAAGGTGCTTCTTGATTGATCATTGAAGGCTTGGAATCTTGTGAACACTGCTGCATTTTGTGAAGGCTTGCCCTCCTGTGAAGACTACTGCATTTTGTGAAGGCTTGGTATCCTGTGAAGACTGCTGCATTTTGTCAAGGCTTGGCATCTTCTGACGACTGCTGGAATTGGACCTTTTGTGATACATGTGTTTCATGTTGAGGATTGTTCGACGTGGTTTCAGATTGCAGAAGAGGGGATTGTTGCTGCAAGTTTGGTTTTGGTTATTGCAACTATATTTTGGTTTCAGGTTAGAGAGGAGACTTATATTTTTGACGTGAGGTCTTCTATAAATTACTTGTTGTAAAAACCGCAACCATTATAGTGCATTTGCTTCCTGGGATGGAATGACACTGGATGTAGGCATTGTTGGCCGAACCAGTATAAAAACCAGTGTTTGATTTTCTCTATTCCTGCACTCTTTAATTCCAGTCGACTTTATATTTTATGCAGTCAACTACGTTTTTCCGCTGCATATAAATTTTCATTACTTGTGTTCCAAGAAAGTTCAAAAAGCTTTGCTCTTTTGATAAAAGATTGCGAAAATATTTTGTTTTTGAAACAACACCAATTCACCTCCCATCTTGGTGTAAAACCGAAGCCTACCTGTTTTCCAACATAACAAAGCTATAGTATAGTTGATTCCATTATTAATATATTCGACTATGCTAAAATCTTTGTACAGATTTTGGGAATCAATGCTTCGTGAGATTTTGAGAAGGAAAGAATTTAAAAATGTTTTTACATGTTGAAGTCGACTATGTGCGCCACATATTCGATTGTATTAGTTATTTGTTTTGAAATTCTATTATGCTCTTGCACTATAACGACTATATTTTCAAAATTTAGTTGAGCATTGATTAGTTGGTCATGAAATTAAGAATCAATTCAAATACATGAGAGTTTACAAGGTTACATCATTCCCCAACAATAAATAGAAATTAGTTCCCCATAGACATGGGGGAACTCTATGAACAATGGAAGAAAGAATGAGAAAGAAAGCCTAAGAATTGGCTAAAGAGTGTATTCTATGCTCTTCTTTGCCAGGGATGCAAAACCTAAAGCCCTAGGGTCCTTTAAATAGTGTCAAAGGCGTGCCAAAACAGGGTACGGTCCAAAAGAATGGAAACGGAGCAGAAACAAGGCCTGGTCCATGAAAGTCGTCACCCAGGCGTCTAAGGAGGTCGCCCGAGCGAGAAGAGAGCTTCATGTATGGCCATGAGTACGAATATGGTCGCCCAAGCTATGAGGCTTAGTCGCCTAGGCGACCAGGATTATCGCCCAGGCGACGGACGTCGATACAACTCGCTTGATCTTCGCTTCTAGTCGCCCGGGCTTCGTGCTTTCCCTCCTTCTGGTGCCTTTTTTACCCCTTCTGAGCTCCATCTTCTTGGCTTTTCATCTCTTCTTCCAAAATTACCTCAATCTCTATTAAAACAAGGGGAATCAGTCATAAAATCATTGAAATCAACCTCAAGTCTCTTATTCCTACAATTTATTGAAAAAGCGTGAGTCCAAGCAAGTTTCTAAGTGAAAAAAGGTTCTTTTAGTATCAAAATTACATCACAAATAACGATGTTTTAAACCATTATCAGAACCCCAAACTTAGAAATTTGCTTGTCCTCAAGCAAACAAAATGTAACTCAATTGTTCAAAACAATCACCACAATGAATCAACCCTTTTCAAAAACTTTTCTTTCAAGACAAGGAATCACTTTTATCAATTCAGCATAAAGATCTCAGTCAAGATGTGCAGATGCCTTAATTCAATCAAGGTCAATGTGATGCTCAAATACTTCCAACAGGTTCTATCCTTTAAGAATGATCAATCAACCAAGCAAAGATACAATCAAAAATTCAGACAACTATTCCTCACCAAGGAAAGTGTTTCACTCAAGCGTTGAAAAACATATCACTCAAGCACTCAAAAGTGTCTCACTAAGCACAATGTGTATAGTGTTGTGTTTCTCTCTGCTATCACAATGTCACACAAATTAATTTTGCCTTTCATTTAACCACAATCAAACATACTCCCAAGCAAGTTATCATCACAAGGGCTTTTCATGGCTTATAACTTGGCTAGGCTAAGAAGGAAATTGGTTTTTCTAGTTAGCAAAGTTTCTTGAGTTAAGAGAGACATTTATGAATTTATCCTTTAAGAACAACTCTCTTTCTTTTTCCCAGTTTTCCCTTGTAGTGAGCTTTTTCTCGTGATTTTTATCAATTTTTTCTTTTCTTTTCTTTTGCCTTTGCTTTTCACTTGCTTTTGCTTTTTATTAATCACTGTCGAGAGAAGTGGGTGTTCAGATTGTTGACAACAGAAACTCTATATCACTCTAGTTTTTTATGATGACAACACTTTGCTTAGTAACAGTACACATGTTGCTGCATTACATGTTCTTATGTTGTACTGATTGTTATATCTGCTGAACATGTTTGATGTACTGTATTGTATGTTCCTATGTTGATTGTTTGATATAATTGTGGAACATGCTTACATGCTTATGTGCAATGTGAAATGATTTATCACATATGTTTTACTGCACATTTTTTAAAGTGAAAAACCACAAGCACTTTCATGAACTTATAACTGTGTGACAAAGTTATAGTACAGTCGACTACATTATTAATGGATTCGACTATGCTAAAAGCTTTGTACAGATTTTGAGAATCAGTGCTCTATGACGTTTTGAGTTGAAAAGAATTTCAAAGTGTTTTTACATTTGTCAGTCGACTTTGTCTTGTTTACATTCGACTGTGTCTTTGATCTGATTTGGAATTTTGTTATGTTGTGCACTCCAATGGCTATATTTTTAAAAGTTAGTTAAGCACATTGATGACTTCATCAACTGTATTAAATGTGTGTTGATGTTTGTTGACTGAGAGCTACTATATTGACTGTCTGTTATAACTGTAATAATACAGTCAACTGAATTAGTAGCCTATTCGACTCAGAAACAATCTGACTTACAGAAAACTATAAATTGGCTGAACACGAGTTGTTCAAGGACTTTTGATGATCTAACATTTTCATTGTTGTTTCAGATTGAATTCTCTGTGATTACAGCTCCAAGAATTCTCCAAGAAGACGGTGGTGATCTTGCTTAAGAGAGATTCAAAGGGAGATAGCTTGCACACTCATTGTCTGATCAAATACGGCACAAAGAAGGTGCTTCTTTATTGATCATTGAAGGCTTTGCATCCTGTGAAGACTGTTGCATTTTGTGAAGGCTTGGCATCCTGTGAAGACTGCTGGAATTGGACCTGTTGTGATACAGGGGTTTCACGTTGTGGATTGTTCGACGTGGTTTCAGATTGCAGAAGAGGGGATTCTTGCTGCAAGTCTGGTTTTGGTTAATGCTGCTATATTTTGCTTTTGGGTTCGAGAAGATATTTATATTTTTGACGTGAGGTCTTCTATAAATTGCTTGTTGTAAAAACCACAACCATTATAGTGCATTTGCTTCTTGGGTTGGAAGGACACTGGATGTAGGCATTGTTGGCCGAACCAGTATAAAAACCAGTGTTTGATTTTCTCTATCCATGTACTCTTTAATTCTAGTCAACTTTATATTTTACGCAGTCAACTACGTTTTTCGGCTGCATATAAATTTTCATTACTTGCGTTTCAAGAAAGTTTAAAAAGCTTTGTACTTTTGATAAAAGATTGCGAAAATATTTTGTTTTTGAAACATCACTAATTCACCCCCCCTCGTTGTGTAAAAACGAAGCCTACCTATTTTCCAACAATTGGCACCAGAGCTGGTTTCCATAACATATTTGAAAATTTAGTCGACTTTGTTTTTATCTTATTCGACTATAAACACTGGGGATGTCTTCCTGTTTTCAAACTTTTGGTGAAGGTGCTTCAACAAACAGACCACCTCTGTTTGCTGGCGAAAATATCCTTTTTGGAAAATCAGAATGCAAATATTTCTTGAATCGCAAGATAAAGGAATCTTAGATGCCACTTTATATGGTCCATTTGTGCCTACAAAAACTGTTGAAGAGAAAACTGTTTGGAAACCTTTTACTGAGTGGACTGCTGATGAAAATAAAAAAGCTCAGTATGATGTTAAAGCTAGAAATATAATTACCTCTGCACTAACAATTGATGAATTTTTCAGGATATCTAAATGCAAATCCCCAAAGGAAATGTGGGATGTCATAGAGGTAACTCATCAAGGCACGGATGAAGTCAAGAGAGTAAGAAAGAACTTCGTGATACAAGAGTATGAATTGTTTAGAGTGAAGGCTAGAGAAAACATCTATGATGTGCATAATGATTCACTCACATTGTAAATCATCTAATGGCTCTCGGTAAGGTGTTTGATAAGGAAGAGATCAACATCAAGATTTTGAAAAGTCTGAACAGGAATTGGTAACCAAAAGTCACAGCAATCTCTGAATCCAAGGATCTTACAACTATGAACATGGCTACCTTGTTTGGCAAGTTACGAGAACATGAATTGGAACTTGGTATATTAAAGGATGAAGAGGAGATTGAAGAGAAGAAGTCCAATGCTCTAAAAGCCTTAAGCAAGAACAACTCAGAAACAGACATGGACGAAAAAGAATTGATGACCTTGATGGTAAGAAAGTTTAGTCAACTTGTGCAAAATGATAGTCACTTGTCTAACCATGCAGGTCAAAGCAAAAAGAAGAGCTTTAGTACAAACAATGTCCAATGGTATGAATGTGGAAAAGAAGGTCACATCAAACCTGATTGTCCTGACTTACAGCCAAAACAGAAAGGCAAGAAAAGATTCCCTCAAGGTAGAAATCTGAAAAAGAAAGGAGCTTAAATTGCTTGGGAGATCTCAAATTAAGAAAACTCAAGTGATGAAGATTCTGATCAAGAGGAGGAATCAATTATGTGCTACATGACAGGAGTAACATGGGACAACTATGACAGTGATGCAGACATATCAAATGAACCAGTGGAAGTCTAGTATGATCTGCTACAAGACGCATTCAAAGAGTTGCATGCTAAAGCAATGCGACTGCAATACAAAGTTAATCGACTGAACTCTGAAAGAAGAGACTTTGAAAATAGAATTAATAACCTTGTTACTGATAATGAGAAATTAGAAGAAGAATTAAAAGAAGCTTTGTTATCTGCTAAGAATGTTGAAATTAAAACTGTTACAGTAGAAAAAGATTGTGAAAATTGTCCTGCTAATATTGAAAAGATAAGTTACTTGACTAGCACGCTAGCTAAGTTTACTCAAGGTAGAGACAATTTAAATGTTGTTTTAAAATCATCTGGCAGAGCAATTTATAGACAAGGAATTGTTTACAAAGCTCAATCTAACAGAACCAATGCAAGGAAATTTATTGATTTAAGTAAACCTGCTAGAAATGCATGTTTCTATTGTAATTGTGTTGGTCATACTGTTAGAAATTGCTATTACAGAAATGTTGTTGTTCCTAAAGGATTATATGTTTGGATACCAAAGGAACAAGTGACAAGGATTAACAATCATGGACCCAAAGTCAAATGGGTACCAGCAACAAAAACTTAGTTGTTTTGCAGGATACACAACTGATGCAGATTAATCTCAAGGATGAATCAATTATGGAATACATAAAAAATCTTGAGAATCTACAACTGGTAAAACTGTATCTATCTGCTGCATCATGCTTATATTGATTGGTTGTTGTTGTATGATTGTTTGTGCTGTATGCTTGATTGATTAACTGATTGAATCTATTTGAAAATGATTTTCACGAGTCTCAGTCGACTTCAATTTTAATAATTTCGACTATGGTCTGCAAGTGTTTTATATTTCTGATTTGTAAGACCGTTAGAATTTAAACTTGTGGTTTAATGATAATCTTTGGCACGTCTTCCTTCTATATAAGGGTGTGATAGTCTGATGCACTGTTAAACCCCTGGCAAGTGTATCAGATCGTATCAAGTAATAATAATTGGTAAACCCAATATCGTTCTTCCCAAAGGACTCTTAAGGCCTCATCTTTTGTGTAAACTAATCTTTTAAGACTTGAGAAAAGAAAATAATTTTAATGGTTTCAAATGCAAAACAAAAATAAACATGTAAATGCAGGAATTCAATTGACGAAGAGAAACTATGAATGAATGAGGTTGTTGGGGGTTACAATTTCATCTTATCCGCCCTCATATATCTACTCTTCTTATTTACTTTGCTTATTTATCATATTGCCATGCAAACGTTCTTGGTCTACCCTTAACCCAATCCTTTGGTGAAAAGAGCCTATTACTAATTACCGGCTTGTTATCCCTAGCCTCCCCTAGTAACTAATAATGCATAATGAGCAGAAGCAAAATACAATTGATCGTCCTACCCCTATCCCTAGGAGGTATTAACATAATCAAGGAATTCTCCCCAGTTCATGACATTATCGTACGTCCCCGTATCAATAAAGACAAACAACATCTACCGAATGAGTTAAACTGTAGAAGCATTAAGCACAGGTAAAGAACCCAACAATTGATAAATCAAGCATATGCAAGCATATAAAGTAAACAAGAACTTCAATATATGAGAGTTTCAAAAGATTACATTGTTCCCCAACAACTAAGGGTTTAGTTCACCATAATCATGGTGAAACTAGATGAATTGAATGGAAGAATGGAAAAAGCAAACCCTAGAATTGATAAAGTGGAGCCTAAGCATCCAAGAAATCTCCTCCAAAGGTGTAGAGTTGTTGTGGACTTGTTCTCTGCCAAAAGAATTACATTTGAATTCGTACTAGGGCTATATATAAGCCAAAAAGATAACAGAAAAGATCTCAGAATCCAAAATATAAAAACATACAACCACCCAGGCGCCTAAATTGACCGCTCAGCGGTTTGCCTCAACACACGCCACCGCCCAGGCGCCTAAAATGACCGCTGAGCAGTTTGCCTCTTGTCGCTCTGGACGCTCAGCGTCACCGCCTAGGCGCCAGACAACAACTTTTCCTTGCACTAGGACGCTCAGCGGTGGAATTGACCGCTGAGCGGTTCGCAGACTCTTCTTTTCTTCTTTTTTCTCCTTCATTCTTGAGTCTATGACCTTCCTACTTCATTACCATCTTCCATTTTCATCAAAAACCCTGCAAAACAATGCAAAACAAGCATAATATCTCTAAAAACAACTTTTGACTCTCATGTAACACAACTTAAGAGTTTTACTTGATTCTAAGCTCATTTAAGCTACAAAGGGTGTGTTTTAATATCAAATTTATGCATGAAAATAACGGTTTTCAGATCGTTATCATGCACTCACACACACTATGATAAACAAAACCCATATTCTGATTCTAGAGAAACCTTTCCCTTATTCTGCTCAAATGGCTGCCTCTTCATCAAGACCTGGAAAGCGACCTATGTCAGCAAGAAGAGAGGATAATCCTTGTGGCTGGATCAGTGATGATAATACCAGAGAAAGATTTCTCATTATGAGAACACTCAAGGAAGTTGTCAGACATCACATGACAGAACTGACTCTATTCGAACAAGAACAATTTATGTTTCCTGAAGATCTCAAATTTCAACGTCTTGACAAATTCATTCAAATGAAGGGAGATTGTTATAATGAATTAGTGGAAGTTTTCTACTACAATGTTAAAGAAATTGATGGAAACATTCATTCACGGGTAAAAGGTGTAAACATTGTTATCGACGATAACATGTGGTGGAAGATCGCTTAACTAAGAAATGATGGAGTGCTATCTCACAAATTTGACTGTCCACGATACAAGAAGATACGGAAAACCGAAATGTTCAAGAGTGATGGACGAAGGCTCCAAGGAGAAGACCATAGGTGTGACGCAAATCCTCGAAGCTTCTTCCAGAAAGAAGAAGACGCAACAGAATGTTGAACAATCTCTAGATCGAGAGAGAAATTGAAGGAAACCGAGAGAAGAACACGACACAGAGGATGAACTCGTTAGAAACCCTAAATAGAGTAAAAACCCTAATCTAAACCGATTAAACGGAGGAGAAGAAGTTTTAATCGGTGGAAAGTGGTTTAAAAGGTAGAAAATGGAAATACAACCGATGGAAATGGATTTAAACGGTGAGAAAAGGATTTTGACCGATGGCAAACAAAAGAAATGGAGGAAGAGTACGGATCTGTGAAGAAAAGTAGGTTTACCGGTGGAAACGGAGGAGATATGGCCGATCTATGGTTGGAGACGAGGAAGAGGCGCTCGTGATGAAGAAACCCTAGTAGAGGTTTCTCATATGTGGAAAATGAATTGGGCGAAATGAGTGAATGGTGCGTCTGAAGGAGGAATGAAGTTGTGGTGATGTGGCAGTGGAGAAGTTGATCCGTAGATGTGGCGGACAATGTCTGGTGTAGCGTGGAGTAATGGTGACGCAATGTGACGTCCGATGAGAGAGAAGCACTTGGAATGGAAAATGAGAGTGAGGAAGTGTGACTTGGAAGGTGGCTAAAGGGAGTCTTTGGACTCTCTAGCCTTGTGACTTTCAAGAGAGAATTAATTTCTGATTTAGAAATCTCAATTCTCATTCATCTCCAAAGTAAGAATACAAGTGAGGAGTTGGGTATTTATAATGACCCATGCTCCTTGAAAGCTAAGCTACAGATACAATGAATTGTAAAAGTAAGAAAAAGAGGACTACGTCAGGGAGGATTCCATCATACCCTCCCTCTTAAGAAAAGATTTGTCCTCAAATCTGGCAATCGCCTTATGAAGAAGCTCCACAAAGTCTTGGGAGCATGGCCATCTTTAAGTGGCCTTATTCTTTTAGATCCACTTGTCTTCCTCCTAGATCAAACATGAATCTGCAATATGCATCAAATATATCTTCAATCAATATCGATCCAAAGGAGAATATTTCTACAAAAACAAGAGAATAAGGACTCCAAATCCAAATGTTTTGATTTGTCAACTTTGAAAATTTTAGAAGTCCAAATTCACTTTTGTCTTGAGTTATTTGTTGCCTTAAAAATAACAATAACTCAAGATTTGAATTGCCATCTTTTGAAAAAGTTTTCATAGAATATGGGATGACAATTTGTTTGAAAGAGAAATTAAAATTAGAAGAGTGAATAATGATTGGAAAAGATTGAAAAGATTGAAAACCTTCCTTTTTAAGATTGGGTTCTATGGTTGCTATCAGTAGCACATCTTCCTTTTCTTTCTTTTCCCTTTCTTGTCTTTCTCTCCTTCTCTTATCCTCTTCTATTCTCTCTCTTTCTCTTTTCTCTTCTTCTTTTCTTCTTTCTTCTTCTCTCCTCTCTTCTTCTCTCCTCTCTTCTTCTCTCCTCTCTTTTTCTTCTCTCACTCTCTTCTCTTCTTCTTTCCTTTCTTCCTTTTCTTTTCTTTCTTTCCTTTCTTCTTCTTTTCTCATATTCTCTCTTTCTCTTTTCTTATCCTTGATCTCTTTAAGTCTATGCCCAAATTCCAATTCTCTCCAAAGAAACACATGATCACTTAAACTCTTAAGAAACATTTTTCCCTCTTCAATGCAATCTTTAATTAATCCTAGGTTTCTTTTAATGCTTGAAGGCACAAAATTTCTTCTCATGCAAGCTTTTAAATCATACAAATTATGAATGGAGGACTTTCTACCTTTCCTAACATGGTATTGTCTTTCATCCCACCACTCTCTTGCATGTTCTTCTAACTTATATAGATAAATGCTAAGGACATTATATTCACTCTCTTTACAAAACCAAAGATCTATTTTATCAACTTCTTTTTCCCAAGCTAGGTATGTTAATGCACCTATGTCTTTACCAAAGAATGGAAGATTCCTAGCTTGTTTATACATTTCATCAACATCATCTAACCTAGAAGACCTATATGAACTATAACAAGACATCTTTGTTCTTAAAAGTTTTCTTATTCTAAAGGATTAAAAGTTTCACTTTTAGACAAGTCCCAGGTAAGAGAGGTGAGTCATGAAGACTGCTTAAATACCAAGTCTTACCTTAGCCAGAAATGTCTTAAGCTACTAGCTAATTCTCCTTGAAAATAAAATTACCTTTAAAATCAAAGTGCAAGACTCAAAAGAAACAAAACACAACCAAAGGCAATTACAGCGAACTCTAAGACCCCTAAAACGTATGAACTCTAATGTGACAAAGGTCACACCTACACGTGAACACAAACAAATACAATTAAAAGCAGTCAAATTCTACTCATATGCACCTATTTACCTAGCTATGCTAAAATTAAAATAAAGCAATCAGAGTTGCCAAGAATTGGAAAGAGCATTAAGAACTCTTCCAATCTACTTGGACTTTATAAATGGCCATTTACAAACCAAAAGAAAAACCAAAAAGAAAGGAACAAGGCTAACACAAGCCTATTACAAACCAAATTACACAAAACAAATTAAAAGAAACAAGAAAACTATGCTATTGCCGCACATGATAACTTCCACTGCTACGGTTCAAATCTTGTGCCCACATTCACATGCTCACAGTTTGATTCATCCATCAGGTTCCTCATCCTCAACTTTGTTGCTTCCACTCTCTTGGTCTAGATCTAGAAGTGTGTGGTTCCCATTAATCTACTGCACAAGTTTTCCCATTCTCAGCAATTCCAAATATGTTTCAAGTATATCAGACCAAATTCAGTAGATCAACAATTCTAATTCTAACAATTGCAGACCATACAAAACAATTTAAGCATATCAGAAGCAATGTGAGACAAAAGAAACTCCCTTCTGTTCAAAACTTCCACAGATTAGCTCTGCATCCACCAACTTATACCAGATTCCAAAATTTCCATGTGAAATGGTATTGCTACTGTTTTCTCAATTATAATCCTGCACAAACTCAGCTCTGCACACATAGACCTCAACAAAATCCAGCAAATGCAAATGGTCAGTGAGCTAGAATTATAAATTGATGCACAACTGATTATGACAAGAGCAGCCTTTTCAGCAAATCAGTGAATTAAACTGGTCAGGAGTAACATGAAGCAAATCAGAAATTGGTAGTTTCAAAACAGTGTTGTTGCACTTCCAGAAATGCTCATAAAATAATCAGCACATTATTTGCAATTCCTATGCATCTACCAAGTTCCCATAGGTCTCATCAAATCAGAATCAACATTCAAATGCCTAATTAAACCATGAAATCAACACTTCACTTTCAAAGCAGTGAGTATATCACGAATTCAGCAAGCAATGTTTGAAACTAAAATAAATGCAATGCAGAATATTCAGCTAAGATTAAACAAGTAAACTAAACAGAAAGAAGATCTGCCAAATTAATTCTCAGTTGTTTAAGCTCTCAAATCAAGACATTGAAATTCTGATAAGCACTCATAATTCAATCTACTCAATCTTCATGAAAGTCAAGACCCAACCTGTTGCAACAAATAGGTTATGGAAACTGCACAAGTAAATAGTTAGCACACAGTTCATATTTCAAAACCTATTGCAGCACTTAAACTAGAAACACTCTTAGCAAGAAATTTGGCTCTTAGAGGTAGCCACACAAAGCTCACAAAAAAAAATCAGGTTTATCTCTGGAAGTTTAAAGCACTCAAAAATGTAAAGGTTTGGAAGGGAAATTCTCCCTTGGCAGTTTAAGGTTGTGGAGTCTTTTAGACCACCACCACCTAAGATGCTACCAAGCACACAAACCTTTCTTTTCAAATTTCCAAAAATCCAAAGTGAAAGTGCTTCTCAAACCAGATTGGCTAGGCTAAGTAAAGTGAAGACAGAACAGAGACAAGGCAATGGAATGATAACACAGATCAGACTCTACTTAGAGCTCTAAACCAGATTTCAAAAGCAATGAAAAGCTCAATTATAGAAACAGCAGAAAGGAGTTCATATGTGATGAGATAAAACAAGACAGATCAAGCAAAGACAAACAAGAAATAAAGGCTAGTTAATAAAGGTAAGCACACAAAATGAACCTAAAGAATTGCTCTAGAGAAGATTAAGAAAGCAAGAAAACAATTGAAGTTGAACCGTATTGGACAAATACTGGGTTAGAGACTGAAAACGAATCTGTTTGTGAAAATGCCTCTAAAAACTACTAACTTCTGCAGATTTTCATTTTTGTATTTTTAATTCAGAAGTTTCCAAAATGAACTGCACAGGTCCTAACTGCCTTTTACTTGATATTTTACTCTTTTTTTAATAGCTTGTGTTCGTTACTTTTACAGACCTTAGGCTCTTGTTGCAGTTCAGCATATACCACAATTTCACAACAGATTTCTCAATCAGCATAAAACTGGTTCAACTTTGCACAAAAACATTCACAGCTTGGTGGTTTTAGAAGTAAAATTCCATCAATTAACTAGTTCTGACCATTCCAACAATTTTAATAAGTCAATTTGACATTACTTGGCTCGTGAGAATGACAGACAGAACAGGGTAAACTGAATTTACAAATTTGAAAGCTTACACAACAATTTATGCATCAATTTGACTTAAGATTTCCTCCATGTCTTGTCTAAAAGAAGAGATCTCTTGCTTCCCTTTGTTGATCTTTGATGGTGGGAAGTATTTGTTTAGGAATTTCGCCACCACATCTTCCCACCGAGTGAAGCTATTTTCAGGAAAAGAGTTCAACCATAATTTAGCATTACCTCCAAGAGAGAAGGGGAATAGGCTAAGTTTTATAGCCTCATCAGGAACCCCATTTATCTTCACAGTGTTGCATATCTCATTGAAGGTTGTCAAGTGCTCATATGGACTTTCATGGGACAGTCCATTGAATTGGTTGCTCCTAACAAGGTGGATCAGGGCAGGCTTCATCTCCATATTTGCAGCGTTGACCCTTGGCTTTGCGATGCTATTAAAGTGATGAGGGCCAACATTTGTTGTATAATCTGCCAAGGTGCGCCTGCTAGCGTTGTTTTCCCTACTTCCTTCACCACTTTGGGAAGCCATTGAGATTTTCTCTAGAGAAGGTTCTCTGGATAATCTATTTACTCTCGGCCTCCTGCTGGTCTCAAGCCCTTCAAGAAGAGGTTCAGAATTTTTGTTGCTTCTGGTTCTAACACAATCTTGCATAAACAAAACAAAAACCCTAGAAAATATTGCTAGCGCAAAGAAATAAAAATAAAAATAGAAATTAGGGATTTGAAAAATAAAAATAAAAATGGAAAGAGGAAATAAAAATAAAATAAGAATTAAAGTCAAAATTAATTAAGGATCACACAAATAGAATAGCTTAAACCGTGAGTCCCCGACAACAGCGCCAAAAACTTGTTGGGGCAAATCGGCAAGTGTACCGAGTTGCACAAGTAATATAAAATGGTAAGACCAAGTATCCTATCCGAGAGGACTCTCGGCACTGAACACTTATGTGAAAACAAGATTAATTAAGACTTAAAATAAAAGAGATCATGGGTTGTATTGCAAAAAGAATAAAATAAAGCAAAATAAAATTGATCAGTGGCAAAAGAGCACAAAGATGAATGGAGGCTGATTTATATGAGATGGATATGTTGTTGGGGTTAGACTTCACCAAGTTCCCTCTCATGTATATAAGAATTCTTCTTTATTCATTAATGCCAACATCCCTCACTAAAACACTTAAACATGATGTCTCGGTAAATAAGTTTGTCCCTAATTACCAGTTCATACAATTCCTAGCATTCCTGGTTTTAATTCCCTGGCAAGTGTACCAGATCGTTATCAAGTAATATAAAATGGGTAAGTCCAAGTATCATTTCCCAAAGGACTCTTAGGCCTTAACTTTCGTGTAAATTGATATCATAAGACTTGAGAAAAAGATATTATTTTGGAATGTGAATGCAAAACAAAAATAAACATGCAAATGCAATTGATTCAATTGGCAAAGGAAAAACTATGAATGAATGGTGTTGTTGGGGTTTACAATTTCATCTTATCCATTCTCTTATATTTACTCCTCTTATTTAATTTGCTTATTTATCATATTGTCATGCAAACTTTCTTAATCTACCCTAAACCCAATCTCTTGGCGAAAAGAGCCTATTACTAATTACTGGCTTGCTATCTCTAGCCTCCCTTAGTAACCAATAATGCATGATAAACAGAAGCAATTGCAATTAAATGTCCTACCCCTATCTCTAAGCGGTATTATCATAATCAAGAAATTCCCCCCAGTTCATGACATTACCGTACGTCTCCATATCAATAAAGACAAACAATATTTACCGAATGAGTTAAACGATAAAAGCATTAAGCACAGGTAAGGAACCCAACAATTGATAAAAAAGCATATGCAAGCATATAATCAAATAAGAATTTCAATAAAAGAGAGTTTCAAAAGATTACATTGTTCCCCAACAACAAAAGAGTTTAGTTCACCATAATAATGATGAACTAGATGAAATACAATGGAAGAATGAAAGAATAAACCCTAGATTTAGTAGATTGGAGCCTAGGCATCCAAAGAACGGCCTCCAAGGAGTGTAGAGCTGTTGTGGACATTTCTCTCTGCCAAAAGAATAGGTTTAGAATCGTAACAGGGCTATTTATAGCGTAGCTAAGTGACAGAAATTCGCCCCAAGCCTAGCAGACAACCGCTCAGCGTCGCATTTTACCGCTGGGCGGTTTGCCCATAATCGCGCTACTGCTCTACGGTCAGTTTCACCGCTGAGCGGTTTGCCTCTAATCGCCTGGATGCTCAGCGGTGCTTCCCTGGCGCCCCACAGTGGCTTTCCCTCGCATCCTGGCGCTCAGCGGTCAGTTTTGACGCTGAGCGGTGCATAGACTCTTCTTTTCTTCCTCTTTCTCATTCTTTCTAGAGTCTAGGACCATCCACTTCACTTCCATCTTCATTATTCATCAAAACCCTGCAAAACAATGCAAAACAAGCATAATATCGCTCAAAACAGCTTTTGACTCTCGACTAACTCAACTTAAGTGTTTTACTTGATTCCAAGCTCATTCTAAGCCACAAAGTGTGTGTTTTGATATCAAATTTATGCATGAAAATAACGGTTTTTATACCGTTATCACCTGGTAAAAAGATGTGAAGATCAAGAGGTTAAGACGACTAAGACCCATACCCTCATGTCTGAGCAATATAACCATTAGGAGTAATTTAACAAGGACCTGAATTGAAAGGAACCTGTCGGCACTCATGCAACTCACAGATCATGCTATTTTATAAGCAAGCAATAAGAACAGATAAATTACTCTAACAATTAATGAAAAAAAACATATAGAATTAATAATCAATTCAAATACATGAGAGTTTACAAGATTACATCATTCCACAACAACAAATAGAAATTAGTTCCCCATAGACATGGGGGAACCTATGAACAATGGAAGAAAAGAAAGAGAATGGAAGACTAAGAATTAGCTAGGAGTGTATTTGATGGGTGTCGCACCCCATGCAAAATTTAATGTGCAATTTAGAAATGCAATATAGCTACGAAGTGACTCGTAGGTTGTCTCTCAAGGACCAAATGTGGTTCAAGAATTAGGTCAGACACAAAGTGGGGGGGTTTTTTGAAAAGTTTTGTGAATGCGGATGAACTAAATCAAAACACTGACACAAACTGATAATTAAACACAGATCTAAAAACGATTTCAAAGACAGAATGGAAACGGTTGGTCATTAACTTAATTACAATGCTTCCTATCACAGATCAACAAAATAAAGCCTACTCAAACCTCTAATCCAACACAATTAATCAACTAAGCGTAGGTTAATTATGTTTCCATAAAAGCAGACTAAGTGAACGCAATGTTAACATCAAATCTAATTTACACCATGCAGTTTCATCAATAAGAGAAGACTCAACACAAACTGGACAACTAAGTGTATACCCAATTGCAAGTGCAAATACAGATTTGATATTAACCAAGTCAGAGTGGCAAACACAATTACAGTCCAGAAATCTCGAGGAAACATTATAATATCGCTAATGACAAACTCAACTAACCTAAGCTAACATGATAGTTAAATTATCATTACCGAACAGACTAGGCAACATAAAGTGTAAAGTACTTGGACCAATAAAAATTGCAACGGTTGAACAGTGGAAATGACCTTGAAATATTATATGCAATAAACGCTGAATGTAATTCACATGTAAAATAAAAGGAAGCATTGATTTCGGTCCAAGCATGAAGAAAGAAAAAATATTAAGGAAACCTAGTGGAGCTCTCCTCTCCAAAACGTAAGCAGCTGTGTGCTTCTACCAAAAATAAAGTCGGCATTGCTTGAAAAGAAAGGAAAAAATGCTTAACAATTCTCCATCTCGGTAACGTGCACAAGCCCCCAAATTTAGATCATTGTTAGTAAAAAGAAACGAAATGAATGCAGCAAAGAGTAAAAAAAATTAGTTAAGCATCCTATTTCCTAACAAAATGAAAAGCAATGGATTTGATAAAAACAACAATTTCAATAGCATGTATCCTTATAAAGACCGAATGAAGCAGCCAGTGAGCTACTCCTCCCAAGCTGGAATGAATATTTTTAAAGTAAAAAAATGTGTTCCTTTTCCCAATGAAATCACGTGCGCACACTCCAGCCAAATGAATGCCTCTTCTAAAATGTTTTATCACCTTTATCTGTGTGCCCCTTTCTCCAATTCTATGAAAACGTTGTTCTCTTCATCAAAGAAAGAAGAAATAAAAACAATCACGTGAATTTGGTGCTGCTGGACGTCACCTCCTGGATGCATTCCGTGAGCTTCTCTTCTGCCAACGTCCCATCACTTCAAGTTGCAAAGCTAATTGCTGAATGTAAACTAACGTGCTTTCACCAAATGAAAAAGAAATGAACGTGTTCTCCTTGATGGGTGTTGCAGCAGGACTCCATCCAGCCAGGACCATGACACAACACCACAAAATGCAAAGTAAAATGCAATATGTTTTAATTGAAGAGACAATAAGTAAAATCACAATTAAAATTGAAGCTCTCCAATTCCTCTCCTATATTTTTCAACGTTCTAGCCAAGTCTGAAATTCTGCCGAGAGTGAATAATGACGGCTGCCCTCCTTTGCTAAAGGTCGTGTCACTAGTATAAAATTCGGTTTATACAACGCACATTATGCCACGGTTAGGCAGAAACCGTTGCATAATGGTGCGCGGTGGCAGTTTTGTAAATAAATGTAACTTATATGTCGCGGTTCTCTGCAGAACCGCGGCCTATTCCTTGTGACAGGGGGTATATGATGCAGTTCCTATAGCAACCGCGACATATTCCCCTGCCACGTACTGACATTCCCCATCAGTCAGCCCCTGCAATAAATTGGCAGGGGGTATATGCCGCGGTTCCCATAGCAACCGCGGCATATTCCCCTGCCAACTACTGACATTCCCCATCAGTCAGCCCCTACAATAAATTGGCAGGGGAATATGCCGCGGTTCTTGGCAGGCCCGCGGCATATTCCCCTGCCAATTTATTGCAGGGGCTGACTGATGGAGAATGTCAGTACGTGGCAAGGGAATATGTCGCGGTTGCTCTGGGGAACCGCGGCATATACCCCCTGTCACCTATTGACATTCCTCAACTGTCTTTTTGGGGAAGGAAGTTGGTATTCAGAACGTCAGGGTATAGGCCGCGGTTCTTAGAGAAACCGCGACATATTACCTTATTTGAAATAAATTTGAAATATTTAAAGGTATATGTCGCGATTGCCCGCTGAACCGCGGCATATAGTTCAAAAGAATTTCAAAAATGTCATTTTTATTATTTTTTAAGGAGTATAGGCCGCGATTATCTGATGAACCGCGACATATGCTCTTTAAAAAATACAAAACACAGAACAGTTTCTTCTTCTCCACGAGTTTTCTCTGCCTCTGCACGCGAAAACGCCGCTGTTGCCGCCCCATCTCCGTCGAACAGTCTTTGCCGCCGCGCCATTCCGGCCGTCCATCGCGCCCTCTGCCGTCGCGCCCTCTGTCGTCGCGCAAGCCTCTGCCGCCGAGCCATCCTCTCCGTCGCGCCATCTCTGCTGCTCCGGGTACGTTCCATTTTCTTCTCTGATGAAATTTTTGTTTTATATTGAAATGCTCGGTTTGAATATGTTGTTGTGGCTTTGATGGTTTTTGTCAAATTTGTTGTGGTTTTGGTGGTTTAATAAGAGACAAAGTATGTTAGCTTGTATGGGAAAGGATTGGTATAGAGGTAGATAAAATGTATTTAATTTTTTTTTATCAGCAAATTTATTTAATTTATTAATATGCTATGAACTTTTTTTAGTAGATTTCTTATAAAATCAAAATTATGTGATTGAATGATTCCTATAGACAAACTGTGATATCATATGTAATTATTTGTGATAAAATGTTTGAATTGATCATTTCAATGATTATTAATTGTATGATTGTATGACTGAATTGATTATATGATTGAATTGATAATCTTATATAGATATTGTATAATTTTAATTTTGTAAAATTTAGGAATGGATCGAAATTGGATTAATTTACCACGTATTAGTGTTGAGTACGAGAGAGGTGTAGAGGAATTTATACAAGTTGCACAACGTAATGAGGGGAGAAGTGATGATGAAGTGAAGTTTAGATGTCCTTGTGTGAACTGTTTGAATGGGAGAAAGTTGAACGCAACCCAAATTAGAGAACATCTTATCTGTGATGGTTTCCTAAGATGTTATACAACATGGATATGGCACGGTGAAGAAATGTACTTTTCGACTAACTCGCAAACTGAAAATGTTACTGATTCCACCATGGAAGAAGATCGACCGGATGAAGACAAATTGGAGGACATGATCCGCGATGTTTTGCTGCCGAAAACCTCCAACTTGCCCAGAAGAATTATTCTGATTTTGTCCAATACTAGGGTGGTTCTTCCAACCTTGGCTAGAATTGCCTTGGTTAACGTTACCTTGCCTGTACTGGAATTGATTTCCCATGTAGTTGACTTCCTGCTGCATTTCTTCAGGAAAAGCACATTGAACATTAATATGGTCACCACCACATAGATCACAAAGCTGTTGAGTTTGTGAGATATTCCTTATTCCCTTTGGAAATTCAGAAAGGGCCTTTGTTAACTTCTCCAGTTTTTGAGTACGGAGATGATTCTGAGCAGACATAGCATCATCAGCAAGGAGATGCAAAAGTCCTCCTTTCTGTACGCCTCTTTCACTATGCGTCACTTCATTCATAGCCATGTCTTCAATCAATTCGTAGGCCTCATCTTCAGTCTTTCTGTTTATACTGCCTCCAGCTGAAGCATCTAGTATCATTTTTGACTGAGTGTTTAGGCCTCCAAGGAAAGCAAGTATATATGAGGCCTTATTAAACCCATGGATTGAGGTCTTCCTCAACAGGCCTTTGAATATGTCCCAAGCCTGTCCAAGAGTTTCTTCCATTCCTTGCTTAAATGAAGAAATTTCCAGCTTCCCTTGATTGATCTTTGTCTGCGGAAAGAATTTATAAATAAATTGTTTTGCCACAGCCTCCCAATTTCTGAAAGTACCTTCTGGGAATGAATGCAACCGTGCTTTAGCGTTTCCTCCAAGAGAGAAAGGAAACACACTGAGTTTGACCCTGTCATCAGAAACTCCGTTCATCTTGACGATATTGAAGATTTCACTAAAAGTTGTCAAATGATCATAGGGATTCTCATTTGACAACCCGTGAAATTGGTTGCTCTGTACTAGCTGGATGAGTGCAGGGTTCATCACCATGTTTGTTGCATTATCTGCTGGCATGGCTATATTGTTGAAGTGCAAAGGACCCACCGTGTTTGATGCATCCGCCAGTGTGCGTCTTGGAGGAGGTTGATCCGTCATCTCCTCTATGTCCTGTGCAAAAGTCTCTAGTGACGATTGCAAAAGTCTTTCAGGAGAGGGAAAATTTTCACGTGAAGGATGTCTAATTTTCGTCCTCTCCTGTCTGATAGCCCTTCAAGAAGAGGTTGTTGGTTCTTCTTACTTCTAGTGTGTCTTGTTTCTTGCATACACAAGAAACAAAAACCCTAAAAGCACTTTTAAAAGAAATTAAACAAAATTAAACAAAACAAAGTATAAACAATAATTACAAGCAAGTCAAATTTCAATTAATTTACACTACTTGAAAAAGTTAAACCTCGAGTCCCCGGCAGCGGCGCCAAAAACTTGTTAACACTCTGGCAAGTGTACCAGATCGTTTCAAGTAATATAATTGGTAAATCCAATATCATTCTTCCCAAAAGACGCACAGGCCTTATCGTTCGTACAAATTGAAATCGTAAGACTTGTAAAGAAAAATTAATTGGTTTGGATGCAAAAAAACAATAAGTAAACATGCAAATACGATTGATTCAATTGACGAGAAAAAGACTATGGATGAATGGAGTTGTTGGGTTTTACAATTTCATCTTATCCACTCTCTCTTATCTACTCCTCTTATTTAATTTGCTTTGTTATCTAATTGTCATGCAAACATTCTTTGTCTACCCTTAACCCGATCCCTCGACGAAAAGAGCCTATTACTAATTACTGGCTTGCTATCCCTAGCCTCCCCTAGTAATTAATAATGCATTATAAACGGAAGCGAAAACAATTGATCGTCCTACCCCCCCTATCCCTAGGTGGTATTGCTTAATCAAGAGATTTCTCACCAGTTCATGACAGTATCGTATGTTCCCGTATCAATAAAGACAAACAACAATTATCGAATGAGTTAAACGATAAAAGCATTAAGCGCAGATGAAAAACCCAACAATTGATAATGAAAGCATACGACAAGCATATAAATAAATAAGAGTTTCAATTAAAGAGAGTTTCAAAAGATTACATTGTTCCCCAACAACAAAAGGGTTTAGTTCACCATTATCATGGTGAAACTAGATGAAAAAGGATGGAAGAATGGAAAAGCAAACCCTAGATTGGATAAAAAGGATCCTAAGCATCCAAGAGATCTTCTCCAAGGAGTGAAAATTAGGTCTGGCCGCCCCCTTCTATCAAAAGAATGATTCTGAAATCGCACTAGGGCTATTTATAGCTGAGGAGCGTCACACTTTGGCGCCCGGCGATTTCCCCTTAATCGCACAACCGCCCGACGGTGGCTACCCCTCGCATTTGGCCGCCCAGCGTTGGATTTTAGCGCTGGGCGGTTCCTAGACTCTTCCTTTCTTCATGTTTTTTGTTCTTTCTTGAGTCTAAGACCTTTCATCTTCGATCCCATTCTTCATTTTCATCAAAAACGCTACAAAACAATGCAAAACAAGCATAATATCTCTAAAAATAGCTTTTGACTCTCAACCGACTCAACTTACGTGTTTTGCTTGATTCTAAGCTCATTCTAAGCCTTAAAGGGTGTAGTTTGATCTCAAATGCAGCATGAAAATAACTGTTTTTCAACCGTTATCACTAAGCTGAAGAAAAGAGAAGAGAATAGAAAAAAAAAAAAAAGAGATACTCTTAAGCTTCATTCTCATATTTCTTAGTAGTGTAAGAGAGAAGAGAGAAATACTTGCGAGTGTTTAGACTACTTTGTATTATAATTAAATCCTCTTAGTGAGTGATATAAACTGAACTACTTGTAAGAAATTGTTGATTTCAATTCTGAAGAAAATTAAAACACTTATAATTGAACTCTATTGAGTTGAGGAATCTTGGCAAGGTTGCTAAGTACCAGGAGTGATTTAAATACTCAAAGGAAATCTCGGTTGGTTGTTGAGTACCAGGAGTGGTGCGAATAAGGAAATCTCGACAGGGTTGCTGAGTACCAAGAGTGGTGTTAATACTCATTTGTAATCGTGTGAAGATTATAGTGGAACCCTCTATGGAGGAGACTGGACATAGCTCAGTTGGAGGGAACTGGTATGAAATATCTTTAGCAATTATCTCTTCTCTTACCAAAATTGTTAGAATAGATGAGCTTTATTTCTCAACACCAAGAGGGGGGAGAATTTGTGTTTTCTAAAAATAATTGCTTTTGAAATCTCTTTTGCAAATAGTATGATTCTTTAAACCTTTCTTGAACAACAAGCAATATGTATGCAATGTAACATTATGCGTATTCGAATAATGACAGTATGTAATCGATAAATGCAGAGAGATAGGGAAAAGAAAAATCAAACTCTAAGTTTTATACTAGTTCGGCCTCAACTGCCTACATCTAGTGTCCTTCCAATCAACCCGAGATTGAAAGCCAATTGCACTATAAATACCTGAGATTTTACAACAAGGGCTTTACAGCGACCAAACTGTCAAAATGTAAATCACCTCTCTAACTCACTAATCTAATTAATATAGCCAAATACAAAAGACCTGCAGCAAGAACAATCCTCTCCTGTAGTCACCCTTTTGAGAACCCTTTCAAAGTACAAGAACTCCTCGTTCTTCTTCCTGGCAACACGCACAGGAAACAACAACACAACGATTGCAAATCTTCTCCTGATCACACAACAAGCAGCTCAGTTGTGTAGAAAGATCAGCCTCTTCACATTAGTCAAGCTTGTCTCTAAAGAAATCTTCAAGAATAGTACATCACTTCAAGTTCTTGTTTCTTGGAATGTTTTATCACCTTTGTAAAACTTCTCAACTCAATCTGAATCAGATATGAAAATTTTAATCTCAATTGTCTTATAGAAATTCAATCAATGCGTTTATATATAGTTTTAGTCAATTCAGACACAATTTAATCGATTACTCTATTAATCTAATCGGTTACATTAAACACTTGTAACAAATTAACAACAGTCAAAGCACATAATTGAATGTTCAATTAATGTAATTGATTCTCATTAAATACATAGTCAATACATTTAAAAATGTGACCGTTGAAACAATTATCACAAGCATGAAACAATTTTCAAATCTTTAACAAACTTAATTGAATACATAATGTAATCGATTAAGCTTCAACACTTAGCATATTTTGAAAACTTTCTTTCCAAAATTCATCACAGAACATTTGAAAAAGATATGTGCAAACACACGGGTTTTAATCGATTTACCAACTAATGTAATCGTTTCAAAACTAGTTGTTTTGCCACAATTTAAAACTCAAGCTGTCTAGTTACCTTAATTGATTATCAAAACTCTGTAATCGATTAACTCATACAGATATGCTTTTGTGCATGTAGTTTTTCTATTTCCAAAAACATATATTGTGCTTACACATATATGATCACTTTACAGACACAATAGTATGCATCAATCAACATAGTATGTCAAATGTGACAATCACAATATGCATGTGCATATTTCAAATTATGCATAAGCACATAAAATACATAACACAGTACACACACATGTGTTTTTATTAACAATGTGATGTCATCATCAAAACAAACATCAGGGAGTGGGTTTAGCTAACATTGTGCTCCCCTATCAACAAATCATCCTCTTGTAAAAACCTACAGTTGCGCTTTATTTCCAAAGACAAGAATCTTCCAAGCTAAACTATTTATTTCATAAAGAAATTTCTTAACAAAATGCTGCAATATCTATATTTTGAATAACGCACTGGAAGTTGTTATTGTAAAATCCTATTAAGTCGAGATTACAATTATTTAAAAGAAGATTTCAAGAGCTCGACAACGTGCTATATCAGAAGGGTTGCGAACAGTTTTTCATTAACATTATTCAACCCCCCTTCTTGTATTTTTGAGGTACTTCATATTATACTACCCGTAAAAAAATAAAAATAAAAATTTAATTTATATTTTATTTAGTTAAATGTAATTAAAATTAAAATTAATTTATATTTTATCAAGTTAAATTTAATTAAAATTAAATTTTAATTTATATTAATTTAATTTATATTATATATATATATATATATATATTTGTAATTTTATTTTAAAAATTTATAAAAGATACATATTTTTTTAAATATTTACGAGTATCAACGGTTACCCGCGAGTTTTAAAATACCTGTGGGTATTTTTTAAATGGGTATCTGTGCGGGCAAAGGGCAAGTAGCAGTGGATTTTTTTTGTTGCGGTTCGAGTAATAGGTAGGCATTATTGATGTCCGACCCGAATCATTGTCATCCCTAGTGTGGGTAGAACAATAACTTTCACCAAATGGATTCTTAGGTGATTGTGTGTTATTGTTGTTAGGAGAAACTGTTCATCCTTTGTGTAACTCAAAAGAGGTAGTTTGTTCCCTGTGTGATTAAAGGAAGATGTATTTCATCTCTTGTGTCTTCAAGAGAGGTGTTCTCTAAACCTTGAACTCTTTCTTCTATGATTGTAAGTTTGATTTATTTTAGTGTTTGAGTTAATCCCTCTTTATAAAGATTAACATTTAAATGTAGGGTCTTTTAATCCGAACCAATATAAAATATCTTGTGTAATCTTCTCTTTCATACACTCTTTATATTATATGTTGTTATTATAAAGAAAATAATTTTAATTGAACTTTGATCTTAAAAAAGGGAAATATTTTTAAAAGTACAATTTTTATTAACAAACCAGTTCACTCTCTCTCTTGGTTTTGTCCAACATAAACATTCTGCTGTATAATTCTACGAATATCTTTTTTGTGATGCACAAATTAGTAGCCTAATATGTTAATATAGGGTGTTACAACCTATTGATAATTTATTCTTGTTAATAATTGCATCACATGATATTGTTCCTTTCTTTCTACAAAGCTAGCAACAAGCATTATAGAAATACTTTGATGTGCAAGTACATACAAGATCATGTCTATAAAATTGTTCACTTGCTTGATTAAGACTTCTTAAAAAGTGATTTTTAAGTCTGACTGAATTCTACAAAATTAAAGCATATACAGCTTGAGCATGAGACTAGATATTAATGGTGGTTTGATAACAAGTGGTATGATAGGTTCATCAAACAATAAAGCTTTTGGTAGTAGGTAACAAAATAGGTCTAACAAACAACAAATCACACCATGATATAGGTTTCTGATTGTTGGAAGTCCCACATGGACTAGAGATAAGGCTAATTTAGATTATATAAGTGGGTGCAAACCTCACCTTACAAGCCGGTTTTGTAGGGTTGAGTTAGGCTTAAAGTCCACTTCTTAACATGGTATCAGACCCAGTTTAGAGCCTATCTTAGCGGTATTTGTTATTTGAGTATATAAGTGAGTGCAAACCTTAACTTACAAGCCGGTTTTGTGGGGTTGAGTTAGATTTAATGTCCACCTCTTAACACCGATGCCTTTGGTACCATCTTAAGAAGTCAATTTTAAGTCTAACTCAATCTTATAAATTTTTCTTGTAAGATATAAAATTTACATTCACTTATATATTATAAATCTGTTTTATTTATATAATGATGCCAAAATTTTGAAATAAGGCCATATGCTCTTGTAAAATAAAAACATATTTACCTTTAGATTCACTCAGTTGCTCATAAATAACTTTATAAATATCTTTAATCAGATTTCTTTTATCATCCGCTGAATTATTGGCCCAACAATAAAATAAGCATTGGCCCAATTGCGGTCTCTACTAGGTATGATACAAAATATATATATTTAGGGTTTAGGGTTTAGGGTTTAGGGTTTAGGGTTTATATATATATATATATATATATATATATATATATATATATATATATATATATATATATATATATAAATGATCATAATTGATTTTGTATAAAATTATAACATTGAACAACTTTCATTTAGTTGACTGACAATTGATTATTTCATTATATTCAATCACTAATATTCGGCTCCTTTCAAACAATTAGAATATCAATCTTATATTTAGAAAATTCATTTTATCAAATTGAGTTAGGTTTAAAATTCATTTTTTAACATTTATAATTAGTTATTATTATTTTTAATTATACTCTTAGACCTAATTTTTAAATGTTTTATCTACTTAATATTAGAATGAGAGGAAAGGAGTGATCAAGTCACATAGAAAGATCAGAAATAAAAATGAATACATTACATTTGTTACCATCAGCTATCTATGGAAAGAAAATATTGATTAAAATATATTTGCAGTATAATTCTTTTATACTGCCGTTTGAACATAGACTATTATGTACATTAAATTATATGGTTATAAATAATAGTTTTAAAATTTGTGTATAAATTTTTTCTAATGATTTACAAATAATTTTTTTTGGGGTCAATAATATATGTCAGGAGAAGGAAAATAATATTGTAATCAAGATAAATTTTGAAGTATTTAAATCATTTTTGGTTATTTAATTTTCTTCGTTTATATGAAATTAGTTTTCACAGATATCTTGTCATTTCTTATATGGGGTCTTGGAATAAGGATGTGATTTTCTCCCTTTTTTGTTTGAGAAAAGAATTCTTTGGCGTACAATGCAATAGCTATCATCATCTTTTGCATTGTTGCTTTGAATTGGATAAATTTTAGTTTAAATTATAATAAATTAATAAAAAAATTAAATAAAAGAATTTTATTCATTGATTCATGATTAGCAATTCAATCTATATCTATATTTGTATATAATGGAAATTTTCATTTTCGGTATCCATTTATTTTTTCAATTTAACCCTTTAAATAAAAGCTTTTTTAAATTAAAATAATTATGTTACCAATTTTATTATTTAAGTGATGATTTCTTTAAATTTAACTATTATTTTAATTTAACTTTTTTTTAAATTTAATTATTATTTTTTAATTATAACTAATTGCAAAATAAATAAAAATTATTTACAATGAAGTTAGAAAAATATTAATTTTTAATTTTATTATTATTAAAATATACAATATTAATAGTAATAATTTGATTATTTTTTATTATTATAAAAAAAGTAAACAGATATGCTTAGCACATAAGTTTTCTTTAGTGTCCATAAAAATGATATATTTTACAATGTTAAAAGGCGTTCTTAATATAAATTTAAAAATTGTTAATCAAATTAAACTAAATGAAATATTTTAAAACGTAAATTTATAATTTACTTATAAAGAAATATTAGTTGAATTAAATTTTATTAATCAAATAATGATGGAAGCTGGCTATCATTTTTTTCTTTCAACCCATGAAAACTTCATGAATCCAAAACCTCTTTCTCATATATCTCACTTTAATAATAGAAAAAAACTTTCTTTTATTGTTCTATTTTTACTTTTTCTTATTCAATTTTTTCTACATACTTTTTCTTCTCTCAACCAAACAAAAGCCTAACATAGTAGAAGATGTTGCACTCTTTTTGGAAGACTTTATAAACTCAGTAATTCCTTTTTTATATAAGTTACAAATCTTTATTATTTTGATGGTCGGGTGTTCATGTTAGTGATTCAATAATAATAATAATAATAATAATAAATAAAAAAAAACATATATCAGAGAAGATTGATACTATTTTCCAAAAAATAATTTAAAACAATGAATTTGTTGATTTTTTTATATATATTGTTCAACTTTTTTTATCTGGATTAAATATAACACTTAGACTTAAACATAAACCCTCCAAGATATTTTTCTTAATAGGAATTAATATGCTTAATTAAAATGAATATATTATATATAGGAAGGTCCCTTATTTATTGAAGTAAAAACCATGGAGTAAAGCAAGTGTCACTAGTGGAAAAACGTTGTTTAACGTCACCCACATGACGTTGGTTAGCGAGTAGCTCGACGTATATGAGTGCACGGTGGCATTAGCGTAAATAAGTGGTAACTTAGACATCGGTTTTAAGGGGACACGAAGTCTATTATATAATACATGTCAGCT
The DNA here is from genome assembly GCA_027742785.1 of Vigna reflexopilosa. Taxonomy (NCBI): domain Eukaryota; kingdom Viridiplantae; phylum Streptophyta; class Magnoliopsida; order Fabales; family Fabaceae; genus Vigna; species Vigna reflexopilosa. Next base: position 18,816,481 of record CM050928.1, on the reverse strand, counting down.
CTGACGTAAACCGACGTCCAATGTATGGAGGTAGGCGAGAAGACAGACTTCTCTTGGCCATTGATTTCGCTTATGATGGGGCCCGACGTCTACTAGGGGTGCAATTAATGCTCGCCACCTGATTCCCAGACGCTTAGACGTCGCGTGGTCAATCACCGATGTCTATAGCCTGTCCGGAAGGTGGGAAGACAGAAATTTCTGCAAAATAGACGTCGCATTTCTAGGTGCTCGACGTCTATGTGCCTGTAATTAATTATGTTCACCAAAATCCTAGGCACGTCGACGTCTGGTAGCAGTGCTAGGACGTCTATAGTATTATAGACGTCGGTGCCCCTTGTCAACCGTCGTCTACTTCCCTGATAGGAAATGAAACGTCAATTGGTTCAGCGCACTAGACGTCGGCCCCCCTGTCCACCGACGTGCAATGGCATTCAAAAAGTCACTTTAACTTGGACGTCGAGTTAGTTAGATAACCGACGTCTATAGTATTATAGACGTCGGCGCACCTTGTCAACCGTCGTCTACTTCCTTGACAGGAAATGAAACGTCAATTGGTTCAGCGCACTAGACGTCGGCCTCCCTGGCCACCGACGTCTAATGGCATTCAAAAAGTCACTTTAAATGTTATCTTGGACGTCGAGTTAGTTAGATAACCGACGTCTAGGGGAACCGACGACCCATTTCATTTTAAATAAATCGCAGACCCTTCGCGGCATTGCAGTTTCTGATATCGTCTTCCTCTTCTCCTTTTTCTCTTGCGACACCTCTTCTTTTTCTCGCTTGCGGCACCTCTTCTTTTTCTCTCTTTGGGCATTATATTGTTGTTTCTGATAACTTTATCGTCTTCCTCTTCTCCTTTTCCTCTCTTGCGGCATTGCATCCCAGGTGCGTGGATTTTTTTTATGCTTACCGTTTAAACTTTGTTCAGTCTTTCATCGATTATCTTCTGGTTCAACTAATTAAAATTTGCTTTCTTTGTGTTGTGTTTTAGTGCAGTTTTGTGCCTTTATTGGGGTAATGTAATAACACATTCTCCATTTGCTAGCTGCCTCCCAGAAAAAACGACGTCTTGTGAATTTCTTTTGGTCGTTTCAACCGAAAAACGACCCTGGGTCGTTGCCTAGTTATCGTTTCATCGTGATTTTTCCTCTTGCGGATGAAAATGGAACTAAGCAACAACCCATGTTCGGTTTTGGGTTGAAATGCCATAAGAAATTCAAAAGACACAAGCTTTTTTTTGGGGAAACTAGCAAAAAGAGATTGTGCTACTAGGCTATCCAAAGACGGGAACAAAACTACACTAAAACACAACCACTGTATTAGACGTCGGTTAATGTATACACCGACGTCTATAATACCTTTTAGACGTCAGTCAGTGTCAATTTTGAAGTCTTTACTGCCTCTTCGACGTCGGTTATTGCGCAGACCGACGTCTATATTATGTCTTTAGACATTCAGTTAGTCCTACTCCGACGTTTAGTGACGTCGGACATGGCACTGTTTGACGTCATTATAGACGTCGGTTATATTCATGTCCGACGTCCCATTGACGTCACCGGAAATGACGTTGGTTGTTTTGTAGACGTTAAAAGCCAAAAATAACCGACGTTAAACAAATGATTGGTGTTTTAATGATATTGAAGTAAAGAAAATGTTGTAGCAATTTGTATCATGGGATTCTTTAAGCCATTTTTACTATAACAAATTAGACCAGCCACGTTAGAGATAGAGAAAGCAAAAGTTGTAGTTCAATTATAGAAACCATTCTATTAATATCCGTTCGAAACTTCTTTTTCCATCTTCTGAAAGGCATTTCTCTTTGCTTGCACAATGTGCACTTTTCTTTATTGTTCATTGGCACAAGGTGCTCACTAAAGGAGCAAACAAGCACATGCACAATCAGTTTTTTCCAGATTCACACAATCTCTCTCAATAACTATGTCCAAAAATCTTCCACAGTTGCCAACTATTCATCATCACCATCTATAAATATCTATATAATATTAAGTACTCAATGACTGATCAATATTCGAATATTCGTAGTTAATGTTAGAAAGCACAAGTGGAAAAAAGTTTATGCGATTAAGTAAAGACTTAAACGAAGCAATTTAATGTTGTAGCAAGAGTCTATGTACGGTTACAATTATAGTTGAAACTGTCTTCATTTTTAATTATAAACTTTTTAAGTGTTGGTTCAATTTTATATGGTTATCTGGAATAAAATAAACATGCATCACAAAAAAATTTATTAACAAAACACAATTTATGAAATAATGGCTAAATACTATTTAATATCAGGTGATAATTAAATTATTCAAGCACAATAAAATATATTCGTAATTTAAAATTGTCTATGATTATAAAAGATATAAAAAAACACAATTGAAATAAATGGCAGCCTCCCGAAGCTTCACTCTCAAGTCGCCCACATTCTTTAATGGTAGTAGTTTTTGAGGGTTTCTTCTTACACCATCCCATATTTCTTTCTCCATTACTTCATTCCACAATTACCCCTAGTAGAAACTTTAAAGAGGGTAGTTAAAAAATATTTACAGTTTTACCTACATTTTTAACCTTCAACCACCTGAATAAATTGGTCTCATTATATACACCCCATGCTCCCACAAAAATGTTGTGTTCTCGTTCTCTCTTTTTTTTCTCCTTTGTCTATGCTTTGTGAGTGGGGTCTGCGTGGTGGGTGTGTTTGTGTGGTGGTGTAAGAGCTTGTTCAAAGAGGTTCCTGGTACAAGAAGGTGGTCTGATAGTCATCCCCAGTGGTAGAGGGTTGCGGCAGCTCATCGCAGGTCCGAATGCTTAAACGGTGGCTTGAAACAAATTTCAAAATCCGTTGAGTCCTTCAATAAATATCGAAATCCATCAACGGATTTTGAAATCCATTGAAAGATTGATGGATTTCGAAATCCTTTAAAGGGTGAACGAATATCGAAATTTGTTTCAAGCTTACAGTATTCAATTATTTATTTATTTTCTATTCTGTAATTTTAATTTTTTTATTATATATGTAGATATTTTTAATTCATAATGTTAGTTTATTAATTTAGTAATTAGTTTTTTACAATGTTAGTTTATTAATTTATAATGTTAGTTTATAATGTAAGTTTTTTATAAGTAAGTTTTTTATAATGTTAGTTTTTTATATTGTTAGTTTTTTATATGTGTAGATTCTTAATGTTAGTTTATTAATTTAATAATTATGTAGATTTTTTGTATTTATTTGTATTTTATAGTTTAATAATTTAATAATTGTAAAGATAAATTTAATTTATTTATTTATATTATTTTAATTAATTATGAATTATGTTATTAAAAGTGAATATTATATTATAGGTGAATATTGTTTAAAACAAAGCCACAAGAGGAGAAAGACTTCTACTTGTTGCACCAAAAGAGAATAGTAGGAAACACCCACTAACACTAAGATAATCTTCTAGTTGAAGGAAGAAACCAAAGGACAATAAGGTTGAAAGTCCTACTGAGGCAAGTTCCTCAGAAAAATATTCCAACAATTATTGAGACACGATAAATGAGATTAGGAAATTGATCATGCAGCAAAATGAGTGTCAAAATCAAAGGATTGAAAGGCTTCTAGGGGAGCACAAGAGGGCTTTAGAAGATCATCTTAGTAATCTTCTGAAGTCTGTGTAGAACTCTCCAAAAGCTTAGGTTATTTTTTTTTTGTTTTGTTATTTTGAATTTTCTTCTTATCTTTCTTTTTAATATATTAGATTCTTCTGGTTCTACTCTTTTATTAATATAAACAGTCAATTGAGTGAGGACAAAGCACATTGCAAAACCTAGTGTTGATGTGTGGGAGCAGTCAATATTCCCTGTAAGTTGTCGGGGCGTTAAAAGTGGTATCAAAGCCTAGCCTTTCCTAGTACGGTGTGGTTCGAGGACAAACCAAGCGGAAGCTGGTGGGCATGTGACACCCGGGCACTGACGAGGGCGGGGAGTGATCGCCGGTGCATGAGGCACGAAGTGCAAGAGGTACAAACAAGGAGCGACTCCTGGCAGGCTTCTAGTGGAAGGGGCACATGGAAGAATTAAACATACACCAGAATGAGAGGGATCTAGAGACTGTATAGGTATGAGACTATACAATTGAAGGATAACTTAAAGGAATTAATTTGACTACTCATATCAACAAATGCATTTGCTTTTCGGTAGCCTAACCCATAAAAACTCCATGGTTAAGCGTGCTTAGCCTGAAGTAATTTAAGGACGGGTGACCTTCTGGGAAGTTTTCTCGAAAATTGTGCGAGTGAGGACAAAGCACATTGGAAAACTTCGTGTTGATGTGTGGGGGAAGTCAATATTCCTTGTAAGTTATCGGGAAACTAAAAATCCCAACAAAATGAGAAAACAAATGATGCAACAAAACAAGGGGAGCTAACTAATTCTCTGAACCTTTTTATATTTTATAAATAAAGGGGAGAGAATTACATACTCTAGTCAGACTCTTCCTACTAAGAACATTCTGTTTATCTGGTAAGACTCTTCATCTAGTATATGTATTTGTTAAACATAAAAATGGGGGAGATTTTTAAGGTATGACTAGTTCGTTACAAGACAAGCTCTTATAGTAGAAACCTTGGTCCTTTTTTCAAGTTTAACTAAATAACATAAAACAAAGGAGTCTTTGTGTATGGAAAGCTAACTCTAACTAGAAAAGCACTTAAACTTACCTTAGGATAGAAAACACTAGGCTAAAAAAACCCGAACCTAAATTATGAAACCAACCTTAGTTCAACACCAATATAGAACAGCTAAAAACATCTAAACCTAAGTTAGGAAGCCAACCTTTAGAAAACGATAAAGAAAAACTCAACCTGAGTTAGGAAACCAATCTTTAGTTTGACACTAGGACACAAAAACCCTAGAAGAAAAGTACTATGATGAAATATGAGAACCTGGTTTAGAAAAAGAAGAACATTAAGCCAAGAACCAATGAAAACAAAAAGATAAAATAAAAAACAAAAGGTCTCAAACAATAGGAAAAAACTCTTCTTAAAAAGAACATGTATAAAAGTTATAGGTATCGTCTAGGGAAAAAGATTAAAATAACAAGAAGGCTTAATACACCATTTGGTCCCTAGTTTGGGGTGTTGTGTTCAAAGTCGTCCTACCTTTTTCAAAAGTTCATTATTGTCCCATATTTCGTTAAAAATAGTTCAAGTTGGTCCTTTTGGCTTACAACGTTAAAAACATAACGGTGCAATTGCCTCCATGGCCAAGGACAAGGGAGGATAAAATATGGATGAGAAGCTACAAACCAAAAAGAATACAGGAGTAATGAGGAACAAGTGAAAATACAATCAAATCACACTCAAAACCTCTAATTCAATCCTTTTCTTGACTCCATTCTTTATTTTTTTTTATTCTCATTTTTTTCTATTTTTTTCTTTCTTTTTTTGTCTTTTCTCTTTCTTAGAACACAATTGTAAAAGACAAGATGCACACCTTATTTAAAAAACAACCAAGAAGAGGAACCAACTAGCCAATTCATCAGAATTCCCAGGAAGACCACATTTGTTCCCAAAATAATTCCAAAGCTCCAAAATTCCCTAAGGTTAAGGTAATCATGGTTTTTCACTTAAGGCTAATTGATGAGCTTCAAAACAAAGAAAAGGGCAAAGCATACCTCAAAGGGGTTATAAAAAGGTAGGCTATTTGGCTAGAGATGCTCAAGAAAAAAATTGCCTTTATTACTTCCAAACATGCATATCAATAAAAAATTATCAACAAGAGTTAAGCCAAGGCATATATGCAAGCAATCAAGAGACATATCACACAAAAAGAAAGAATATCAAGTGGCTCAAATTCTCACACGGGGTATTTCTGTCACAATCAATCACCCTCTCAAACATCATAATCATATTTCCAAACATAAAAAAACAAGGATTTCAAACCAATCGTAGTATCAATGAAGTGAAGGACGAGTCTGCAGCCTAAACAAAGTTCAGAGAACAAGAGAAACATGCAAAATTCTACACAAGACACAATAGAAACAACCTAGAAAACAAAACCTAAACAAAGAAAAATATCCCCCAATAGACCACACTTAAACTACACAATGTCGTTAGTGTGTCACAATCATAAGATCAGCAATCAAAACAATCAACAGATATAGACAAAGTGTAATAAAAGTGAGAAGGGAAGGAGAAAAGAAAACTCCCTGAGTCAGGAGGAAAGTGAGGCAGGGTCGAGCAGAGATGTCTCCTCCACCACTGCATCCAACAAAGAAGGATTGCTGAGGAAAAGCTTCAGTCTATGCCATTGACATTGAAGGTTTTAGCTATGGATGGAATTTGGATCTCAATTGCACCACAAGCATAAATGTTAGTCACAACAAAAGGTCCAATCCACTTCGATCTTAACTTACCCCCCTATTGGGCTGAATCGGCAAGTGTACCGAGTCGCACAAGTAATATAAAATGGTAAGACCAAGTATTGTATTCTAGAGGACTCTCGGTGCTGAACAGTTGTGTGAAAACAAGATTAATTAAGACTTAAAATAAAAGAGATCATGGGTTTGGAGTGCAAAAATATAAATAAAATAAAATGCAATTGATCAATGGCAAAGGAGCACAGAGATGAACGGAGGTTGATTTATATGAGATGAATATGTTGTTGGGGTTAGATTTCACCAAGTTCCCTCTCATGTATATAAGACATCTTTTTTATGCATTAATGCCAACACCCCTCACTAAATCACTTAAACCCGATCCCTCGGTAAATAAGTCTGTCCCTAATTACCAGTTCATACAATTCCTAACATTCCTGGTAAAAAGATGTGAAGATCAAGAGGTTAAGACGACTAAGACTCATAACCTCATCCCTGAGAAATATAACCCTTAGGAGTAATTCAACAAGAACCTGAATTGAAAGGAATCTCCTAGCACTCATGCAATCCATAAATAATGTTATTGTATAAGCAAGAATAAAATAGATCAATTACTCTAACAATTAATGAAAAAGCATATGAAATTAAGAATCAATTCAAATACATGAGAGTTTACAACGTTACATCATTCCCCAACAACAAATAGAAATTAGTTCCCCATAGACATGGGGGAACTCTATGAACAATGGAAGAAAGAAAGAGAATGGAAATTAAGAATTGGCTAAGAATGCATTGCTATGCTCTTTCCTGCCAGGGATGCAAAACCTAGATTCCTAGGGTCCTTTAAATAGTGTTAGGAGTGCTCCAGAATGTGGCCCGGTCCAAAAGAATCAAATCAAAGCTGAAACAGGGCTCGATCCACGCGAAATCACGCTCAATCATCGCAGGAAGGACGCCCGGGCGAGAATTGAGAGTCATGTAAGGCCCAGGAGTCAGCTTTGGACGCCCAAGCTACGAGGTTCCACCGCCCGGGCGTCGGGGGCCACCGCCCGGGCGACGAGCGTCGATTCTGGACGCTTGGTTCGTGCTCCTGGACGCTTAGGCTTCGCGTTTTCCCTCTTTTTGGTGCCCTTTTATCCTCTTCTAAGCTTCATCTTCTTGGCTCTTCATCTCTTCTTCCAGTATTACCTCAATCTCTGTCAAAACAAGGGGAATTTGTTATAAAACCATTGAAATCAACCTCAACTCTCTTATTCACACAATTTATTGAAAACTCATGAGTCCAAACAAGTTTATAAGTGAAAAAGGATGCTTTTAGTATCAAAATCATATAACAAATAACGGTGTTTTAAATTATTATCAGTCCATATAGATAAAATCAAAGATCACGCTATTGAATAATGTCTTAAACAAAGCATGCATAGATAATGGAAGAAAAACTCTAACAATTAACGAAATAAAGCATATGAATAAAGCATCAATTCAATATATGAGAGTTTCAATAGGATTAGATCATTTCCCCAACAACAATGGAGGTTTAGTTCACCATAGACATGGTGAAACTAGATGACATTAATGAAAAGAATGAAAAGATAAACCCTATAACTTGTAGATTGGAGCTTCCGCATCCAAAATCAGCCTTCAAGGGGTGAAGAGGGTGTTTCTACGTCTCCTTCTACCAAAAGATAGGTCATGCAATTCTATTTAAAGATGATTAAAATCAGTAGAAACTGACCCAAGCCCAAAACAATGGCGCTCAGCGGTGGGTACGACACTCAAGATGGATGCTCAGCGTTGACGCCCAGGCGTTTGGCAGTGACTTCACTGAAGAAGCCAGTGCTTAGCGGTGAGGTAGTGCTCAACAGTGGGTGCGATACTCATTTTCTCCCCTCAGTGTTGGCACTTGAGCATTTGACAGAGATCCATTCGGCAAAGCTGGCGCTCAGTGTTGTCCTAACGCTCAGTGGTGGTTGCGTTTCTTCATTTGTGTATTTTCCATCTTTTCTTCCGTCTAACTCCTTCCTACTTCCACTTCCTTCATTCAATTCATGTTAAATCCTGCCAAAACAAGGAAAACCAAGCATAATACCACTAAAACCACCTTTGACTCTCTTATTCTCTAACTTAAGCAAAATGCGTGATTTCAAGCTAGTTTCTAAGTCATAAAGGGTGTGTTTTGTATCAAATTTAAGTATAAAAATAACATTTTTTTAATCGTTATCAGATATGCTCCCATCATTTTAGGCAGACCATTTTTGAAAATTGTCCGAACCAAAATTGATGTATATGCTAGAACTTTATATATGGAATTTGGAGATATTATTATTCATTTTAATATTCTTGAAGCGGTGAAGTTAAACACATATTCATATATTTTTCTAAGAATGATGAGATTCAACTCCAAATCAAATCAAGGAAATACCAAAGGTATAGTCTAGCTTTTGATTAATTAAATTCATCTTTTTGGGGAATTCTTACATATATTATTTTTTTCATTCTTTTTTGTTTATTACTTTCTATTTAGTTATTAAATAATAAAAAAAAACTAATCCCCTCAAAAAGAAGGTTTTTCATTTAGAACTACCATATGTTTTACACTTTTACATCAAATAATGTTGTTTTCAATTATTTTTGTTTATTTTGCAGTCCCTGTGATTCTTCAAATTGATTCATACCTTACTTCTTTCTCCATCTTTTCCAACGGGCTCTTTTTTGCTGTTTGACAAAATGCACAGAATGGTGTCCAGTTTTCAACTCCATCGGTTGAGCTTCATAAGCTAAAATATCAGTAAGCAAAAGCTCCTTAGCATTACTCCGTAAACATTTTACAATGAATCAACCTAAGAACATCATAAAAGAAGATAGCCTACTTGACACGATTATTAAACGTATTAATAGTCTAAAATGCTATAGAAAATATAATTATACAAAGAACATATAATATGTTAGTAATTCCTGATTCTATTACCCAAACGTAGGAATTTTCTTAATTTAGACATGTACTCAAAACCAAGTTCTTAAAAATGGAAAAAACTGAACGCACCAATTTTAGGTGAGTTTGATAGTTTGGACTGTTATGATGTTCCAGCATGAACTATTGAAGAACATTTAATAAATATTTGACTATTTAAGTAATTAATACGTATTAAATATCATCATCTATTTTTTTAAGTTAAACTTATTTATAAAATTTAGAATGAGTTTTTTTTATCAAGGACAACCTAATTACAACCTAATTCACAATAAACAAATTTTGTATATGAGAAATCTATGAATATGTTGTTGCTGGCTATTTGACACCTTGATTGAGAAATCTATGAATCTTCACTGTATATAGGTGCGAAGTGATGAGTAGGCAAACCAAAATGGATGAAAATAATTACATATTTTTAGTAATTTTTAAATGAAATTATTATTATTTATTGTTATACATAATTATTATTAAATAGCGCTTTAGTTGATAACTCTGAACCTCGGTTGTATTTATTTATTGATAAATATGGTCATTTGTTATGTTTATTAAATTTACTCGTAATATCATTTTTAATTGTCGATATTGTAAAAAAAAAAGAAAAAAAAAACTTCGCTCTTTTTATCAAGACCTTCTTCTTTTTAAATTTTAAAATAACATTATCTTCTCATTTAATTATACGAATTATATTTTATGTGGTAGAAGATGACTTTATCAATAAATTAACCAATAGGAAATCGTCTACGAGTACCTGATACCAGTTGCTTTGTAGTTAGTAGAACTAACACGATGATTACCAAATACTTTTTATTAAATAAGTTATTTATCGGATTCTAAGGATAACGATGCTTGAATATCGAATACTATGTTTTCAAAACCAAAAGCTACGTGTCATCTTTTGACAAGACACTCCTCATTGGAGTATGGTGTTGCTTATAGGTATACAACCTTAGTATTAGTATCCATCCCTACAAATCAAGACATTCTCACATCAAATAACTTCGTAAAAAATGATTGTAATTCGTCACAAGTAAACTAGCCATCGGACTTTTCGATCAATGGATTCATAATTGAAACTCATTCAAGTGAGGGTCCATGGTTAGCAAAACACTTCTATTAATATTATTTTATTATATTTTGACTTCACTTTTGCATTAATCCAATTTTCACTAGAATGTCTAACTAGTTTTTTTTGTACTAACTTGAGCTTCATCATTAAGAAAAAGACAAAGGAGACTTGAAAGACGAATATTTGATGGTAGGAATTCGTTGAGTGAAATACAATTTTGTAGGATACATTCGATTATATAAGTGTATCCATAATTTAAATAACATGGAGAAAAAAAAATAACTACAAGAGTAAAATGATCATAAAAAAATAATTTTTTATATTTTTTTAAGGAAGAATAAAGTAAAAAATAAGAAAGGATTAAATCAAATAAATATAAAATATTTATGTGTCTCAAAATATATTTTTTTAAATAATTATAACAATGAAAGAGAAAATGCAAGTACGATAAAATACGAAACCAACAAGAAATATAATAGGTAATTCACTTAAAATTCTATACCAAAATAAATATTTTGGTTGATTTTTATTAAAAAAATCTTGAATAACTATTATAAATAAACAAGAGGGAATAATCAATACTACAGACACTTTATTAATTTAGAATTAATGCAAATATTAAATAATAATTTTATTACATTTATTAACTATTATATATAGTAATTAACACCTACAATTTGCAGTACACGTACTTATTTATCTAGAGAAAGTATTAAACACCAACACAATAATATTAATGACATTTATTAAATATAATATAACCTAAATTGTTTAAGAACTATTTCTTCTGAATAAGTTCATGTTACACATAATTGTCATAACTTAAATATTTTATTAAAATAAAAAATATACAAGAAAATAGAAAAATATATGGGTGCATCATATTAAATTTTTGATAAAACTATATTGTACATAAACAAATAATAGAAACATAAACATAAAAAAAAAATGATGGAATCCACTTATATTATTTCTTATGATTTCTGTCACAAAAATATTCAAACTTTTAATTTCATATGTCTATAATAAACACTACAAGAAAATTGTGAGTTAACTAATGATAATTACATACAAATTTGGATATGTAAATAAATTAGTCATTATATATAGATTTTACCTAGTGATATGAAAATTTTAATTAAGTACAATTCTTTTTCCGTCTGTTAAAAAATCCATATGTAATGTAGACGAGAAATTTAATTACTGATTTTACATAAAATTTTAAAATAATTAATTATCAAAATTAAAATTAAAAATTTTGTATGTAAAATTTGTATATAATATGAGTACGAAATTTATCTATTGATTTTACATATAGATTTTGAAATAATTAATTATTAAATTTAAAAATAAAAAAAATGTTTAAATTTTTTTATGAAATAAAATAAAAATAAAAGCTATTTACATGAAGTTTGAAATTTTCATTTTTTCACATCAAATCCTAAAAGTTCTTTTCCTTTCTAAAAAATCACTCACTCATACCCTTCTAAACCTTTACAAAATTCTACATTCATCGCCGCTAGGTTCAATCATTGTCGCACCTCTCCCACTTAACCAAAGTCATTGTCGTATGAGCCACTTCTCTTCTCATTTATCCCAACCAGCGAAACCATGTTTCTCCACCAAACTCCTCCATGGCTGGACTTTTCATTGTCGACTAAAGTCGTCGACAATAACACCAGTCCACACCAGAGGTGTCGTCGACGAGAAATAAGTCTGTACGACTTCTCTTCTTATTTGGTGAATTCACATATAGTCTAGGATTTCTATCAATCAATGTTAGAGCACCCATCCACATATTATCCCAAAATCTCATCTTATCTCCTTTTCCAACTCTCCAAAACAAATTTCCCTCAAACCTATTCTTGTACTTGCTCCTTACACACCTTTAGGATATCTCTCCATCACCAAAATTCATATTTATCCTCTACATGTAGAGATCTCCATGTCTCGTCCTTGGATTCTAACAATTCTTTCCATAAATCTCGTATTTCACTTACATTAAAAAAAAAAATCAGATTGAAATTTTCTTATCTCCATTCTGCATCACGTTATGTTAATTCAATAAATTAAATGGCAAATAAATTTATTTACCTCATAATGAAGGTAAAGTTAAATTTATAGGTTACTAAAATACTCGTAAAAATTATTAGGTTTATACATAATATACTTAAGTGTCTCAATCCATATACATATAATATAGTGATCAACAAATGAAAAGTTGATCAGAATACATTAAAACAAAGTTATACCATTCTCTATATTCAAAACACCAACAAGACCTACTTCTATATTAACACTCTTATTGTGTCAATACATCATCTTATACAATAGATAAGTAATCTTTTACAACAATCCAAATACATGTAATTGGCAAAAATTAATTATAGATAATTGCAGCATTTTTAATGATGATTTGCTTCTCCTTTATATTATCATTTGATCATATTAGAGTTCAATACAGTGAAGATTTCGATTTGCGTCCTCGTGGTGTAGTGGTGTCTTTTCTCCATTTGGTTTTCACTTTTCCAATTTTCCCAGTATTTTTGGTTCTTTATTCTTTTGGTTTTCAACATTTTTTTCGTTTTTCTCTATTATTTTTCAGTATTCACCTCCATTTTATTGTATGGTTGGAACTTACATTGACAATGAAGAAAAAAAGTTGAACCTGCATAGTTTAAGAACAGACACAAAATTCATCAACTGATAAATTTAGAGCATCAACTTCAGTGAAATTTGAAATACCTGCAATCAAAGTTTGCCACATTGAACGATAGAAGTAAAAGTATAAACTAACCACTTAAAGAAAAATCTTGAGCCTTTGATGTTCGTTCCGTTAGTCAAGAAGTTTTGTCCTAATTCGGAAAATATACAGTAAAATCAGAAACATGATCATAGTGTCAGCCTAATATCAATGCAAATTCTTTATAAAAACTAATTTATATTTTCCGAATTGGAGTTGAATACAAAAACAAAAAAATATGTATACAAACTAACATTGGAGTTGAATAAGAGTAACTAGAAGTCATGTACCTTTGGTACTTCCGTGATTTGATTTTGAGATGAATATCCTCCTCACTCTTGGAAAAATATATCTTTTCGTCTTTGTTTTCTTCATTTTTGCTTAATTGTTTCTGTTCAGAACTCTGGAAATATCCTCTTTATATAGATGCAAAATGAAACATACGAGATGAATAGCTCAACTAAAAGTTATTCATATTAATTATATATTTTAATAATTTTAATTTTTTTAACTGAGTCATTATTATTATTATTAAATTATCATTTCAGTTTCGTTGAGACTTCTATGAATCTCAGTTACATAGTATTTATTATTAAGCATCATCTATTAATTTTTTGATAAATTTAATATACATACATATTTTACTTTTTCATAGTTTTTTTTTTAAGTAGAACTTGTTCTTTTCAATCTTATAATTTTCCAATTTGAAAATAATATTATTTTTCATGCCTTTAATTCAATCAACAGGGAGTGAATAGAAAATGCAAAATTTTTCCAGAAAACTTTTAAGCTACAATTATAAAGAAATAATAAGTTAATATTATAGACAGTTTATTACTATAATTAAATAATATAATTATTACATTAGTAATAATATTTTTATTACATTTACAACTTCTAGCAATTAATATTATTCTTTTTGCAATACATATATTTATTATTTATTTTATGGAAGCATTAATAATAGTATAGTAATTTTAATGACATTATTAATTAAATTTAATGTATAATGCTAATGACATTATTAATTAAATTTAATGTGTTTGTGCATGCGTTGATAATTGTTCAATATAAGTTAGTTTTAATGATAATTTGACATCGTTGGTATATTTGGTTGTTGTGTTGTCACTAATCAAGTTTTTGATGTCGTTGTGAGAATTTGTGTCAAGAAAATTTGTGTTTTAAACAATAACTATTCATTTTACAATCTTGTAATTACTTTTATTCAGTTGATAAATTTTATTTTACTATTACATCGATATTCTACATAATTTTCTACGAAACTATTCTATGAAATTTTTGTTACTCACCATTGTTTGAGTTGTTGTATATGCAAAGAAGAAAACAAAAATAGGTTTTGTGATTTGATCATGACATTGAACGCGCAACAAGAAGGCTCAACAGTAAAAATAAAAGCAAAGATAGCTGTTGAAACTATAGTTGCAGCAAAAAACAAAGGAAGCAACTTCACACGTTGATCTGAAATGTTCCATTCAAATAGTTGCAGGAAATGGTTAAAGAAGGTTGTTAGGAGAATACAAACATTTTTTAACCTGTCAAAGGTGTGGAGATTGAAGCCTGTGTTACTCTCTCTAATAACAGGCAAACCAGTTTGCTGAACAAGAGCAAGAAGATCATTTCATCCATTTGGCCATGTTCTATAAGTTGTATGGAATTCTTGGAATAGAGGATGTTGTTTATCTTAGGTTGTTTCCTTTTTCATTCTCAGGCAAAGCCAAAATATGGCTGTAATCTCATTGAAACCAAAGCTTAACAAGTTGGGAAGATTTTGAGAGAAAATTTATAGCTAGATGTTTCCTAACATCCAAATACATTAGTACCACAGCTGGGGTATTACAACTTCTTCCCAAGGATTAGATGAACATTTTTGCGAAGCATGGGAAAGATACAAAACCTTGTTAAAGAAATGACCTAATCACGAATTTAATGATGTAACACAACTCAACATGTTATACAATGGACTTAGACCACAAACAAGAATGTTGTTAGATGCTTTAGTAATGGGAACCATGATGATGAAGAGTGTCGAGGATGCTACCACAAGCAACAGATCACTAGTAACTAGTCATCATCATGTCTAATATGACAAAACTCAACCTTCCAAAAGAGGAATTCTAGAGCTAGGAACACAAGATATAGTGTCTAAAATTGAGGATGCACTAACACAATTTATCAAGCTATCTACATCTAATCAAAAGAATATAGATGCATCTCTTAGAAACCTAGAAGTGCATATTGGACAAATAGCACAACAGTTAACATATCAACAAGAGGCAAAGCGCTCGACCACCACTACAATTAATCCAAAAGAACAATGCAAAACCGTCACAACCAAGCAAGGAACTGTAATAGATAAAGGCATTAGTGATGACTTGAGAGAAAAGGAGAAAAATGAGATAGAAAAATAGAAAAATGAGAGAGAAAATACAGTGAATGTGAGCTTTAAAAAGAAAAAAAAAAGAAGAAAAATAAATTAAGAGTGAGGAGTCCAAAATAGAGAGAAAAGAAGATAAAAGTGTAGAAAAAAAGTGAAGAAAGAGTAAATAGTTGTATAATAGTAGTAGGAGTAAACAAAGAAAATAAGACTAAAAGAGATAGTGAAAAGGAAACGTAGAAGGGAGAAAAAGGAAAATAGAAGTTGTTTGAGGATGAGAATCCTCTTCTCACACATTTACCTTACCCTCATAAACCTACCAAGAAGGATAAAGAGAGACAATTTGTAAAACCTGAAGAAAAATAATAAAATAAAGTAGATAATGATAGAATAAAATGAATTAGTTTATTTTGTATGATTTATGCTATAATTGTTGCTAGATAAATAAATTAATTTATAATTTTATTTATTTATTATTTTATTTCTAGATGATGCATTTTGTATTATTTATAAGTGTATCTTTGTGTTTAAATATCAATGAAGGACTTGTAGTTTGGTGGTAGAGACATGAGGTTGTAGATAAGGGGCTTAAGCTCAAATCTTGCTAGGATTATATATCTCTTAGGTTATTTTATTTTTGCTGGTGCATATCAGGCCCACCGTGGGTTTAAATGTTGCTTTTTTTTATGGTTATAGTGGGGCCACTAGTGGAAAAACGTTGTTGAACGTCGGTTATTTTGGACTTTTAACGTCAGATCCCGAACTGACGTTTATTCGAGTGACGTTAAATGAGACGTCAGACCCTATAGGTCAGACGTCTATATAGACGTCGGACTATATAGGTCAGACGTCTATATAGACATCGGACTTTATAGATCAGACGTCTAAAATGTCGCCGTATTTGATAGGATCTTTCTCCGCTTGAGGCCTCTTGAGTTGCTCCTAGGTCATGGTGATTCGAGTTTACAACATTTTATTTTAGTTGAAGAGAATGGATTTTATGTTCTTATTTTGTATTGGACAGTTTTGATAATGTAGTGGAGGGAATTGGAGGAGTGCAAAATGCAAGAAATCGTCGTCCAAGAACGCTGCCTAAGGACATGAGCAAAACTGCACAAAAACTCAATGAAAACGCATTTTAATCGGTTCAAATGAAAAATAATTCATCAAAGAGTAAGATATTGGAGTAAAATTAATTTTAAACGGTGCAAAAGTGAGAAAACGAACCTGAAAAACGTAGCCTGTGGAGAGAAAACGCGAGGAAGATGATGAACAATGAGTGCGCGTAACTACTGCCTCGCGTTCGCAGTGGTTTAATGCAGACATTTAGACGTCAGTTCCCAGAATAACAAACGTCTAAAGTGCTTTAGAAGTCAGAGTGGCCGGATCAAACGTCTAAATGGAGTCAAAAAGTGACTTTTTAAATTTCTAGATTTAGGGTTTAGACGTCGGTTCCCAGAACAACAAACGTCTAAAGTGCTTTAGAAGTCAGAGTGGCGGGATCAGACGTCTAAATGGAGTCAAAAAGTGACTTTTTAAATTTTTGGATATAGGGTTTAGACGTCGGTTCCCAGAATAACAGACGTCTAAAGTGCTTTAGAAGTCAGAGTGGCGGGATCAGACGTCTAAATGGAGTCAAAAAATGACTTTTTAAATTTTTGGATTTAGGGTTTAGGCGTCGGTTCCCAGAATAACAGACGTCTAAAGTGCTTTAGAAGTCGGAGTGGCGGGATCAAAAGTCGAAATGGAGTCAAAAAGTGAATTTTTAAATTTCTGAATTTAGGGTTTAGACGTTGGTTCCCAGAATAACAAACGTCTAAAGTGCTTTAGAAGTCGGAGTTTCGGGATCAGACGTCTAAATGGAGTCAAAAAGTGACTTTTTAAATTTTTGGATATAGGGTTTAGATGTCGGTTCCCAGAATAACAGACATCTAAAGTGCTTTAGAAGTCGGAGTGGCGGGATCAGACGTCTAAATGGAGTCAAAAAGTGACTTTTTAAATTTTTGGATTTAGGGTTTAGACGTCGATTCCCAGAATAACAGACGTCTAAAGTGCTTTAGAAGTCGGAGTGGCGGGATCAAACGTCTAAATGGAGTCAAAAAGTGAATTTTTAAATTTCTGAATTTAGGGTTGAGACGTCGGTTCCCATAATAACAAACGTCTAAAGTGCTTTAGAAGTCGGAGTTTCGGGATCAGACGTCTAAATGGAGTCAAAAAGTGACTTTTTAAGTTTCTGAATTTAGGGTTTAGACGTTGATTCCCAGAATAACAGACGTCTAAAGTGCTTTAGAAGTCGGAGTTTTGGGATCAGACGTCTAAATGGAGTCAAAAAGTGACTGAAAGAAATGACTTTTCACCGACCTGTCAGACATATAGACGTCAGTTAGGAGGGTCCCCGACGTCTAAAATATTATAAACGTTGGGGCACCTTCTAACTGACGTCTATATGACCAACTTATTTACGAAAATGCCACCGGTCATCAATATACGTCGTGCTTACCCTTAACCGATCGACGTCTAAGGGGTGACATTAAATAACATTTTTGCACTAGTGGGCCCATGGTGTGATGGTTAATTGGGTTTGTAGAGAGAGAAAAAATACAGGGTTCATGCATTCAATTGAAGAAAAAAAAAACGTGAGTGCATAGATATAGTAGAACAACAAGCACGTAAGTAAGTTCTTTGCATTGAGTGAACAACGCAACAACATTTTAACATAAACATGAAACAGAATCAAGGGTATATCTTATAGTGTTTTAAATAAAAGTGGATGTAGCCAAAGAACATAGAAAGCATGGGTGTTATCTAGGGTTCTACATTTGGTGAATATATATACATGAGAAGAGGGAGAATCGGGAAGTGGCGTGGGAGAAGCGTAGTTATATGAAGTGCACCGTGTGAAGGCATTGGAGAGGCTTGAAGGAGAGGCTGGAAACATTGAACAAGGAAGAAGGCTTGAATCCATCCAGATAAGGGGTGCTAACTTGAGTTTATCTTTCAATCTGAGTATTGGTTTGGTTGTGGTTTTCCTTCTCTGTTCTATCATGCGTAATGTAAAACGTGGGTACAATTGATCATGTTCTTTGTTCCTTTGGAAATGAGTTGTATTGATTTCCTTTGCTTGATGTTATCATGTATGGGTAAGTTGGTTACATGGCTTAGCCTTTACAGTTTTTTTTTTTGGTTCATTCATTAATTTGGGAACAACTTGATGTAGAGGTGTATGAATATATGAGGCTTTGACCTAGGTTGGAGTTTTGGGGGTCATGGAAGAGTCTAGGTATTAAGTAATGTTGAAAATAGAATGGCTTGGTTACTCACACCAAGAGGGGGTGAATTGATGTAACACAAAATCAGAGTCTTTTAAAAATCTTTTTTCGCAAAAGGATGATCTTTCAAAACTTTCTTGAAACACACAAAATAAGATTTTTCAAATGCAGCGGAATATAATTGATTACGTGAAAAGTAAAGTTGACTTTGAAAGTAAAAGTGCAGGGATAGAGAATTCAAACGAAAGTTTTTATACTGGTTCGGCCAAACTGGCTACATCCAGTGTCCTTCCAAACCCAGTAAGCAAATGCACTATAATGATCAAGGTTTTGACAACAAGGATTTTATAGCGACCTCCACGTCAAAATATAAAACACCTCTCTAACCCTCTAATCAAAATATAGGCATATACAAACAAACAAAGAACAATAGCAAGATGTGCCATCTCCTGCAGTCTTCAACACTTTGAACAATCCTCAAAGTCTAGAACGCCGCACGTCCTCTTCTTGTAGTCACAACAGGACAACAACAATCTTCGCAAGATTGAAAGAAACTGATCACGAAACAGAGACCTCAAGTGCAGGTTGATCAGACAGTAAGAGCACACAAATTCTTTCTCGTCAAGCAATCACCAAAGATGAACACCACGGTCTTCTTGATGAATTCTTGGAGCTTTCACACTTTCTGCAAGAGATCAATAATCTAAAAGAAATCAGTCAAATCGTTAGAATCACAAAAGTCTCTACAGAATTCAAATTCGCGTCTATATATAGTTTTCCATAAAATTGACGCTCCTAAGTCGACTTTGCTAGTAATAGAGTCGAATATACTTAGACAGTTAAAACAGTTAGTAGCAGTCAAACCAACTTAATTGATTACACATGTAATGCAGTTGATTTCCAATTAATGCTTAGTCAAACATATTAAAAATATAGCCATTAAACATGATATGTCAAGCATTAACAGAATTTCAAAACATAACAAACTAAGTCGAATGGCTTGTGCACATAGTCGACTTTGTAACAGTTAAATACATAGTTTTGAAAAACTTCCTTTCCAAAAATACTTACAGCACACTTTGAAAAAGTTTGTGCAAAGTCAAGAGTTTTAATCAACTTACTTCATAATGAAGTCGACTTAAAACTTCTGTTTTTCCACACAATTTAAGTTCCACGAAAGTGCATGTGGTTTTCCATTTTCAAAACATTTGTTATGCAATCACAAATAAGATTTCATGTATAACACAATGATTTGCATGCAATTACAAAAACAACATAAACAGGTTCTCATTTAATTATAAACATGAAAGCTATGAACATGTAACACATAAACACATGTGTTATTAATTATGTGTTGTCATCATAAAAAAATCAGAAACACTGATATTGTAAGGTTTGGCTAAACCAGTGTTCAAATACATTGTCTCTTTCATTTATTATAATTTTTTCTATTTTTTATATTTGTTGAATGTGGTATTGCATGATAACTTTTGTTAAAGTTATTATCATTACCGATCAAACCAATGCAAATTAAACTGATATTAAAAAATTATTTAATTTAGCACCGACTGACATTAAAATAAATAAATTTTAAGATAACAAATACATTATAATGTCAAATTGATTGATGCTAAACAATTTTAACCAAAAGAATATCAATTTAAAATTAATAGTGAATTAGTATCGGCTAGCGCGGTGTTACCTAAAGTTAGCCTTCAAAAGCTAACAATAACAAATTTGTGTATGTGGTTTTAGAGTCGCATACGTAAGTGATGCAATTAAATTTCTAATTTTTATTTTATACAATTAAATATTTTAACTTATAAATATAATCTAATTAAATTATTTATATTAGATTGATGTTATATGAATTATATTTGGGAGTACTACCTTCAATCACTTGGATAAAATTTTAGAGATGATATTAAATTAAAAAGTTAAAATTACACTTAAAAGGAGTAAGAGTAGAAATTACATTTAATTTATGGCTTATTTTTTCTTCTTACATGATAATTACTATGAAAAAAAAAATTAACATTCCATTAGAAAGCTAAAATGACATTGTAAATTCAGAATCTCCTCTCGTCTTTCTTTTCACTCACTCATATCTTTTGAATTGCACACCCCAGTTCTTTGATCTCATCACATTTTTCAAATAATGTGAAATTATCAGGATTCATGGATTGTTAGTACATTCAACACATAGCTCATCTGGATTTTTCGTCCTTCCTACAAACATATTAGAGCATATTGAGATAATATTGTACGAGAACAATATTAATAGTAATAATTTACATACACGTTTTAAAAATAAAATAAATATTATGAAATATAAAAAATTTCAAAGTTGTACGAGCAAAGGTTTAGAGCAAGGAACTTTTGTAAAAATGCAGATATTTTCAACTAAATAGGAAGTTCGTACAATTAGAGAAAGTAATATAAAAAACAAATACTCTTAAATAACATGAAGGAATGTGTAGATATAATAAAAATTGAATCTAGTGGGTGAATATAATGGCAATTATAACATTACATCAAATCACATCAACAATTGATAAATTTAGAAAATGGTCTTACCCTTATATATGTTGCACATCGAATTAAGAAGATTGCCGATTGCCGATGTGAAATTTGGGGCAACTGTAATCAAAGTTGTTGGTTAATATAAAGTAGTTGTTTGTGATGTAATATGAAAGAAGAGAAGAAAAAAAAAGCTAAATATAGAAGTGAAGTAGGAACTAACCATTTATTGGGGGAAGAACCCTTAACCTTTAATCGAAAGATTATCCCTCCGATCATAAAGCTTTCTCCTAATTTAAAAACAAAATATAGAAAAATCAGTAAAGAAATTATAAGATGCAGCGTTGCTTTAAAGTTGGTTTAGTGAACTTTAATGGCGTCCTTTGCATAGGTTTTACTTAAATGCAGAAATTCTGTTACAGAAGAATAAAGATAAGTGTAAACATTAACATAAGTGTCGTGTTTTTTGAATGTGATTAACTATAAATGAGATACCTTTGATATTTTCTTGATTTGATTTTGAGATTTTAGGATCATCATTCTTTAAAAAGTATACATTTTTCTCTTTCTCATCGTCTTCATCTTTGCTTAGGCTGTTGCTGCCTATTTCATAACTTGCCTCACAACTCTTTCAATCTCACCTATATATAGATGAAATAAGTAGGTTAAAAAGAATTAAATATTTTAGTAATTTCTTTTAAAATGAATTATTCTTTTCATTAAATTATTATTTTAATAAAAAAATTTCTGTTTTGTTTATTATTTTATAATATCAAGAATATTTTTATGGATTAAATATGTTTTAATCCCTTAACTTTTAGTAAAAATTGAAATTAGTCATTTGTTCCAAATTTTGACCTAATTTAGTCTTTCAACTTTAAAAATGTGTGAATTTAATCATTTTAACTAAATTTTATTAAATTTATTTGATGTTTCAAATATATTTTATAATAAAATTTGAGTTACTTATACACTATTTAATATATTTTTCTTCAATATTAGTTAAAAAAACTTATTTGAGATCTCAAATAAACTTAACAAATCTTGTTAAAAAGGTCAAAATTCACGTAATTCTAAAAATGAGAAGCTAAATTAATCTAAAGTTTAGAAAAGAAACTAATTTTAATTTTCACTGAAAATTAAAAAACTAAAAACATATTTAATCTTATTTTTATTTTATACCTTTAATTTATACAAAGAGAGAAACTTTAGATATGATAAAAAAAGGGAAAAAAAATTATAATACATAACTTCAATTAAATAAGAAAACTAAATAGGGTCCACAATAGATTGCATGAAAAATCACTTTTTAAATAATTTTAAATAAGTTTTTATTAGAAAATTTATTGATATTTAAAATTTTAATATTTTTAATTAAATAACTTAGTATTTTTCACTGAGTAAAGTGATTTTTAGTTTATAACGTCATTTTTTTTCTTGATATATTTAAAAATATGAAGTTTTATGATTAACACAAAATAATATTATAATTTATTATAAAATAAAAAAATATTTTTTATTTTATATTAATTACATTATTGTGTTATCAATCATAAAACTTCACATATAACAACCACATTACTTAATTATTGAAAGAAAAAAAAGTAAAGAGCTAATTGAAAAAAAATAAAAATTTTAAATACTTCATATAAAAATGAAATTAATAAAAACTTAATTAAACATAATTGTAAATTTATGAGAAATTTAAAACTTAATTAAGAATAAAATTAATACAAACATTAGATAAAGTTAATTTAATTTATCAACATTAACAATAAAATTAATACAAACATTAAATAAAGTTAATTTAATTTATGAACAGTAACATGTAGCAATTAAAAATTAATATTCTGAAGTTTACAATACAAGCGTTTGTTTATTTATTCAAAGGGTGCATTGATCACAAACTCAATAATATTAATTATTATATTAATTAAAAGTAACATATAATTAAGTTCAATATATATATATATATATATATATATATATAATGTATTTAATCCATGGAGTTAATACTATACACACTTTTAGTATAAAATTAATACAAACATTAAATAATATTTACGAACTATAACTTGTAGATATTAATATTCTATAGTTTATAATATACCCCTTTATTTATTGATGTAAAGGATGCATTCATGACGATTACAATAATAGTAATGTATATATTAATATTTTTCAATTATTTTTGTTTTTATTTTGTTATTTTTTTATATAAATGTTTTTTTTACTAAAATTGATATTTTTATTAAATATTTTTCATAAGATTAAGTTTATTTATATTTATACCTTACATTGTGTGTGTATGTGCATGCATGTGTGTGTGTGGGTGTAGGTGTGTGTGTGGGTGTATGTAGGTGTGTGGGTGTGTGCGTGTAGGTGTGGATGGGTGTGTTTGTGTGTGTGTGGGTGGGTGTGGATGTGGGTGAGGGTGTGTGTGTCTGTGTGCGTGTGTGTGTGCGTGTGCGTGGGTGTGTGTGTGTGTGTGCGTGTTTGTGGGTGCGTGTGTGGGTGTGTGCGTGTGTATGTCAGTGTGTGTGTTTGTATGTGTTTGTGTGTGGGTGTGTGCGTGCGTGTGTGTGTGTGTGTTTTAAAGTCTCACATTGATGTTTTCGTGTGTGCATCGGTGTGTTTATGTGTGTGCATGTGCATGCGTGTGTGTGTTTGTGTCTGTGTGTATGCATAAAAATATACAAACTATTGTCTTAAAGTCTCACTTGTATGTACGTGTGTGGTTGCGTATCTATTTGTGTGTGTGGATTTGGCTCTAGGTCTTTGCATTAGTATATGCTTGCATGCGTGTGTGTAATAGTAAGTAGCTAAATGTTTGGTAACTAATGTTAGAAACTAATTCAAACTCATACATAAGTGTGTACACATAAAATTAAGTAGCCAAAGCTTTGTAGCAAATGTTAGAGACCAATTTAGACTTTAATTCACAAGCAAATTACAATTTTTTATTCAAAATAGAGATTATTTTAGATAATAATGTTTTTTAGTTTATAGAATGATATCTAACTTAGTAAATATAGTGACTAATTATTTTGGTCCCTAAACTTGGTTGCTATTTAATTATTTTCTTAGAATGCATAGTATGAAGTCATTCACTTTGGTGACAAGGTAATCAGCATTACTTGCTAAACACAATTTTGTTTCACACTACAAACTAAGTCATAATAACCTCCTTCGACTTTCACTAACTGATTTTTGTTAATATGAGTTTAATATTTATAAAGTTAAGATATCTCTTATATAACATTTATGTTATTTATTCATGGGAGTGTGACCAAATAGGCATCAATTTTCACATTCTTTTTTGTTTATATTTCCTTTTTCATAGGTTTCACTAGTGGTTATGATAATATATTAATTGCACTTTCCATTCTACACCTCCATTATATTAAAAAATCCAGAGACTATATTATTTTCTTCCAAATTTTGAAGTCTAATGTCAAAATTATCCCTACATACATGTTAACTACCAAGTTAAGGGTGTAAATTTATCCTACAAGTGCATTGGTTATTTTGTAGCACACCAAGGTCATATCCACATGTATTTGGTTTGACTAAACAATGTAACTTATAATCTATTCAAGTTTGTAATAAAGTAGTGATAATGGGTTGATAGTTTGAAAACAACTTTGCAGAAAAATTAAGATAAATGATGTTGATTAAGATGTTAGGATTGAACTAGGCATTTTTTCTCTCAATTACACTAACCTTGATTCTCTAAAAGTTATGTTCTTTACTTTAATGATCCTGGAAGTACTCTTTAATGTAAGTTCTAACCCTATGACTACATTATTAGAACCTAAGGTTATCAAACTCAAGGTGATGTCTTTCTCCTGGTTGAATGATTCCTTGTATTAATGAACAAAACTCTTTAAACCAACTAAGCATTAGGAAATCTAATTAGATCTAAACTTTAAACCATTTTTTGCTACATTTAGGATGATGAAGTATGATGATGGATCAAGTTATCAAAGCAATAAAAGTAAATCAATTAACCACATGTAAAGTAAGAACATAATATATATTGAATGAAGTCAAGAACAGAGTGTATAATGGTGTTTACAATAAGCACAAAGAGATGCTTCCTTCCTCCCATGGTTCTTTCGAAAGATGTTGCAATAAGTGCCTAATAAATCTATTAAGTCTCTCTCTAAATGGTCTATAGAATCAACATACAAATAACATAGGCATGTTATATTTTTGTAGAAAAATATTGTGTTGTCTCAGCTCACAAAGTAAACCATAAGATTTTAGCCCTAGGTGAGTTTCCTTCATGTTTGAGCTTCCATCTTGGTGTTATAGCAAAGAAGCTTATTAATGCACTACTATTATTATAATCTCATAAAATGCCCATACAACATGTCTACCACCAATTGCAATAAAGTGTGGCACCAACTTATCAACAATTGTAAGGCCACAACAGTAGTGTTATATTTTGTGTAATTGAATTATTCTTATAGATTTTACTAGTATTATACCATGGACCTATTATGACATTTTCTATTCTAAAGTGTTCATAATGCACCTCGTATGCCTAATTTCGTAATAGAAACAGAGTCACTACCACTATATTGAAAATATAAAATTGGACTTTCACAGTTGCCTAACAATCCAGATTTGAATTTCCAATCTTATTCCATATTATTTTCGTTACATTTTTCCTATGCCTTTCCTGACACAACCTTCTCTTTATAAGTGGAAACTCATAAGCTTTTTCTGCATAGACTTTAATAATCGTCACTTTCTAGCAAGTTACAATCTACCAAACTAATCTTCTTCAAAGTTAATGAAAGGGAAGCTCATCCAAATACATCAATCACTCAGGTTATTAAGATATCTTCTACATATTTAAGAACTTAATAGATATAAAAGTATAAAGTACATCTATTGTGTATGATAACCATATTTCTTTCACACTACAAATATTGTTATATCCTTAGCCCCTTTTTGCAGATTTACTTAATATAATTCCTCACTTCAAGATGCCTTCTATGAATTCCTAAAACCAAGAATCTGCCTAGCCATTAACAATATATGCTACTAGGTTATTCCTCAAAACTTGTGACAAAGTCCCTTATATAAAACAATGGTTATATTCGTGCTCAAGTTTACATACAAAATCAGAATATACCTTAACCCGAATGTAGCTTGTTGTTGTGAATCATCATGTAATACTTTAAACGGTCTAGCCAATTTGAATAAAACAATTAAATTTTAATTCATAGCTAGATTTTGAATAGCTACTGTATCCCATTAACAATTGAGCATGTATCACTTTACAAATTGCAATAGTCTTATCCATCCCTAAAATACGAGAAATAAAATACTTATTATAAATCCCTAAAACAATGTCGACAAAATTTTAAGTATGGAGCCTCTTTCAAGATTTTTATCATATAGTCCAATATGTTAATTATACTTTTATAATAAATTTACAAGGTTTAATTAAAAATACAATTCAATTTTAATAATTTGAAGAAAAATTAAATTTTCCTCACTTACATAATATAAATCATAAAATTGCTAAATAATTCAGAAGTTAACCTCTCTTATATTTTGGTTAACTAGTATACATAGTTTTTATTGTATCGTAACACACCAGATGAACGTGTCAACAATTTCACGAATTTCGCATCAAGAACTTTAAAATTTTGTTCTTTAGTATAATTTGGTTTCTTTACATCTCCTCCTTTTGTTGTATTGAAGGAAGCTCCATTTTCAAAAATATCCCTTATCGAGTGAAAGTTCCATGTACCTCCACTTTTATCACTACTCTTTCTCCACGTCACCTACACATAATAAATAATTAACATTAATAAAATATCAATATTATATATAAACAAATACTTTTTTAATAAGTTGGATATCAAATACTTCAAATAAAATTTTTAAAATTTATTACTTCCTTATTTCCTATCGTTGGTGCTACAAAGAGGTTAGCTTCACTTTTGAGACTAGGTTCCATGCTTCCACCAATGGCATATTGAAGTCATCCTTGATAAAAATTGTTGGCTACATGTGCATATCCATGACGAATCCTGGAAGGTAATTGTTTGTTAATGAGAGCAAATAGAATTGCTTATTACTTTAGGTATTTTTAATTACTTAGGATAACACTACATATGCACCTTGGCATGCGTTGATTGCAATTAGGTCCAAAATGATTGTACACCACTATAACCTTCATATTCTTATCTCTCACATATCCATCATCATGTCCTAGCAGCATAACCTTATCTTGGTTTTTGAACCAATTATTGGAGATAGTCACATCAGTAGAACCACGTGTTACATCAAGCAAACCATCTTGACAATCATAAAGTGTATTATGGTCAATCCAAATTTTTGAAGCAGTAACCAATCTTATTGCATCTCCGTCTACTTGACCTAAAGGAATAACCTTTCCTTCAGGCCCCATCACAATCCCAGGGGCTTGAGGTTTGCAATGGTGAACTCGAATGCCGTGGATAATTATATTGGTGGCCTATAATCAAATAAGAAAAGTTGCAATAATATTGAAAAATCATGAAAATAATTTTCTTAATATTTATTATCTTCACAAGCATAACCTACAGAACAAGTAGCTAATTGATATTGGTGTCTCTTCCATTCAGGATTTTTTCTCCAACATCTATCAATAACATTCAATTTCAAACCATTTAAAATTGTTAGGTTTATACATAATATGCTTAAGTCTCTCAATCCTTATACATATATAGTGATCAACAATGTATCAGTGTTCAATAGAGTGAAGATTTCGTTTTGCTTCCTCGTTGTCTCGTAGTGTCTTTTCTCCATTTGGTTTTCACTTTGAAGCAACTGCAATCAAAGTTTATAGTTAATATATATTACATGCCTGTGATATAATTTAAAATATACAACATTGCAAGAAATAAAAGTAGAAACCAACCACTTAAAAAGCAACCTTCACCCCTTTATGTTCGTTCCGTTAGTCAAAAAGTTTTGTCCTAATTAAGAAAATATACAGTAAAATCAGTAGCATGATCATAGTGTTAGCTTAATATCAATGCAATTTTTTATGAAAACTAAAATAACAAAATAAAACAAAGAGTATGTATACAAACTAAAATTGGTGTTGAATAAGAGTAATTAGAAATACCTTTGGTACTTCCGTGATTTGATTTTGAGATGAATATCCGCACTCTTGGAAAAATATATGTTTTCGTCTTTGTTTTCTTCATTTTTGCTTAATTATTTCTGTTCAGAACTCTGAAAATATCCTCTTTATATAGATACAAAATGAAACATATGAGATGAATAGCTCAAATAAAAGTTATTGATATTAATTATATATTTTAATAATTTTAATTTTTTTTAAAGTAAGTCATTATTATCAATTAAATTATCATTTCAGTTTCGTTGACACTTCTATGAGTCTCCATTACATGTATTTATTATTAAGCATCATCTGTTAATTTTTTATGATAAATTTAATATATATTCATAAGTTACTTTTTCATGGTTTTTTTTAAGTAGAACTTGTCTTTTCAATCTTTTAATTTTCCAATTTGAAGATAATATTATTTTTCATACCTTTAATTTATTAAACAGAGTCAAATAGAAATTTCAAAATTTTTCCTGTAGATTTCCTTGCATTTAGTAGCTATAACTTGTAACAATTAATATTTATTCTTTTTCCATTACACATATTTAATATTTATTTTACGGAAGCATTAATCATAGTATAATAATATTAATGATATTATTAATTAACTGTAATATATATATATATATATATATATATATATATATATATATATATATATATATATATATATATGGATTTCCTAACTTGTGTACGTTATTAGTAAACAAAAATACTATCATATATTATGGATTCTAAGTTTTAAGGTTAAGGATATTTAAATAATTTTTATTATCAAAACTAAAAAAAAAAAGACCAGAAACCTCCAAACCCAATTCCTCTCAATCCTTTCTCTTTCCTCTCTCTCACTCCAATCTTTTCTCTAGTGTAACTCCAACCTATAATAAAAAACATGGATGGGTGATAGTAAACTTATGATTTCCTTGCAAAAAATCATTTAATATTTTAACCTTCATATACTTGGAAGAAGGAAATAAAAAAGACCTTAAAACTCATTAGTGTTAGTTAGAAGTTCTTACTTTGAAGGATTCAGCATTAATTTTCGTTAGCCTATTATTGTGAATTTTCTTTGTAGTTTGAACAAACTCAGCATCATCTTCAATACTATAATATTTTCTCTTATTAAACATATTATTTTATTTAGAAACTAATTTCAATTCTTCCGTAAAATGAGCTTTTTCTTATTAGACATCAAAGAATTAGAAATTACGTCATAACTACTATGAGATGAATACACTTGTTTTAAATTTATAAACTATTAAATAGGAGTGACATCACCCAAAGAAGGCAGACTAGCCAAGAGATCAAACTTTAATAACACAACTTAGTAGAAGTATCTAAATTCTTATCAAGAGAATATTCATTAACAAAACAAATTTTATCATGATTAACTATCACTAGCTCAAGTTATAACTGAGCAACAAGTGATACCACAACAAATTGCACCATTGTAGGCTAAACCACAAGTTCCATCATAGATTCCACTGTAGGCTCCACCATAAGCTCCAACAAAAGCTGAGTTAGATAATCCCTAGTCCATTCTTGTGCACCAACACCTTAGGATAATAATGTTGTTGTAATTTTGTGTCAATTATTTTATTCCCAATAAAAATAACATTGACATCCTATTGTAATAATCTTCAATTAAATGGATCATGACCAATAAGTTTACAGTTTGAACAAGATGGAAACAACTTCACATACTCCCCATAAGCAAATAAATGCAAATCCTAACATTTCCTCCAAATTTTGATTAGGCAAATCAAATAACAAATAAACTTAAACTAAAATAAGTGCAAAGAAACCTCTAAATTCCAAAGGTATGTCAATTTCACATGAAAATCACTTTCGATTGTCAATACTTAAAAGAAAAACCATGAATGAGAATACAACATTGAATTGTTGTGAGTTTCGTGAAAGATGAAACAACATCTTTTGGTTAAGAAAAATATAAAGAATGTCATAAAATAAATTATAAGTTCCAAATGTTAAAACTTTCTACATATCTTTTAAAAAGAAAAAAAGTAAATTCATAACACTTTTGAATTGTCTTCCATTGATCTATGTGTGTCTAAGTTATATCAAACTTTTTACAAATATTTAAATGAGCAAAGGGTTTATCCTCTTTTTACCGATAAAAACATTCATACAAATATTTTTTACAATCCTTTGTACTTAGACTAGTGAAATAAATTTCTTCAATAATTTGCACAAAGATCATATATTTCTTATATAAAGAGAAGAAGATAATTATAAGAAAGAAACATCACACGTATTATCGAAAACCTGAACATATATGTTTTGGTACCCACATTTAAATATGACTTAGAAACAAATGTTTATCCTTGTTCATGTAAAGAACTTCCAGGAATATGAAATTCCGAATAAAAAGCCATGCATATACCAAATGAAAACTAGCAGAAAATTGGCCAAAGCCATTCACTCCAGCCAGCAATAAGCCAGCCAAGGGCGTTCTCACTTCAATTTAATCATATAGCTTCACCTTTAATTTTTCAATCTATTCTTATTAAATTTTACGTTAATTTCAATAAAATTCCTGTTTTGGTCACTGTGTTAACTAATGCAAAATATCTACATTGGATTACTTTACAATTGTTGAACGCCACAGGGGTATATTAGTAGAAATCACATTTAGTTTGAGACTTATTATTATAAGAGGGAAAAATAATAATGAATAATATTACATTGAAAGGTTAAAATGACACTAAAAAGTAGAAATTACATTTAGTTTGAGATTTTCTTTCCTTTTACCTTATAAGACAGAAAGAATACTAAATAGATAATATTACATTGAAAAGTTAAAATGATACTTAGAAAGTTCGAATATTTTCTCTCATCCTTCTTTTCGTGTAAGCATTTCTCTTTTTCACACATAATCCACGTTCATAGTATTCTTCACCACATTTTTCAAATGTTTATTTCTGAAACTGGTAAGACTCATTTGTCTGCACAACAATTAATCTTTTCCACAGCAGCCTCAGTGTCTCTTCTAACATTAACCAGAAGAACTAGGGTTTTCTTCCTGCCTCTTGGTTTTTCCTACAAACATAGTCAAATTACATCACAATAACATATGCCAACATAATCATAATTTACACAAACTTTTAAAAAATAAAATAATTATTATAAAACATTTAAGATTTCAAATTTGTTTGTATAAAGTTCAACTAATGGTTCTAAAAATAAATGTTATGATTCTAAGTAATTATACAATAGATATAGTAGTATGTAGTACCTTTGGTACTTCTTTGATTTGATTTGGGATGAATATCCTACTCAGAGTATTTTCCTCTTCGTCTTCTCCTTTATCTATGCTGCTGGCCATTGTTGAAGCTCTAAATATTCAAAAAGATAGCTCACTTGTTGTTGGTAAAAATGAACTAGGTTGATTGAAAACACTATGAATCTACCCTATATATATATATATATATATATATATATATATATATATATATATATATATATATAAACTGAGATGAGTAGGAAAGGCTACAAGATATTATTACGAAGAAAATGTTTTTAATAATGTTATTTTTTTAATAGAATATGAAACAGATTTAAAATCAACATATAATTATTGTTAAACTAAATTAAACCTTTTTTTTCTTTTTCTCTTTTCATATTTCTATATTTGTTTTTCTCTTCTTTTCTTTATATATTTTCATCTGATGAGATATTGTTCTTATATTTTGAAGTGTTAGTTTAGTTGAAATGTCAAAATTTATGATTAATATTTGTTTTATTGATATATTTTCAATATGTATACATTTATACAAAATTATGCTTTTAGTAAGAATTTATTAATTTTTAAAATAAATAAGATCTCTTAAATATTATATTTAATAGTGACACTGAGTTTAATAAATAAAAATATTGTCTAAGAAAGTTCAAAATTAAAGATTATTTAAATGCGTCAGATGTATTAAAGAGATATACGGTGTACGATATTAAATATATATTAACTCTAATAAATATAATGATCAATATTATTATGTTTGCGTTGAATCCATAAATAAAACGTACAAACGTTATCTTATTTAATAGAATAATAAATAATATTATTATTGTAGTTTGTGTGGCATTAGTTATATATTAAATTCAGTAAAATGAATAAATACTATCATTTAATGATTAAATGCATGTGTGTTGTTTTAACACTTATATATTATTATGTAATATATTTCTCACATATATATATATATATATATATATATATATATATATATAAACGGTAAATACCTAGAAAATTAAATTTTAGGAGTAATAATAATTTAAAAATAGTAAGATTTGATTATTTTAATATTAAATAATTTTAATATAATTAAATTTTATTATTTTCAAATATATCATTTCTAGAAATCTTTTTTTTTCTAGAGTTTTTTAATTTTTATGTAGGAGTTCTAGTCCTATGTTTGTCTAATTTATATATATATATATATATATATATATATATATATATATATATATATATAAACTGACATGGACATGAGTAGGAAAGACTACAATATATTATTACGAAGAAAATGTTTCTAATAATGTTATTTTTTTAATAGAATATGAAACAGATTTAAAATCAACATACACTAAATGTTAATATAGTGTATGTTTATATATTTGTTTTTCTCTTCTTTTGTTTATATATTTTTATGTGATGGAATATCGTTCTTATATTTTGAAGTGTTAGTTTAGTTGAAATCTCAAAATTGATAATTAATATTTAATCTGAAGTTTTTTAAAAAAAATTAAATTAAAAAATCAAACAAAATTTAAGAAAGGAAACATAGAGAGGATGTTTGATAAACTTAACATAATATTTTAGATTTTACTATTTTAAATTCAAGAATAATTCTCGCTTACTTATTTGTTTTTCAGAAGCGTCATTTTTGGAATTTTTTATTCATATGTTTGGTATTAACCTTCCTAATTACATGATGTAGTTATATTTCTTTAATAAGAATTTGATATATATATATATATATATATATATATATATATATATATATATATATATATATATATATGGAGTTTGTTAACGTGCGTACGCCTATTTTTCAGTTCGTACAATTTAGGAATGTGTATTGGGTTTTAGTAGACAAAAATACCTTTATATATAATGGATTCTAAGTTTTAAAGTTAAGGGTATTTTAATAATTTTCATTCTTAAAACTAAAAAAAAACCCATAAACCTGTACTCACCTCTCTCATTCCTCTCAACCCTTTCTCTTTCATCTCTCACTCCAACATTTTCTATGTCATCACTGTTGTAGCCCTAATTGAAAAAAATCAGAAACATTGGGTGTTAAATAATTTCTTACAAAAAAAATGATTTTATAATGAGTTTTCATTTTATAATTTTTTTCTTATCTAATTTTATCTAATTTTCACAAGCATAATGACATAAAAGGAAATGGTAATTGGCCTGAAAAAAATCAGAAACACTCGTTAACCAATTTCTTACAAAAAATGATTTTATAATGAGTTTTCATTTTATAATTTTTGTCTTATCTAATTTTCACAAGCATAATGACATCAGAAGGAATTGGTAATTGGCCTAGAGGATTTTTAAGGTCTTGTTCATTTGAGTGGATTTGGGAGAGAGTAATTGAGAGAATTTGAAGATAAGTTTTTTTGTTGTTTATTTGAATAGATTTGGAGATAAGTGAGGGTGGATTTGGAAGTAAAATTTTTAATTTGTCACATAAATTAAATCTTACACTAGTTCTCACAAACTTTACTTCCAAATCCACTCTCGTTTACTTCCAAATTCATTCAAATAAACAATAAAAAAAATTAACTTCAAATCCACTTAATTACTCTCCCTCAAATCCACTCAAGTGAACAAGGCCTTAATGAAATCACCTATATGAGTGTCAAGTGGGTCCGCTAGCATGAGATCTTGGCATGATCTCTAGAGCACTCATGAATACCGAGCACGCGCATGACCTAGTAAGCGCATCACTGCGATAACAACAAGGATTGTGGGGGTGTAATGTGATTGATAAACCTCTAACACACTCAAGTGTCGTTGATTCATATAGCTTGCTATACCAACTACACTATGTGTTAAGTTTCTTGATCTAAGACTGGTTCATATACCTTGCTATACCAGTTCTGATGCATTACATCTTGTGAAACCCAGAATAATTTTTTTTTCTCTTTCGTTTTATATATTTTGCAATATGTGGGGGATTTTTATCAGTTTTGAATATAATATTGCAAAATGTTTTGATTTGGAAGTTGCTGTCCCGTAAGTCTCGTAAGTGTTGTTGCCAACATTTTAATTCATTAAAAAAAATCATTTTTCTAACAGATCATTTGGATCTTTTGGATCATAGGCCTTGTTCACCAACTCTATAAATAGGGCATTTCTTTCACTCCAAAATAGATGATCAGAAACCATTATTCTTTCATTCTTTTCTCTCTTAGTTTCATTTTTCTCTTTTCTTCTTTCCTAAAATTTTCTGGGTTTGTTTATTTTATTCTCTTTTTAAAAATATTTTGCTAGTTCTGAGATCCTCAAACATTTCTTTGAAAAGTTCTTGTTGTATCCTGGGAGACTTGCGCAATACACCGCGATTAAATCCTTAAGGACAGTGATCTACACATCTCAAAAAATTGCGGTTTAAGTTTTTGTCAGCACATTTTAAACAATATATATATATATATATATATATATGTATATATACATATGTATGTATACATACATATGTATATGTATGTATACATACATATGTATGTATATGTATGTATACATATATGTATGTATATATACATATACATACATATGTATGTATACACATACATATACATACATATGTATGTATACACATACATATACATACATATGTATATGTATGTATACACATACATATACATACATATGTATATGTATACATATGTATGTATATGTATGTGTATACATACATATGTATGTATATGTATGTATACATACATATGTATGTATACAGACATATGTATATATACACACATATATATATATATATACACATATATATATATATATATATATGTGTATATATACATATGTCTGTATATATACATATGTCTGTATACATACATATGTCTGTATACATACATATGTCTGTATATATACATATGTCTGTATATATACACATATATAAAAATATATACACATATATATACATATATACATATATATACATATATACATATATATACATATATACATATATATACATATATACATATATATACATATATATATATATATTTATATACATACATATACATTTATATACATACATATACATACATATACATACATATACATACATATACATACATATACATACATATACATACATATACAAACATATACATACATATACATACATATACATACATATACATACATATACATATATATATATATATATATATATATATATATATATATATATATATTAAAAAGTTAAAAAATGTTATTTTATAAGTAATAGTAGTTTAAAATATTTTATTATTTAATATTAAATTTTTTTAATATAAATAAGTATGCTATGAACTAGTTTTATTATTTTAAAACACATAATTTTTATAGAAAACATTTGTCTAATGTTTTCTGATTTTTCTGTAGGAGTTCTCGTCTTTTTTTCGTTTGATTGAAGAATCGAGACTATAGAGTTGATCTTGACGGCAAAGCTTTTCAATTTGATCTGATCAAATTTTCAAATAAAGTATGTTGGTTTTGTGCTCCTCTTTTTAGTCTGTTTTGTCTTCCTTTGCATGCAAATTTATTGTAGTTACAACCGTGATAGGGACTAACCTTGTGTGTGGTAGGATGAAACTCATTGGCAATGATTAGAGAGTAGTAGAGGTCACCACAAGTGTATAATATGCCAGAGTTACAACAATACATGTATCTGAATGATTAAGTCTACTATGTATGATTGCATGTGTTAAGATTTGTTGATATGGATGTTTATGTGTGTTAAAATCTATATAAATGTTACGAAAACTATTTTTGGTACATTAGCTTACCCTTTTTTCTTTCTTTGTTTGTTTGTTTCTTTTCTTTTTTGCAATGATCACCTTAATGGTGTGAGCAAAGGAGGATGTTTCTGTTGAGCATGTGTTGGAAGGCGATGTACATATGTATTGGTATAAGTAGTTTATGTGTATATTTGTTATTTTGTAAAACTCTAGATAAACCTTTAGTCTCTAAGTATTGTTGTGTATAAAGGATTGTATTATGGTTATGATCAAATAAGAATATTTTATAAGTTTTCTGTTAAGTTAATTGTTCTTACTTATTGAATATGTGATGTTTTCATAATAGTGTTAAAACTATTAAAATAAGATATTACATAAACAACACATACAAAAATATAAATTTTCAACATAAACAAAACATATATTAAAGAAATATTTTAATTCGAAATCCACAATAATTAAAATTTTATGAAATATAAATATACAAAATTCACATAGACCATACATGAATTTATATATAAAAAGATATTATATAAATAGAATATCACGTGTCTTCTAGAATACTTGTATTAAATGTGTTCTACTTAATATTAACATTTAATTCAATCTAATACTTAGATTAAGGAAAAAAAACCTAAGAATCATGGATCAAGGTAGTTTATTACTATGCAAGTCTTTGCATGTTACATTGTGAAGGAACTCCTCTCTTAGCTTTCTACTATCTTAGTCTATGTGAATTAGACTATGAATGAAGTAAAAGAATTTCTATTATAACATAATACAACTCAAACAATGATTTACGTATCATCCTAGATATGTGTTATAAATTCCCAAAATTCTTATCATTCTCAATACCTATCTTCATACAACATGACTCATCTAATCAAAACTAAAAATTAATTAAATATACAAATTAACTTTATATTTAAATTTCGATTAAAAATCACACATTCAATCCATT
The DNA here is from genome assembly GCA_027742785.1 of Vigna reflexopilosa. Classification (NCBI taxonomy): domain Eukaryota; kingdom Viridiplantae; phylum Streptophyta; class Magnoliopsida; order Fabales; family Fabaceae; genus Vigna; species Vigna reflexopilosa. Next base: position 18,779,056 of record CM050928.1, on the reverse strand, counting down.
AAAAAGACAAAAAAAAATACATAATATTTTTTAGCTTAAGCAAAATCTAGTCGAAAACAAGGGTTGAGTTTCTCTTTATATTTTTTTCTTAGTGAAAATTCTTCGTTTAAATTTAAATATTAGAAAATCAAATCAATAGAGCATAACCAACTATACTTTCACAGGTTTTATTTGGAATCAATTTAACAAATACAAGTTTCACACAATTCAAAATTATATATATGATCCATAATTTGTTCAAAAAGTTTCCTTCACTACTTTCAATTCAATCTTAATCATTCAAATTCAATATATATTGTCATTCACATCAAACTAAAAAGCTAACACATGGAAAACTATATAAAACAAATTTTACTCATTCAAAATTTACTTTAAGAAACTTTGTACGTTAACATGAAAAACCAAGCTACTGTATCAACATCTCAATAAGAGTTCAAATAATTTTAAACCAATCATCTATTAATAAAAATGTCAAATAACAATCTTACACAATTTCAAAAATTCAAATAAAACATAATCCTTGCACAGAAATCAACATATTGTGACCAACTCACCTTCATATTGTCATCATTTATCCTAGGATTATATAGAAAGAACTTAAATAGTTTCTCAAACTTATAATTTCTTATTCCAAAATAACTTCCAACTTGAGGATACCTAGAGAAAAGTATTCAAACATAAAAAAAAATGCACTATAAGCTTAATCAAGGTAAAAGAATCACTTTTATCAATTTAACTTAACTAAAATTAATGATAAATTAAAAAAATGAAAATAAAGAATATTTGAAATAAATAGGATCTTATTTTGTTTGAAAATTTGATCGATATAATATAATCTTTAGCCTTAGTTTATCAACTACTACTAACTGTGATCAAATTCTGAAGAAACAAATGAGATTTTTAGAAATGAAATTAGAGAGAAGATAGAGACACTAATGCAAAATAGGCTTTAGACGTCTGTTATTTTTGGCTTTTAACGTCACCATACGAACTGACGTCTATACGGGTGACGTTAATGAATCGTCGGTTTTCCACAGGTTCGACGTCGATATAGATGTCGGCTTTATGCATGGCCAACGTCTATAAATACATCAGGTATTGTAGTAATCAATGTCTAGGGTGACAATAGACGTCGGTTTAGCAAAATAACCGACGTCTATAAACCGTCAAACATTGCATTAACCGACGTCTATGAGAATCATAGACGTTTGTCATTACATTAACCGACGTCTGTAGTACCCATAGACGTCGGCCATTACATTAACCAATGTCTATACCAGTATTTGTTTTGATGCGATTTTCTCGTGTCTTGGGATATCGTAGTAGCACCTCCTTCCCCTGCTAGTTTCCTCATAAGAAAAAATTGCGTCTTTTGGACTTCTCATGGCATTTCAACCTTAAGACGAACTTGGGTCGTTGTCAATGAAAGAGAATACAATGAGACATATTCCTTTCCATTGGCGGTGGAAATGGCTCTAGGCAATGATCCAAGTTCGACTTTGGGTTGGAATGCCGTGAGAGATCCAAAAAACGTAAGTTTTTCTTACGAGGAAGCTAGCAAAGGGAGGAGGTGCACTACACTACCCAAAGACACAAGAAAAATCGCACCAAAACACATTGAAAACACATTTTAATCGGTTCAAATGAGATATAATACATCAAAAATTACTTTAATCGGAGTAAAAACAACTTTAAATACTTAGGAGAGGAAACTTACCTGGAAATGCAGAGCAGCCGAGATAAAAGGCAAGTTTGCAAGAAAAGGCAAGTCTGTCGAAGTGTTGGTTCGCAAACCGCTGGTTTGTAGGATTATTTAACAAGAAAGTAGACGTCTGTTTTACATAAAACCGACGTCTATAATCGCATAGACGTCGGTCGCCTGACTAATGTGACGTCCATATGATTTAAAAATTAATATTTTTGTTACATGTAGACGTTGGCTTGGCGGGATGAGACATCTCGTGGGCGGAAACGAATGACTTTTCACATACCTGGTAGGATTATAGACGTCAGATACTGAGGCAACTAACGTCTATAATAGTATATAGACGTCAATGTGGCAGAATCCGACGTCTATAGCGATAAAAAAAAGTAACTTTCCACCTACATGGCAGACATATAGGCGTTAGTTAGCAGGAGACCGACCTCTACATGTCTGACAGGTAGGTGAGTACCATTAATTTCTGCAATATAGACGTCGGTGCCCCCTCCGAACTGACGTCTATAAGGTTGAAACAAATGACATTTCACCTAACTGTCAGAAATATAGACGTCAGGTTCGACTGCCCCGACATCTAAAATACTATATAGACGTCTATGTTGCAGAACCGACGTCTACAGCGATGAAAAGATTGACTATTCCCTTACCTGGCAGACATATAGGCGTCCGTTAGCATGAGCCCGATGTCTATATGTCTGTTAGGTAGGTGAGTACCATTAATTTCCACCATATAGACGTCGGTGCCCCACCTAAACAGACGTCTACAAGGTTGAAAGAAATGACTTTTCACCTAACTGTCAGAAATATAGACGTCAGGTTCGATTGCCCGACGTCTATAATACTATAGACATCGGTTATCCAACTAAGGGATGCCTATATTGCCAACTTATTTACGAAAATGCCACCGGTCATAAATGTACGTCGTGCTTACCCTTAACCGATGTCTATCGAGTGACGTTAAACAACGTTTTTGCACTAGTGAGAAGATTTTTTTTTAAGAGAGAAAATGAAAATTACAAGGGAAGAGAGGGAGAGGGTTAGGGGAAATGAAATGAGTACTACAATTTTTCAACTATATTTTCATTTGAGGAAAAGGAAAACACTTTGCTTAAAAGAAAATAAGATTAAGAGCAAACGTTGTTCATTCTTTATCCTCATCCACCAAAAGGTATGCCTAATTTAATGTGGGAATAGAAATGATGGCAGCATCCTTACATAAAAAAATTCATATAATGAATTAGTTAGTAATATCTATTGGTGAATTAAAACTTTTACTACCTATAAAAGTATATATTGGTACTGCCATCGATATAATTTTTATAATTTCTTTCCATGGTTGTAGTTTCTTGGGAGGTAATATAATAGGATTAATCAATATACTCTAATATTGTGTATTCACTAGTGCAGCGAAGGGAAACGAGTGCGGTTATTTTTAACTATACGTCGCGGTTTTCGAACCGCGGCATATTCAGTCGCGGTAAAAAGTCTGGGACTTTAGGCCGCGGTTGCAACCGCGGTAAAAAGCTGGGGAATAGACCGCGATTCCTAATACAACCGCGGCCTAAACCCCTGTTCGTGCTACAACCGCGACCAAAAGTCTATTTAAAAAAAAATAATAAAAACGTGGCACTTTCTACCGCGGTTGTGGTAACAACCGTTGAATATTCTCCTGCAGTTTTTTTAAATAGCAGGTCTGTTTTTGTGATATCCACTACCACAAAAACAGACCTGCATATCAAAACATGTACACAAATTCAAATGTATTTCAACATCACATAAGTATAAAGTCTAATAACTAATAACTAAGAATATTTCAACATGTTCAAATGTATTTTAAATCTAGTAACTAAGAACTATTATATAATCTAACTATATACTTTGCAGCAGCTTTCCTCATGAATGGTAGTGGCTTCTCAAGAACTGGTGTAGTAGTCTTGAATCTCTGCACAAGACAATTGATATTAATTACTGTATATGAATTCCAAATTTTGGAAAAAATCAAAATTTGTTAGATTTAAATATTACCGTTTCCCAGCTTCTTATGATAGGAGAACGAATAATATGGCCCATCCAATACATTACATAGTATCCGCACTCATATGACCCATTCTGTCTATTACACTGCAATATATCATCACAGTTGTAAATAGTTAGTGAATAACATTAAAACAAAATAACTATAACAAAGTATGGCTTTAGCATATGTCAAACCTTGAGAGAAATCCGTGCAATCTTTCCTTTGTTAACTATTGATCTCCCAACCATCATCAGACTTGCTGGAATAGAACTATATATTAAAAAAAAGAGTTTTAACATTCATTTATATAAGAAAGAAAGTCCAAACATTAAGGTTCTTACAAATCAATTAATTGTCTGAGATTTGCGGGAGGAGGCCTGTGCAATGAGCAGAACCATAAAGCATAGCTCTCGTGCATAGAAATAACAAGAAGTTGCCAATGGCGCCTGAAATTCATAATAACTTAACTATTATATTTTAAAATCACATATGAAACTTTGTTATGTTAACAAAGTTCACTTGCTTGGATATATAAGGCAAAAAATATATTTTCTTGCCGCTTGCAAAACCTCTAATGAGATTTGTGTTGATCTGATCAAAATCATTTGATTCATGAATGGATTGGGGATCAATGTCATGGACTAGCATCGTCCATGTCATCCCCTGGGACGGTTGGTGCGGAACAACTTCCTTTCCCGCTTCTCCCTGTCAGAGTAAATGTTAGATTATAGAAAAGATAGAAATAATTGCACATAAATGTTTATGAAGTTTACCTGTGGGAGGCACAACATGTTCCTGTTCCTGTACAGGAGATGGCATCGTGCGCATGCCATAGTTCTTAAACTGCTGCTGGAACATGGAGCTGAACTCACTATACAATTCATCTCTGATCTCTGTTCTGAGCTCTGATCTGAGCTGTGTGGTGAGTTATGCCGTGAGCTGTGCCCTAATCTCCTCCGTAAGGTCTGCTCGAAGCTTTTTTGAGATCTCTTGTGTCATCCTTTGTTGTTGTTCTTCACTGTATGCATATGAAGTCTGACGAGAAGAGCTCCCAAAATAATCTCGAATTCCTACTCCAGTCCCAGCAGCACGTACACGTCTAAGGTGCTCAGGTCGTCCAATCGCAGCGGTAAGAATATCCTGGCGACCCTCTGGTGTGAATTGACCTTGGGAGCTCTGCTCAACCAAGGAGCCCTGTAACATTACAAAACACCATTATTCTTTAAAAAGTTCAATGTAGTATGTAAAATGAAATTATTATTATTTTAGGAACAATGATAATTTACAATTCTCTCAGAAATTTCCCGTGCAGTGTCAGAAGAGTAGGTGCCCGATGGTCTCATACGAGCTAACTTCCATTTTTCATGTTGAGAAGGTGGAGAAGGAGGTTGAGGGGGGCTACCACCCTGAGATGGTGGTCTAGCATCTGCCTTTTGCTTGAGGATTTTCTCCTCAAGCTTCCTATACCCACCACGAGATAATAGGTGAGGGTTTTTGTTATGAGCACTTGTTCCTTGTGCTTTGCTTCTAATTGCCTGTCACATATGTTTAATTACTTAGTTCATATGATATATATTTGTTAATGAGGAATTGAATAATATCAACTATACTAACCTGTCATTCCTCTGTTTTCCTACTCTATACAAAGAGCCGCCAAGTCTCCTCATCAATGGACTTATATGTACTACATGGAGACTTATTTTTATGCTTTCCAAAAATATATCTTGATGTCAACTTACTTTTAAAGTTTCTGAAGTTTTTAGCAATAGTTGATAAACACTTATTTCTAAGTGTTGTGACATTTGGAATGTCAAATGTCAGTTGAAATAAACATAATAAAGTTGTATCAGTACAAAATTATCAATATAAACAAACTGTAATTCAAATGATATTAACTAACTTACCAATATATCGTTCCATATAATGTTCCTATCAACCTCGGACACATGGTCAAAAGATGGAGTGTGAATACTAATCTTGTCACGTGCCACTACTCCTAGGTATGATCGGAAGTCATCAGCATTGGGGCTAGTTGCCACACCCGTGATCACGTTAACATTCACTGGAGTTCTTTCACCACTATTCTTTTTGATCAAAAGTTGTTTCATCATGGTGGGTCCTCTAGTGGATCTGGTACGAGGAGCCTCATCCCTTGAAGAATGTGGATGATCAACCATATATCTTTCAAAATAAATAACAACATGAAATATTAATAAAAGAGTTATGTAATATCATATAATTTAACAAAACATGTAATAGTAATCATAGGAAATATATAAAAGGAAAACTTATGTGATATTAATAAAATACTTATACAAAAATTGGAAATTCATACATAAAGATATGGATTCATCATATGTATATTCCCTCATCATGATCTGACCGAATTGCATGTACATCATCGTCAACTAGAGATTGGTCATCTAAATTTGTTGTAGTTTGAAATGAATGGTTGTCAGCAATATGAATATTAATCAGATTGTCTTCGTTAACTTCAATTTGTTTTTTGCCTTGAAGAGTGACATACCAATGGTCAGACGCAGGATCTTTGACATAAAAAACTTGAGATGCTTGATGTACCATGATAAACGGTTCGTCTCGGTAACCCACCTTTCGAAAATCAACCAGTGTGATACCCGATTCATCTATTTTCACACCACTCTTATTGTCAAAAAACTTGGTGTAATCAACCTCCCATATCTCTTCTATTATACCATAATATCTCATTGATCCAAGTACAGGAGATTTTTCTTTTGATGTGGAAAATTGAAGCAACTCAGCTTCTAAACTGACTCCACTATTTTGTACTGTGCTTTTATCATCCAAAGTTTTCGTATAAAATGTGCAATTATTGACTTCATAACCTGTACAACACACGACATCAAACTTTAAACCATTTGCAAGCCACAATAAAGTTTGAGAAGAATGTGGCTCTTTGTCAATTTCAGATTTGAACCAAGACATAAATGTTTTGTTATGCTCCATCAACTGCCATTTCTCTGATTGTCTTGGATTTTTATTCTTAACAATGGCTTTGTGTGCTTCCAAAAAAGGAATCACCTCATCTGTGTTGTTCAATATATAAGGATGCACTTGCAACAATTCTTCGCGATCTTTTGTCACCACATGCACACCTCAGATGCTTTTACTTGTAGAAAATTTATTCAACCATGATGTGCGAGGAACTCCGATTGGATTCGTTGATGTCATGTAATCTGAACAAAACTCGATAATTTCTTCAGCAATATACCTTTCAATCATTGAACCTTCAGGACGATATGGATTTTTAATGTACCCTTTCAAAATCTTCATATAACGCTCAATAAGATACATCCATCTTAAGTATACCGGTCCGCACATCTTGATTTCTCTAACCAAATGAACAAATAAATGTACCATGATGTCAAAAAAAGATGGAGGGAAAAACATCTCTAGTTGACACAAGATGATAACAATGTCGGCTTGAAGTTCATCTAACTTTGTCAGATCGATGGCTTTACTACATATTGACGAGAAAAATGAACACAACCTGTTTATGGTCTGCCTAACATTTTTGGGCAAAATTCCACGAATAGCCACCGGTAACAATTGTTGCATTAAGACGTGGCAATCGTGAGACTTCATGCCAACAAGCTTTAAGCCTTGCATCGACACTAAACTCTTCATATTTGAAGAGTATCCTTGTGGTACTTTGATACTCTTTAAACAAAGGCAAAAACTTATCTTCTCTTGTCTAGACATTGTGTAACATGCAGGGGGCAAATAAGTACGTTTACCAATCTCCTTGGGTGCCAACTCTTCTCGGATATTCATGTCAACCAAATACAAACGAGCATTCACTCCATCTTTTGTCTTTCCCTGAATGTTGAGTAGTGTACCAATCAAGCTATCACACACATTCTTCTCTACATGCATCACATCTATGCAATGTCAAACATCTAACTTTGACCAATATGGAAGATCAAAGAATATTGATTTCTTCTTCCAAGGGGTCGTTACAGATGACTTCTTGGATGTTTTCCCAAATACATGATGTATTTTATTAACTTTTTCAAGAATTTGAAGGCCAGTAAGTGGATTTGGTGCTTCGTCCCTTTCTTGATATCCATTGAATGCTTTTTTTAACCTTCAATATGGATGATTACGTTTTAGAAATCTTCGATGACGCAGATACACCATCTTTCTTCCGTGTTTCAATTGATGAGCTGCAGTGTTTTCTTCACGGATAGGACATGCTTTATGACCCTTGACACTGTATCCTGACAAATTTCCATAAGCTGGAAAGTCATTAATGGTGCAAAATAAAATTGAACGCATCACAAAAGTCTCAGAAGCGAATGCATCAAATATTTCAACCCCATCAACCCATAAAAACTTCAAGTCTTCAACTAGTGGGCTTAGATAAACATCTATGTCATTTCCAGGCTGCTTTGGACCAGATATCATCATAGACAACATCATGTACTTCCTCTTCATGCACAATGCAGGAGATAAGTTGTAAATTATCAATATAATTGGCCAACAACTGTGATTGGTACTCAGATTACCAAATGGGTTCATTCCATCAGTGGCTAAACCAAGCCTAAGATTTCTACACTCTTTACCAAATTGGGGGAATTATTGATCAATATTTTTCCATTGCTTTGAATCAGCTGGATGAAGAAGCAGCCCGTCAATTTTTCTCTCATCTGCATGCCATCTAAGGTTTTTAGCATCTTTGGTATTCGCAAACAAACGCTTAAGTCTGGGCACTATTAGAAGGTACCATACTACTTTCAAAGCAGATCCATTTTTTCTATCTGACCATTATCTTCACTATTGTTTTTTGACTTGTATTGTGATAACCCACATTTTGGACACTTTGTCAAAAATTCAAACTCTTTCCTATATAAAATGCAGTCATTGGGACAAGCATGTATCCTTTTATACTCCATACCAATTGGACAAAGAATTTTCTTCGCATCATAATTACGAGTGGGTAGTGTATTTCCATCTGACAGCATTTCATTAAACAACGTCAACAATTCTGTAAAACTTTTATCAGTCCATCCATTGCTCGCCTTCAAATTCATGAGCCTTAACACAGCTGACAAACGTGTGAACTTAGTTGAACCGACATACAAAGGTGTTTCCGCATCATTCGACATCGTCTCATAGACATGAGCTTTGGCAAAATTTTCTGCGCCAACATCGCGGATCATGTCCTCTAATTTGTCTTCATCCGGTCGATCTTCTTCCATGGTGGAATCAGTAACATTTTCAGTTTGCAAGTCTGTCGGAAAGTGCATTTCTTCGCCGTGCCATATCCATGTTGTATAGCATCTTAGGAAACCATCACAGATAAGATGTTCTCTAATTTGGGTTGCGTTCAACTTTCTCCCATTCAAACACTTCACACAAGGACATCTAAACTTCACTTCATCATCACTTATCCCCTCATTACGTTGCACAAATTGTATAAATTCCTCTACATCTCTCTCGTACTCAGCACTAATACGTGGTAAATTAATCCAATTTCGATCCATTCCTAAATATTACATAATTACAATTATACAATTTTCTATATAAAATTATAAATTCAATCAAACAATCAATTCAGTCATACAATCATACAATTAATTTTATACATATATAATTTTATTTATGACTTTGAGTTTTATTTCCTTCATTTTTTATCGCTCTATATATTATATATGTCCTAAAGTTCCACCATTTCTACATTTTTATTTTACTAAATATTTCCAACAAAGTTAAAATCCTTTCTCGAATTTTCATTCAAAATTTAACCAAAGTATTATAGGCATGATACATCATATTTCAACCCTTACATGCATTCTAAAACTGAAATTCCCATCAATTTTATTCAACCACTACTTATCCAAACATTTGATGTTAAACAAATTCAAAAACTCATATATCAAATACAATAGTTTGATCAACTTACCGTGATGGGCAGCACCAACGACGAAGATAATGGGGACGATTGCAGCAACATCTACGAAGGTGAGAAAGGCAGGGACTTGCGGCGGCGACGCTGGTTGAGGAAGCCCTTCGGTGGCAGCGAGGTAGAGGCGCAACGGCAGGGGCGACATAGAGGAATGACAGGCACGGTGGAGGCTGGTAGACGGAGAGTTTAAACTTTGCAAATGGGGCGCGATAGAGAATAATAGAGATGCAAATGGGGCGCGGCGGAGAATAATAGAGATGCAAATGGGGCGCGATGGAGAAGAATGCTGGTAGAGGAAGCTCTGAACTGTTTTGCGCGAAGTGTAGAAGACGATACTGTACACGTCTGTTTTATTTTTTTAACCTACTGAGGAGAATCTACCGCAGTTCAACACTCACTCGCGGTACAAAAGGGTCATATGTCGTAGTTGTACACTTAACCGCGACCTATTCGCCTAAAAAATATAAATGAAAATGGCATTTCTGATATTTTTTCCAAACTATATGCCGCGGTTCAGTGCCCAACCGCGGTCTATTCCCTTAAATATTTAAATTTTATTCAAATCAGGGAATAGGCCGCGGTTCCCTACGCAACCGCGGCCTATTCCCTGACATTCTGAATCCCCCAACTGCCTTCCCAACTGCCATTTGGGGAATGTTAGAAGGTAGCAGGGGGAATAGGCCGCAGTTGTGTTGAGAACCGCGGCCTATTCCGCTGCCAATTTATTGCAGGTGCTGAGTGATGGGGAATGTCAGAAGGCTGCAGGGGGAATAGGCCGCGATTCTCAAAGCAACCGCGACCTATTCCCCTACCAATTTATTGTTTTTCTGACGTGGCGTCAAAGGCAGAATGTTGACTGGGTTATAGGCTGCGGTTCCCCTTTGAACCGCAGCCTATAAGTTCGAATTATTTTCAAAATTGCCACCGCGCACGATTATGCTGCGGTTTCTATTAGTCCATCTGCTCTGAGTTCTTTCACCACCCAAAGCTTTCTGTTGCACTGTACAGGCAAGCTTACTCTCAGTTCTTCCTGCTTCTTTAGAGGACTTTGGTGAACATCTGCTCCTTTGATATCTTTTTCTTCTTTAGGTACATGTAACAGAAAACACTTTTTACCTTTCTTTTTTATTCTGGCGGCCTTGATACCACTCCCGGGTGCATCTTTGAATGCAGCTTTGGGAATGGTTTTCTTCACTTGGGTTTGCCGCCCAGTATTATAGGCACTGAAGATCACCTCTTCTTCTTGGTCCTTGAGGGCTATGGTGCCCTCATCAACATTGATGATTATTTTGGCCGTCTTCATGAATGGCTGTCCAAGAATGATAGGGATCTCTGTATTCTCCTCCATCTCTAGTACCAAAAAATCCACCAGGAACATGAGGTTGACGACTTGCAGCATGACATCTTCTAACATACCATAGGGTCTTTTGGGGGATCCATCTGCCATAAGGAGAGACATCTTTGTCGACGTAACTTCCAATTTGCCTATCTTTTTTAGAACAGTTAATGGCATTAAACTGATACTGGACCCCATATCAATTAAAACTTTCCCTATTTTGTGGTCTCCAATGTTGAAGGGAATAGTAAAACTTCCTGGGTCTTCTACCTTTAGAGGAAGTGTTCTCTGCAAACTCACGCTGCAATCCCCTTGTTTCTCAGTTGTCTCCTGATACAAGAAGGCCTAGCACCATAGGACCTATCACAAGAGGGATGATCAAGAAACTTCAAGATGAGCACTCTCCCAAAGGTCAAGTACTCTTTGCTATTTTTGGATGGAAGATTGGAGACCAAGAAGATGTTGTCAAAGTACCAAAACATGGAGAAGGGTAAAAGAGTCATCTCTACAAAGGAAGGGGGGGTGAGCTTATCAAGCAAGGGGCTACAACATCAAAACTAATTCAGCATGTGTCCATGTGATTAAATGCATTGTCTCACATGTTTAATATGCTAGACCGGTAGAAATGAGATCCACTTTTCACGGATCATGCCTCTCACACACGGCCAAGGGGGTTGCATCTATAAAACCCACCATGGTAGCACCTTGTATGCACTTTTGAATGATATAAGATTACCCTGCTGAAATATCCAGCCTCTTCTTAAATTCAGAAGTCCTTCCCATGCTTAGTTTCTCCATTGCAACTTCCTTCCTTGAGTGGAAGGCCGTCTGAGTTGCATTTCTTCATCCAAGCACTGCCTTCACTCCAACAACCACTCCTCACATCTTCCTCCGCTGCCAAGCTTCACTCATCAACCATTGAAAATGTTCAACCAAACTGCACTGGAATCTGCTTTCACTGCTGCTGTTTCAGTCACCATCCATTAAGTTTTCAGCTTCCATTTGCACTTTCCAGCCTCCAAATCTCACGGATATGTTGCATAGCTCAAGGATGGAGCTATCAAGTGGTATCATGAGCCTAGGTTCAAGCTAGAACCGTGAGATAAGTCCAGTTTTTCTTCCATTTTCTTTGCTGTCAAATTTTTTTCCTGGTTGTTCTTGGTTTTCTGAAAATTCTGCACTGATTTTCATCAATCATTGCTGTGTTTAGGATCTACTCTCAATTTCATTGGCTACTAGCTGTCTTTGCTTGAATTTCCTTCATTTTATTCGGCTGTTCTTAATTGTTTGAGTCCAATTTGCAATTTAAACATCATTTCTGGTTTTGTCTAAGTCATGTTAGTTCTTTTACTGATTTGTCATCAAATCTGGTTTTCAACCAAGTTTTTTTCCAATGTTTTGAGTTGTTTGAATGTAGCTACACCAATTAAGAGCAATGAATACTTCAGAAATGAGCTCAGGTGTTAGATCTACCATTCAAATTCAAATCTGTGCTGTTTTCCTCAAATCTGTTACAGCATTTTAATTCTGAAAATTTTGCTTCATTTTGCCACTGTTCATATGGTCATTTACTGTTCCATTGAGTAGCAGTTGATTGATTCATGGTCTGAACCATTTGGAAGATGAACTGAGTTGATTCCAAATAGATTTTCATGTGGCAAGAGTGTTCAAGCATCATTTGGCCGAGATGCATAGTTGTCATTGCAAATTCTGCATAATTGTGTGTGGTTGGTATTAGATCATTGCTAACCATTCTCAACACTGAATTTCTGCATTAGTGCAACTTTCAAATACCATTCCTAACTCCTATTTGCTGTTTTCAAATCAGAATTGCTTTTGAATCAAAATTTGACCATGCTAGTTGCTAATTTCAGCTGAAATTCTGGTACTGCAGTAATGATTTTCTGTTTTACACAGTTTTGATTCATTCAATTAGTTCCAACAAGTCATAAATCATCATCAAAACATGTCTGAATCACTGGAAAATAACTAGGCACAGTACTGTTCATTTGGTCAATTTTTGTTTTCTGCATTGAAACTGATTTCTGCTGAGAAAACTGTGCTGGTTTTTGGTTTCTGTCAAATTCTGCACTGCATTATCTTGATTGATTCATCATGTTTAGATGCAGTAAAAGCCATGGTCCATTTAAAATAGCAAAATAACAATTCAAAAGAGAAATTACATACGTTAAAAGGCACTTAGGACCATTGCATCATCAGTTTCAAAAGTTTGAAGTCTATAGCATTGTTGCTGTTTAAAATCTGGTGCAGAAATTTGGTGAAACTCATTCAGGCATTTCATCAAACAGTTTTGTCAATTTTCAATGCTTAGCAAATTCGTGTATGATTCTGATTTAAAGTTGTTTCTTGCTTTTTAAATCCACTCTAGAACTATTCTTAGGTTCTTTTTGAAGTGCTACCTTGTTTGTTACCATTTAATTTCTCAATTTCAATATTTTTGAAGTTCTTGCACACAACCTGTTTGATAAAAGGTTGTTTTGTACTGGTTTTTTGGGTGTGAAGTGCAGCAGCAGTGGTGACAATTGTAGCACTAGTATACGTGAATTGCAGTGGTGGATTATAGCTCAGACTAATCTCCACGAAAGGAAGCATCAAAGGAAGTTCATTGCTTGAGAAAATCAAAGCCAAGGAGGCCTCTCGGAATTCAATTCTGCATCAGAATTTGGCTGGTTTATAACAGCAAATGCAGATTGCTTTGGTTTCAGCAGAATTGTCCAGTTTTGAGTGATCACTTGCAGCTGAGAGATTTGGTGTGAATTAAGCATAATTCATTCTTGTTTTGAGAAGCCAAAGCTGCACACATCTCTTTCCTTGCTTTTTTTACCAAGCTTTTCTTGTAATTTTCTTTGGTTTTTATCTTTCAAATCCAAGCAAGTGAGGTGCTAGAGTTCACAAGAGCTCTTTCCTCATTTGTAACTAGACTCAAAGAAGTCTCACACCTAAAATTTGGGTAGTCGGTGAGTGTGTCTTAGATCCAAAGTCTAAGCCTCACCATAGGAGATCTCACCTTTACTTTCAAAGTTTCATTGTTTTAATTCAAGGACTAGGAGGGCGCCTAGAGTCCGAATTTTAGAGTCTCAATCTTTGTGTTTTCTTTGTGGTCTTAAGACTTAAGTGGATTTAAGAGTGATTTTGATCTAAGGACTTTAGTAAGTAGCTAGAAGCATATTTGGCAAGGACAAGGCATGGTATTTAAGTGACCCTAGTGGTTCACCACCCTTACCTGGAATATTGCTTTCAAGTGAAAATCTTTAGTCTTTATTTCAAGAATAACATTTAAGTCCACTATAATGTCTAGAAGACACTCTCCTAGGCTTAGTGATAGTGAAAAAGAAAATGTTTCTCTTCAAGTTTTAGTTAATGAATTCAAGGAAATGAGAAGAGAAATAAAAGAAGAGAAAATCAATAGAGAGCTTCAAAATGCTGTTATTCAAGATGAATTGAGATTGATAAGGGCAAGTAAATCTAGGGGAAGTCAGAGTGAAAATTCTTAAGAGGGAGGGAATTTTTTGAGTATGGGTGATTATTACCCTCATCAACCTTCTACTTCTAGGAGGCATAGGAGAAATTCTCATGCACCCCCACCCCCTAGAGAAGTCAATATTGTGTTGCCTCACTTCCATGGGAAGGATAATGTTGAGGCTTATCTTGATTGGGAAATGAAGGTGGAGCAATTATTTGCTTGCCACCAAGTAAGTGAAGAGAGAAAGGTTTCTCTAGCTACCTTAAGTTTTCAAGGGTATGCAATGTATTGGTGGACTGCCTTAGTCCAAGAGAGGCTTAGACATCAAGCCCCTCCCATCCATTATTGGAATGATCTTAAGTCTGCCCTTAGAAGGAGGCACATTCCCTCCTATTACAATTGGGAACTCATGGATAAACTCCAAAGGTTACAACAAAGGTCTATGACAGTTGAGGAATATAGACAAAAGATGGAGTTATACATGATGAGAGCAGGCATAGTGGAGGGTCCAGAAATTACTTTGGCCAGATTTTTAAGTGGGCTCAATTTTGACATAAGAGATAGAGTTGAACTTCTACCTTATAGGGATTTGAATGATCTTGTTCAAATGTGTATAAAGGTAGAACAACAAAATTTGAGGAAATCTTCTTCAAAAAGAATTCAAGTTCAACCTACTTTTGAAAAGAAAGTTTTTAAAGAAAAAGAGCCATTTAAACCTCTAGCCAAAATTGAAGAGAGACCCAAGAAAGAAACACCCTCACACACAAGAACAAGTGAGATCAAGTGCTTCAAATGTCTAGGAAGGGGTCATGTAGCTACTCAATGTCCTACAAAGAGAAACATCATTTTAAAAGGTAAGGACATATATAGTAGTGAAAGTGATACCCCAACTAGTGAAAGTGAGAGTGAGGAAGAAGAAAAAGAAGAGGAAATATATGCTGATGATGGGCAACTTCTCATGGTAAGAAGAATCCTTAGCAACCAATCAAGTCTAGAACACCTATCACAAAGAGAAAACATCTTTCATACAAGGTGTAAAATTCAAGAAAATCATTGTTCTCTCATTGTTGATAGTGGTTCTTGTTGCAATTGTTGTAATACAAGGTTGGTTGAGAAATTGAAACTTGATATTATACCCCATCCAAAACCTTATAAACTTCATTGGCTAAATGAAGATGGGGATATAATAGTCAAGAATCAAGTGAAGTTGGCATTTTCCATTGGGAACTTCAAAGATAAAGTTTTATGTGATATAGTTCCCATGGAAGCATGTCATGTGTTATTAGGGAGACCATGGCAATTTGATCATCAAACTATCCATCATGGTCTAACTAATACCATCACTATCCATCAAAAGGACAAAAAGTTTGTGCTTCATCCTCTAACTCCTAACCAAGTGGCTAAGGATCAAGCACAAATGAAGTCTTTAAGAAGGCAAGAACATGGCCAAAAGAAAAAGTTAAAAAGAAAGGAGAGTAAAGAGACAAGTGTACCACCTAAGGTCACTCAACATGAAGTTCTTTTAACCAAAAAGACTTTACTTAATACCCTTCAAGTTGAGCAACCTTCATATCTTCTTCTTTGTCAAGGAACACTTACATGCACATCTAGTGATCCAAAGACTTCAATTCTTTCTCCATCCATTCACAAACTTTTGAAAGAATTTGATGATCTATTTCCAAAAGAAATTCCAAAAGGGCTTCCACCCATAAGAGGAATAGAACATCAAATTGATTTCAATCCAGGGGCAATTCTTCCTAATAGGCCAGCCTATAGGACAAACCCCCAAGAAACTAAGGAGATTGAGACACAAGTCCAAGAGTTGCTAGATAAAGGCTTAATTCAAAAGAGTCTAAGTCCATGTGCTGTACCAGTGTTGCTTGTACCAAAAAAAGATGGAAAGTGGTGCATGTGTTGTGATTGTAGAGCTATCAACAACATCACAATCAAGTATAGACATCCCATTCCTAGGCTTGATGATATGTTGGATGAATTGCATGGGGCACAAATATTTTCAAAGGTAGATTTAAAGAGTGGCTATCACCAAATAAGAATTAAAGAGGGTGATGAATGGAAAACTGCCTTTAAGACCAAGTTTGGATTATATGAGTGGCTAGTTATGCCTTTTGGTCTTACAAATGCTCCAAGCACATTCATGCGACTTATGAATCATGTCCTTAGGGATTGCATTGGGAAGTTTGTAGTTGTTTACTTTGATGACATCTTGGTATATAGTCAAAATTTGCAAACTCGTGAAAATCATTTAAGAGTTGTTTTAACAATTCTTAGAACACACAAATTGTTTGCAAACTTTGATAAGTGTACCTTTTGTGTTGATAGTGTCATATTCCTTGGATTTATGGTTAGCAAAAATGGGGTTCATATGGACCCAGAAAAAATAAAGGCCATCCAAGATTGGTCTCCTCCAAAGAATGTAGGAGAAGTAAGGAGCTTCCATGGGTTGGCAAGTTTTTATAGAAGATTTGTTCCTAACTTCTCTAGTCTTGCTTCACCCCTTAATGAGTTGGTGAAAAAGGATGTTACATTTCATTGGGGAGAAAAACAACAAAAAGCTTTTGAGCTACTCAAAGAGAACCTCACACAAGCACTCATTCTAGCTTTACCAAATTTTTCCAAAACTTTTGAGCTAGAATGTGATGCTTCAGGATTTGGCATAGGTGCAATGTTATTACAAGAAGGACACCCAATTGCATACTTTAGTGAAAAACTTCATGGTGCTTCTTGTAATTACCCCACCTATGACAAGGAACTTTATGCACTTGTGAGGGCTCTTCAAACTTGGGAACATTACCTTGTTGTCAAGGAGTTTGTCATTCATAGTGATCATGAATCACTTAAATATTTGAAGAGTCAACACAAGTTACAAAAGAGACATGCTAAATGGTTGGAATTCATTGAGCAATTCACTTATGTTATTAAATACAAGAAAGGAAAAGCCAATGTCGTGGTTGATGCTTTGTCAAGGAAAATTAATCTATTAGCCACATTGGGAGCTCAAATTCTTGGGTTTAATAACATTCTTGAATTGTATTCACAAGATCCTGATTTTGCTCATATCTATGAGGAATGTCTCAATAAGCCTCAAGGAGGATTCTATGTGAAAGAAGGGTATCTTTTTAAAGAAGGAAAAATTTGCATTCCTCAAGGTTCACATAGAAAACTCCTTGTTAAAGAGACACATGAGGGTGGATTAATGGGGCATTTTGGGGTAGAAAAGACCCTTGCCAAGTTGAAAGAAAAATTCTTTTGGCCTCATATGAGAAGGGATGTTCAAAGGCATTGCTTTAAATGTATAACTTGTTTAGAAGCTAAATCTAAGTCAATGCCTCATGGACTTTATACTCCTTTGAATGTTGCTTCCACCCCTTGGGAAAAGATAAGTATGGATTTTGTGCTAGGACTTCCTAAAACTTCTAGGGGTTGTGATTCTATCTTTGTGGTGGTGGATAGATTTAGTAAAATGGCTCATTTTATACCTTGCCACAAAGTAGATGATGCAAGCAACATTGCAAAGTTATTCTTTAGAGATGTGGTCAAACTTCATGGGTTACCTAAAGTAATAGTTTCGGATAGAGATACAAAATTTCTTAGTCACTTTTGGAGGACTTTATGGTCTAGATTAGGGACTAAGTTATCTTTTTCTACTACTTGCCATCCTCAAACAGATGGTCAAACTGAAGTAGTCAATAGATCTCTTTCCACTTTACTAAGGGTAATTCTTAAAGGAAATCACAAATCTTGGGATGAGTACCTACCTCATGTTGAGTTTGCATACAATAGAGTAGTTCATGGAACTACTAAATTGTCTCCTTTTGAGGTTGTCTATGGTTTTAACCCTTTAACTCCTATGGATTTAATACCCCTTCCAAGTTCTATTGATTTTGTTCATCAAGATGGGGTATCTAAATCTAAGTTTATCAAAGAATTACATCAAAGGGTTAGAAATCAAATTCAACAACAAAATCAGAAATATGCCAAGCAACATAATAAGGGCAAGAAAGAGTTAATCTTCAATGAAGGAGATTTAGTTTGGGTTCATCTTAGAAAGGAAAGATTTCCTCAACTAAGAAAATCCAAACTCAATCCTAGAGGAGATGAACCTTTTAGAGTCATAAGGAGGATTAATAACAATGCATATCAACTTGATCTTCCTCCTGAATATAGTGTTCATGCTACCTTCAATGTATCTGACCTTAAACCTTTTGTAGGTTATGAAAGTGAAGATGAAGATCCTATGGATTTGAGGACAAATCCCTCTCAAGAGGGAAGGGATGATACAAGAAGGCCTAACACCATAGGACCTATCACAAGAGGGATGATCAAGAAACTTCAAGATGAGCACTCTCCCAAAGGTCAAGTACTCTTTGCTATTTTTGGATGGAAGATTGGAGACCAAGAAGATGTTGTCAAAGTACCAAAACATGGAGAAGGGTAAAAGAGTCATCTCTACAAAGGAAGTGGGGTGAGCTTATCAAGCAAGGGGCTACAACATCAAAACTAATTCAGCATGTGTCCACGTGATTAAATGCATTGTCTCACATGTTTAATATGCTAGACCGGTAGAAATGAGATCCACTTTTCACGGATCATGCCTCTCACACACGGCCAAGGGGGTTGCATCTATAAAACCCACCATGGTAGCACCTTGTATGCACTTTTGAATGATATAAGATTACCCTGCTGAAATATCCAGCCTCTTCTTAAATTCAGAAGTCCTCCCCATGCTTAGTTTCTCCATTGCAACTTCCTTCCTTGAGTGGAAGGCCGTCTGAGTTGCATTTCTTCATCCAAGCACTGCCTTCACTCCAACAGCCACTCCTCACATCTTCCTCCGCTGCCAAGCTTCACTCATCAACCATTGAAAATGTTCAACCGAACTGCACTGGAATCTGCTTTCACTGCTGCTGTTTCAGTC
The DNA here is from genome assembly GCA_027742785.1 of Vigna reflexopilosa. Classification (NCBI taxonomy): domain Eukaryota; kingdom Viridiplantae; phylum Streptophyta; class Magnoliopsida; order Fabales; family Fabaceae; genus Vigna; species Vigna reflexopilosa. The sequence continues at coordinate 18,759,616 of CM050928.1, read as the reverse complement.
ACCATCCATTGAGTTTTCAGCTTCCATTTGCACTTTCCAGCCTCCAAATCTCACGGATATGTTGCATAGCTCAAGGATGGAGCTATCATCTCCTCTTTTTGATATTCAGGGATCTGTTGCAATGCCTCTGTCACAGGAATCTCTATCCCCAATTCTTTGGAGATTTCTTCAAAATACCCTGCTTGCATCTCTTTTATTGCATGTTCCTCAGGCTGATGGTCATTTTTTTCAAATTTTTCATTTTTTTCTTCTTTTTTTTCTTTTTTTTGTCTCAACCTCTTCTTTTCTCTCAAACTCAAAATTTTTTTCACCTTCAATTTTTTTTTTCTTCCTCACCTAGATCACTCAATTTTTCTTTCTCAATCTTTTCTCCTCTCTTCTCTCCTTTCTCACTCTCTTTTTCCATGCTTGCTATAGCCTTACATTCCGCTTTAGGGTTAACTTCAGTATTAGCCCGAAAAATTTTAAAAGGAATCTCTTTCAGTTGTTGGGCTATTTGGCCAACCTGTATCTCCATGTTTCTGATGGCAGCATCTGTGCTTTTCTGTGTGGACAATGTTGCCTACATGAATTGTTGGAGAGTCTCTTCAAGCCTTGTGGTTTTGTCAGACAACAAAGGTTGTTGTTGCCACTACTGCTGCTGTTGTGGTGGCCTATTGAATTTCCCACCAGTCTGCCCAAATTGACTTTGTCCATTGCTTGGGTGAGATTTCCACCCTTGATTGTAATTATTGGGACGGAACTGGTTATGGTTGCCCATGTAGTTAATTTCTTCATTAAGATTTTCGGGCACTTCACATTGACCATTAATAGGGTCACCCCCACATAGCTCACAAAGTTGTTATTGAACCTGTGCCACATTCTGAGGTTCTTGCTGCATCACTTTCTTGGTTAAGACCTCCAATTGTTGAGTGATGACCTTATTTTGGGCAAGCAAGGCATCATAGGGATGTAATTGAAAAACTCCTTTAGGTAGGTTAGGAGCTCCTCTCTCATAGTTCATCTCATTGTCATTGGTAGCCATATTCTCAATTAATTCATAGGCCTCATCAGGGGTCTTGCACTTGATATTGCCTCCAGCTGAGGCATCCAACATTAATTTGGTCTGTGACCCAAGGCCTCCAAGGAAAAGAATGACTACCGTTCCTACATGAAAACCATGGGTAGGCACCTTTCTCAGCAGGCTTTTGTATCTATCCCATGCTTGTCCCAAGGTTTCCTTCATGCCTTGTCTAAACGAAGATATTTCTTGCTTCCCTTTGTTGACTTTTAAAGGTGGGAAGAATTTGTTGAGGAACTTTGTAACCAAACCCTCCCACTGAGTGAAGTTGTTCTCAGGAAAAGAATTTAACCATAATTTAGCATTACCTCTAAGAGAAAAGGGGAATAGGCTCAGTTTTATAGCCTCATCAGGTACCCCATTAATTTTCACAGTGTTGCAGATCTCATTGAAGGTAGTCAGATGTTCATATGGGTTTTCATGAGAAAGTCCATTGAATTGATTGCTCTTAACAAGGTGGATCAGAGCAGGCTTTATCTCCATATTTGCAGCGTTGACCCTTGGCTTTGCAATGCTGTTAAAATGATGAGGGCCAACAACTGTTGAATAATCTGCCAAGGTGCGCCTACTGGCATTGGTCTCTGCACCTCCTTCACCAGTTTGCGAAGCCATTAAAATTTTCTCTAGAGAAGGTTCTCTAGATAATCTATTTACCCTTGGCCTCCTGCTAGTCTCAAGTTCTTGAAGAAGAGGTTCATAATTTTTGTTGCTCCTCGTTCTAACACAATCCTGCATAAACAAAACACAAAATCCTAGAAAATATTGTTAGCACAAAAATAAAAAATAGAAAGTAGGGATTGAGAAATAAAAATAAAAATAAAAATGGAAAATTAAAAATGAGGGAATAAGATAAAATAAAATAAAACAAAGTCAAAATCAATCAAGGATCACACAAATAGAATAGCTTAAACCGTGAGTCCCCGGCAACTGCGCCAAAAACTTGTTGGGGCAAATCGGCAAGTGTACCGAGTCGCGCAAGTAATATAAAATGGTAAGACCAAGTATCGTATCCCAAAGGACTCTCAGTGCTGAACAATTGTGTGAAAACAAGATTAATTAAGACTTAAAATAAAAGAGATCATGGGTTTGTATTGCAAAAATAATAAAATAAAACAAAATAAAATTGATCAGTGGCAAAAGAGCACAGAGATGAACGAAGGTTGATTAATATGAGATGGATATGTTGTTGGGGTTAAACTTCACCGAGTTCCCGCTCATGTATATAAGAATTCTTCTTTATTCATTAATGCCAACGTCCCTCACTAGAACACTTAAACCCGATGTCTCGATAAATAAGTCTGTCCTTAATTACCAGTTCATACAATTCCTAACATTCTTGATAAAAAGATGTGAAGATCAAGTGGTTAAGACGACTAAGAATCATACCCTCATGTTTAAGCAATATAACCCTTAGGAGTAATTTAACAAGGACCTGAATTGAAAGGAACCTGTCGGCACTCATGCACTCATGCAACTCACAAATCATGCTATTAAGAACAGATAAATTACTTTAACAATTAATGAAAAAGCATCGGAAATTAAGAATCAATTCAAATACATGAGAGTTTACAAGGTTACATCATTCCCCAACAACAAATAGAAATTAGTTCCCCATAGACATGAGTGAACTCTATGAATAATGGAAGAAAGAAGGAAAATGGAAGATTTAGAGTAGGCTAAGAGTGGAATGCTATGCTCTTCTCTGCCAGGGATGCAAAACCTAGAGCCCCAGGGTCCTGTATCTCTCAGGCGTCGTAGGTAGCTCGCCTGGGCGTGAATTGAAGGTCATGTTGGGCTTGGGCGTCAGTTTTTGTCGCCTAAGCTTCGAGCGTCTATCGCCCGGGCGTCGGCGCCGTCGCCCGGGCAACCAGCGGTGATTCTGCTAGCGCAATTTTTTGTTCCTGTCGCCCGGGCTTCGCATTTTCCTTCTTCTTGGTGCCTTTTTGACCCCTTTTGAGCTTCATCTTCTTGGCTTTTCACTTCTTCTTCCAGTATTACTTCAATCTCTATCAAAACAAGGAGAATTTGTTAGAAAATCATTCAATTCAACCTCAACTCTCTTATTCACACATTTTATTGAAAACCTATGTGTCCAAGCAAGTTTTTAAGTGAAAATGGGTGCTTTTAGTATCAAAATTTCATAAGAAATAACAGTGTTTTAAATCGTTATCAAAAGTATATTCTGAAATAGTGTTTTCAGTGGAAAATATGGATTTAGAATTATTTTTAAGAGCTGACTTCAAAAATCCATTTTCTGGACAATGACTTACCCCTTCTAGAATCCCCTTTCCACATAACGTTTTTTCTCTTCTCGAAAATATTTCCCGACAACTTTATTAGTCAAAATATCAAATCTCCCTGGAGATTATTTATTAATTCTAAAATTTAATAACAATCAGAAGGAAAAAGATATAACACAACCCTCCAATCAAAAATCAACATCAATCATCAATTATTTTGCTATTAAAGTGGAAAACAAATGAACAAAAGAGCAAGAACAACAAATTGCGGTGTCGTGGGTTACTGTGTGTGGGTGAGAGAGAGGAAGGAGGTGAGAGAGAAACAAATTGGATAAGTGAGAAAGGTGGATTAGGGTTATGTGAGTGTTTCTGATTTTTTTCAATTAAGGCATAGGGATGACAGAGAGAAGGTTAGAGTCAGAGAAATGAAAAAGAAAGGGTTAAGTGCAATGAAGAATCAGAGAGAGGTGAGTAAGGGTTTGAGAGTTTCTTGTTTTTTTCTTTTTTTAGTTTTGAGAATGAAAATTATTCAAATACCCTTGACCTTAAAACTTAGAATCCATAATATGAGGGTATTTTCTTCTACTAAAACTCAGTATACTTTGCTAAAATGTATCAATTGAAAAAAGAGCTTACATATATTAGCAAACCCTATCTATCTATCTATCTATCGATATATATATATATATATATATATATATATATATATATATATATAAATATTGTACACATAAAAAAACTTATGATAAAAAACTAAATAAAAAGATGGATGGATGATAGTAAACTCATGATTTCCTTGAAAAAGATCATTTAATACTTTAAACTTCATATACTTGGAAGAAGGAAATAAGAAAAAGACCTTAAAACTCATTAGTGTTATTTAGAAGTTCTTACTTTGAAAGATTTAGTATTAACTTTCTTTGGCCTATTACTATGAATTTTCTTTGTAGTTTGAACAAACTCAGCATCATCTTCAATGTTAGAATATTTCCTCTCATGAAGCATATTAGTTTATTTAGAAACTAATTTCAATTCCCCCGCAAAATGAGCTTCCTTAGACATCAAAGAATTGGGAATTACGTCATAACTACTATGAGATGAATCCACTTGTTGTAAATTTATAAACAATTAAAAATAGGAGTGACATCATCCAAAGAAGGTAGACTAGTCAAGGAATCAAACTTCAATAACACACCTTAGTAGAAATATCTAAATTCTTATCAAGAGAATATTCATTTACAACACAAATATTATCATGATTAACTACCACTAGCTCAGGTTAATTATAACTAAGCAACAAGCAGTACCACAACAAATTGCACCATAAGCTAAACCACAAGTTCCATCATAGACTCCACTGTAGGCTCCACCATAAGCTCCAACACAACTAAGTTAGATAATCCCTAGTCCCATCTTGTGTACCAACACCTTAGGATAATAATGTTGTTGTAATTTTGTGTCAATTATTTTTTTCCCACTATAAATAACATTCACATCCTATTGTAATCATCTTCAATTAAATGATCATGACCAATTAGTTTATAGTTTGAACAAGATGTAAACAACTTCACATACTCATAAACAAATAAATGAAAATCCTAACCTTTCCTCCAAATTTTAATTAGGCAAATCAGATAACAAATATACTTAAACTAAGAGAGTGCAAAGAAACCTCTAAACTCCAAAAGGGTGTCAATTTCATGTGTTATTGAGAAAATCATTTTCGATTATCAATACTTCAAAGAAAATCCATGAATGAGATTGCAACACTGAATTGTCAATACTTAAAAAAAAACCATGAAAGAGAATGCAACATTGAATTGTCGTGAGTTTCGTTGAAAGTGAAACAAAATCTTTTGGTTAAACAAAAATATAAAGAATGTCATAAAATAAATTATAAGTTCCAATGGTTAAAACTTTTTACATATCTTTTAAAAAGAAAAGAAGCAAATTCATAAAACCTTTTCAATTGTCTTCCATTGATCTATATGTTTCTAAGTTATATCAAACTTTTTACAAATATTTAAATGAACAAAGGGTTTATCCTCTTTTTACCGATAAAAACATTCATACAAATAATTTTTACAATCCTCTATACTTAGACTAGTGAAATAAATTTCTTTAATAATTTGCACAAAGATCATATATTTCTTATATAAAGAGAAGAAGGTAACTATAAGAAACGTATTATCGAAAACCTGAACATATATGTTTTGGTAGGTACCCACTCAATATTCGCATCAGAATAAAGGAAAAAGAAGATGCTGCTCGGAAGAGAAGAAAATGGCAGAATTGGATTCTGAAACTGTTTACAAGAAATTTATTTTTCGAGTTAGTTGGCTGTTTCTTCTTTATCTTTCTTTCGTTCACTCTAATTGTGCACATAAATATGATGGTGATTCTTGGACTTTCAGCATATGGCTGCAAGAAGTTCCAATGTACGCCTGATAAAAAGCTTTGAAGAAAAAAAGAGAAGCAAGGTAGCGCATTTTTAAACCAATCTTAATTATGAGTGATGTTTTGATCATTATGAGTGATGTTTGGTTATTTCTTTCAGCGCAAATTTGAAGTACCCCCATTCAGCTTCTTCAAAGTTGATGGGCTGTCACAACCCACACAAATTTAATGTGCAATTTTTAAATGCAGTATAGCTAGGAAATGATTCCTAGGTCGTCTCTCAAGGACCAATTTTGCGGTTCAGAATTTAGTCAGACACGAAGGGGGGTTGTGAAAATGGTTTGCGTTGAACACGGACATAATCAAAATACGACGAATATAGAAATTCAACTATTGAAACGCATACAGAGACGTAAAAACACGGAATCAAACAGGGAGAGTAAACAGTCGGTCATTAACTTAATTACAATGTTTCACTTCACCGATTAACAAAATAAAGTCACTACTCAAACCTCTAATCCAACAAACTTGACCGACTAAGCTACGGTTAATCCTGTTTTCATAAAAGCGAACTAAGTGAACGCAGTGTCAATGTCAAATCCGATTTACACCATACAGTTTCATCAACTAAGCGAAGATGTCACACCAATTAGACAACTAAGCGTATACCCAATTGCAGGGGTAAATACAGATATCACATTAGCAAAGGTCAGAATAGCAAACATAGTTACGGTACAGAAATCTCAGGGAAACGTTATAATTTAGCTAATGACCAACTGAATTAAATTTAAGCTACCATGATAATTAAATTATCTCTACCACAATTATTAGACAACATTAAAATAAATTAAAATACTAGACACCAACACTGATACAATTAACTATCTAGCATAGTTAAATTTATTTAAATACAACACTAAATTAAAGACATGAAAAACAACTTAACTTATTTTGTAACTAATTGAAAACAAAAGAAATAAACTAGAATTTTTCTAGCAATTCACGTGACTTATTCCATCCACCAAATAAAATTAAAAGTGCCAATGGCCTACAAGAAACCACTTGGCCGTGACTTTCTCCACAACACTCCAAATTTGTTTTCTTTCTTCAATAAACAATTGAATCATGCTTTCCTTGTCCCATGTGTTTCAAGAAAGTGTTTTATTCTTCTTTTCTACTATGAAAACCGTGGCTTCTCTCTCCCAAAAAGCAAAGTTGGGACACCACACATCAAGACACAAATTGCCGTAAGTTACCAAGTGATATTTGCAAAAGATTACAAGAACAACAACCCCAAAGTTCTACTTATTAACCCAACTTCAACACTACCATTTCTTCAAGTTTCTTTGCAAAAACGAGAATAATACTTAAGCCATCACTCCAGCTCTGTCCAGCCACCATAATAACACAAAGATCTGGTCCCATCCTTGCTTCAAACATCAAAACCAAAAATCAAGAAGAAAGAGCCCAAACCACAACACCCACATCAAGTTAAGCTCTATTCAACCCAAAACTCACATAGAACTCCATTTTTATCATCCAATCCAAGAAAACCAAAGTAAATATGAAAATATGGCAGCAAAGAAGGAGAAAAACGAAAATATAAAGTTACTCAAACCCAACAACCACCATGGAAATGCAAGACAAGCTCCAAAGCTCAAGCTTCATACATCAAGAACAAGCAATTGAAAGTAGAAATGAATGGTTTTTCACCACCAATGAGTTAAGACAACCAAGAGTAAGTTAAGAGAAGAAGAAAATCTGCATCTTATTTATTGAAATGACCAAAATCCAAAGCACCAAGCAAGCTCACATGAGAGCATGTTCATACATGAAAAACTTAGGAAAGAAAAGTTGAAAACCGTGAGAATGAAGTGTAAAAGAAAATGAAATGTTAAGTTCTTCTCTACTTGCAAGGTTCGGCCTCCTTTTATGCATGCCACCTCTTTGCAATTGAATTTTTTAATTTCTCAATCACCGTACCCTCCACTTTTCCAAGCAAATAAATTCAACGTTTTTGACAGCAGATTGAAATGTTGCTTCCTCTAAAATAATACAATGTGGGCCACGACATGTTTCTATGTTTTTTTTATTTCTAGAACCCATGTCTCCAAATTGCAGCATTTCTTACGTGGATGTGAGAGCTGGACGGTTGATTTCCTGCAAAGGTGGGCTGCACCTCTTTCTTTGATTAAAATATATGCATGTGGTTGACAAAAACCAATTCACCATCTTTTCAAGTGTGGACCATGGCACCTCATTTGCACCAATCCAAGTGTTGCTATTTTTCTTTGCCTTTGAAGACAACATTTCTATTCTTTTTTTATCAAAGAAAAAACCAAGCTTCTCCAAATTCCACCCATCACGTGAAAACACCCTTTGCCATGTGGGACGTAATGAAGTTGCAACATTTTTTTCAAGCTGTGGAAATGTGAGAGATTTTCTCCAATAACCTCCAAATGTCTCAAATTTCATCTCCAAAATTTTCCCTGCAACTAATAATGCAAATAATTAGCTCAGAATATTTAAATTAATTAAGATAAGGATTTCCGATCAAATTAAGCACAATTAGCAGAAACGGGAAAATACCGGACAATTAAACACAATTCCCTGATTAATTCTAGCACAATAAACCAAGTGAAATCAATAAAATACTGACTCATCAAAATAGACCACACTTAGTCTTTTGCACTCCTGGGCAAAATCAATACGCAAATCAAGGAACAGTTCTACGGACATCAGGATAGAGACAGACTCAACATACGGAAAACAAAGACTCACAAGGACAGAACAAAGTTGTACAGTTGTCAAGAAATCCGAACAATGAAAGGAAGTGGACAGAATCCCACACAGAGTCAGGGGAAGCAGATACTCAAGAAATCATCCAAGCAGTTCAGAACATGGAAAAACAGTCAATCAGTTCAAGAGATGAATCAAAAGCAACAGAGCCTCACAGATGCACACAATCAGTGTTTCTCTCAAGTGTTTAAGGTAAATCAATGTCACTCAATGCACTCAAGAAAACAAACACAAATAGACTTGGTAAGCCTCTAATATCAACACTCAAGCACATACGCATGTTCAAATCAAAAGGTCTTTTCATGGTTGTAATGGGACTAAGGACAAGGAAGGATACATCTGGATAAGAAGCTATAAACCATAAGAAATAGAGGAGCAATGGGGAACAAGTGTAAACACATTCAAATAACACCCACAACCTCTAATTCAATCCTCTTCTTGACTCTATTATTCACAATTTTTTTTTTTATTATCTTGTCTCTTTTTGTTTTCTCTCTAATCAGAACACAACTCCAAGAGACAAGATATACAACATATTTACAAAAATAAAAACAAGAAAAGGAACCAACTAGCCAATTTATCTGTATCTCCAGGGAGACCACACTTGTTCCCAAAATATTTCCAAAGCTTCAAAATTCCCTAAGGTTATGGTAATCATGGTTTTTCACTTAAGGGTAATTAATGAGCTTGAAAACAAAGAACAGGGGAAAGTATAGGCTCAAATGGGTTATCAAAGGATAAAAACGGGGTAGGTTCATCTGGCTAGAGAGGCTCAATAACAAAATGCCTTTGTAGTATAGTGGTGAGTATTCCCGCCTGTCACGCGGGTGACCCGGGTTCAATCCCCAGCAACGACGCCAAAATTTGATGGGCTGTCGCAACCCACACAAATTTAATGTGCAATTTTTAAATGTAGTATAGCTAGGAAATGACTCCTAGGTCGTCTCTGAAGGACCAATTTTGCGGTTCAGAATTTAGTCAGACACGAAGGGGGGGTTGTGAAAATGGTTTGCGTTGAACACGGACATAATCAAAATACGACGAATATAGAAATTCAACTATTGAAACGCATACAGAGACGTAAAAACACGGAATCAAACAGGGAGAGTAAACAGTCGGTCATTAACTTAATTACAATGTTTCACTTCACCAGGATTAAATTAAGCACAATTAGCAGAAATGGGAAAATACCGGACAATTAAACACAATTTCCTGATTAATTCTAGCACAATAAACCAAGTGAAATCAATAAAATACTGACTCATCAAAAGTCATCAAGGGCGTCATCATCACTCAAGATGACCGACAAGAACGTCCAAGTTAAACCTCTTTCTAAGGTTGCAGCAACCCCCAATGCTAAGGTGAGGCCATTAGCTCCGGTGGCCAATGTAGAACCATTTAGAAGTGTTGAGTGTGGCAAGAAAGTGTTGACTGTTGATGTGCCTAAGAGCAAAGTGGTGTCTTCTAAGGGTCTTGTTTTTCCCTCGCCTAAGAAGGTCATAAAGATCAATGGAGTGAACAAGAATGAAGAAGGAGGAAGCAAGTCATTGCCAGTGACTGCCTCAAAAAAGCAATTGAGGGGAAGAGAAGTCAAGAGCTGTGTGTTTGATTTCTTGAGTTCTAATAACCGTAAGGAACCAAAAACTAAGTCAATGTCAAGTTTGAAGGAGAAGAAAGTGAAGAAAGGCACTCAGAAACGACAGGTTGTTAAGCCTCATCAAAATGACTCTAGTGATATGGAGATAGATGAGAAATCTAGATGTGGTTCGCTAGAAGGAGGCCATTGAGATGAAATTTCCCAAGAACCAACAAGAGGGGAGAGCTTATTTATAGTTCAAGTTTTGTCAGAAGCGTCGAAATGTGACACCATCTGACTGTCAAATTCCAACAATAGAGAGATGATGAACTTGGTTTCTGCAAAGGGAAGAGTTTCTGAATCCAACATTGAGAATGATGACAAGGAAAATGCTTCAATAGTTCATGAAAATATGTAAGGATTTGATTTCTCTTAAAAACATTTGACTCTCCATTGTTTTCTTAAATTTGGTGAAATCAATGAATTCTTGTTGGCTGGATGCAGAGAGATGAGTACCGATAAGGACGTCCCCCAAAAAAAGGCTATTCTTGGTAGCAAGCATGAGGATGATTCGAGAAAAACACAAAAGGTATGGTCTTAGTTATAGATTAATGACTACTTTCAGTCCCACTTATTGAATGATTATAACGTTTATGATTTTGACCTTAAAACAGAAATCTTCATTGACCACAACTGCCTCTCTAGTTGTGAAGTACAGAAAATTAAAGCCCCCAAATCCTAAGCCTTTTAAGCTGAGAACTGATGTAAGTAAGGGTTTAAGTTTATTTACTTGTTAAAAAACAATTTATTTTAAACAAGTGTGATAGATACGTGTTATTTTTTGATGTTGCAAGAATGAGGGATTCTTAAAGAAGCAAACTTGGATAGAAAATCTCTCTCACCTTTAAAAGAAACCGCAGTTAAAGGTGGTGGGACGACAACGAGGAAACATCAGAACACTGATTATTATAGCAGTTGTGATGAGAAATCACGCCCAAAAACACAGGAAAACCAATCTATAAGTTCATGCACACCTATAAATATTTTAGCATAAATAGTATTTTTAGACAGTGACTAAAGACTTCCTAAAATGTTACGCAGGGTGGCATTCAAATTGAAAACTCCCGCTGCAAGGTGCAACATAAAGTATCTGCTACAACACCTTATAAAAGTTATCCTCGTCCTAAACTTCTGAGGCCAAGTAATAGTGAGATTATGAATCATGTTGTGTTTGTAGTAAGCAACTTTGATTCCAATGGAAATGTCTATTGCAATGCTTTACCAAGGAAGAAATAAAAGGTTGTCATTGCAACAAAACTTAGTGTTAACGGTCTAAAAACCTCTGAGTTTTGAAAGTGTTGAACCATTTTGATGATAGGTGGAAGGCTAAGGTTTGTTTTGTTTGCTTGAGGACTAGCAAAGTTCTAAGTTTGGGGTTGTGATAACGATCTAAAAACCGTTATTTTTATACTTAAAATTGATATCAAAACACAACCTTTATGGCTTAGAATGAGCTTAGAATCATGCAAAACACCTTAGTTTGGTTTCAAGAGAGTCAAAAGTGGTTTTAGAGATATTATGCTTGTTTTTACATTGTTTTGACAAGATTTGATGTGAATTGAATGAAGGAAGTGAAGAAGGAAGGACTTAGACGCAAAAAAGGATGAGAAAAGATGAAAAGAAGAAGTCAAGTCCACCGCTCAGTGCCATTTCCAGCGCTGAGCGTTAGCTTCCAGAATCGCACACCGTTGAATGCCAAAATTGATCGTTGAGCGTCCTGTGATACCGAGGCCCACCGCTGAGCGGTGAAATGGACGCTGAGCGGCTAAATGATGGGCCTGGGCCAAAATTTTCTTATTTTTCTGCATTATAAATAGACCCAGTGTGACCCTTAGGGTAATCTTTTGGCAGACTGAGACGTCAGAGCACCTTTTACACTCCTTGGAGGCAGCTTTTGGATGCGGGAGCTCCAAATTACCAATTCTAGGGTTTATGCTTTCATTCTTTCCATTAATTTTATCTACTTTAACCATGTCTATGGTGAACTAAACCCATTGTTGTTGGGGAACGATGTAATCTTTCTGAAACTCTCTTATATCGAAATTATTATTTTATTCATATGCTTGTATTATCAATAGTTTGAGTTTTCTTTTCTGTGGATAGAGCTTGCATCGTTTAACTCATTCGATGTCATGATCTTTGATTTTGTCGATACAGGGACGTACGGGGAAATCTAGAACTGATAAGAATTCTCTTGATTATGAAATACTACCTAGGGATAGGAGTAGGACGATCAATTGCTTTAAGCTTCTATAATTAATGCATTAGTAATTACTAGGGAGACTAAGGATAGTAAACTAGTAATTATGGTAATAGGCTCTTTTCGCCGAGGGATCGGGTTTAGAGTAATTTAGAAAGTTGCATGAACATTGATAATAAAGCGAATTTAATAAGAAAAGTAGATATAGGAGGGTGGATTAGGATAAAATCATAAACCCCAACAACTCCATTCATTCATATTTCTATTTGCCAATTGACCAAGCTTTGCATTTGCATGTTTAAATTTCGTTTTGCATCAACACTACAAAATTATTCTTCTTTTAAGTCTTATGCGATTAATTCACATGAACGTGTAGGCCACTGAGTCTCATGGGAAACGATATCTGGACTTACTATCTATTATTACTTGAATACGATCTAGTACACTTGTTAGGGGCTTAACAAGTTTTTGGCGCCGTTGCCGAGGACTCATGGTTTAACTTTTCTATTAGTGTGAATTTGATTAAATTTGACTTGGTTTGTATTTTTGTTTTTGTTTTTGTTTTATTTTTATTTTTTTTATGTAAAAGTGCTTTTAGGGTTTTTCCCTCTTGTGTATGCAGGAAGCAATTCACACCAGAAGCAAGAAAAATCAACCTCTTCTCGAAGGATTGAGTGACAAGAGGGGGAAGAAAGTTAGACGTCCGTCTAGAGATCTATTCCCTTCTCCTGAAAGGTTATTACAACCCTCACCGGAGGTTTCTACTCAAAATACAGAAGATATGCAGAAGAAGCTCCTCCTATACATACTCTTGCAGATGCGTCAAATGTTGTTGGCCCGTTACACTTCAATAGCATTGCTATGCCAAGGGACAACACAACTAACATGGTGATGAATCCTGCGTTGATCCATCTGGTACAGATCAATCAATTTCATGGATTGTCAAATGAGAATCCATACTATCATCTCACAACGTTCACCGAAATATGTAATACGGTGAATATGAATGGAGTATCAGATGACAAGATCAAACTCAGCTTGTTTCCCTTTTCACTAGGAGGCAATGCTAAGTTATGGCTGAATTCCTTCCCAGAAGGAAGTTTTACTACGTGGGAGACTGTGGCTTCTAAATTTGTAAGTAAATACTTTCCAGAGTCAAAAGTCACTCAAGGAAAGCTGGAGATTTCTTCCTTCAGACAGGGCATGGTGGAAACTCTGGGATAGGCATGGGACAGGTTCAAAAGTTTGCTAAGAAAGACACCTGTTCATGCGTTTAACAAAACAACTTTGGTTCTAGAATTCCTTGGAGGTCTTAATACACAGTCTAAGATGATGTTAGACGCTTCAGCTGGAGGCGATATAAAGAGAAAGACCGAGGATGAGGCCTATGATCTGATTGAAAGTATGGCTGCGATTCATTTAATAATAGAACACAACAACCACCCTTATGGCAGCAGGTGGCTAGTTTGACTAAGCAAGTTAGAAACCATGATGATAAATTTGATAAACTCATGAAGGTGTATGATTCGCATTATAAGAGTCATGAAGCTAATTTCAGAACATTAGAGATGCAAGTCGGCCAACTTTCAAAAAGGGTGGATGTCACTGAGAAGAACCAATTTTGGGCTAATACTGATGTTATCCCTAAGGAGGAATGCAAAGTTGTGGTGAACATGAGTGAGAGAAGAGCAGAAACAGAAATTATTGAAATAGACAGTAGTGAGGAAGAGGAAGAGGAGATGATAGAAGAAAAAAATATTAGTGAGCTAGAAAACAGTGAGGATGAAGAAGAGGAGAGAAAAGAAAATCACTGTGGGCAATTCAGAGAGATTTTTAATCAGGTGATTGTTATGCCTTCAGTTAAAGTACTCCACCAGATTCCTGTTTACTCCAAGAGAATAAAGTACTATCTTGGAGAGGTTATAGATGTTGATGAAGAAGAAATTGAAAAGCAAGAAGTTTTTACACGTTCCAACAAGAGAAAACATCCGCCTAAGATGAAGGATCGGAGTTTGACTCTTCCATGCGTTATTGGAGATGTGGATATAGGGAGAGCTATGCTAGATTCTGGGTCTAGTATTAATATAATGCCTTTATTTTATCTGAAGAAGATTGGAGGGCTAACATTGAAACCATCTAATCTTTCTGTGATGGTGGCGGATGGGTCAACTAAGAGGCCGGTTGGAATGTTGGAGGATGTGGTTGTTCGTGTTGAACATCTTTAGTTCTTGGTTGATTTTATAGTCATGGATATGGAGACTAATGAGAGGATTCCATTGATTCTTGGTAGACCTTTTATGAAGACTGCCAAAGTCGTTATTAGTGTCTATGATGGAAGGATTATGCTAAAGGGCCAAGAAATTTTTTTAATTTATACTAGCTCCGAGGAGAAGCTCACACGAACACGAAAGAGAGCCAAATATAGAACTTCAAGGAGAGATGTTGCAGTTGGAGGATCTAAAGGTACTAAAAGTGATAATTGTAATATTTTGCAGGTACCTAAGGAAGAAGATGTTGATAAAGGAGGTACAATCCACCTTGATACAAATGATGCACCATTCTAGTCTAGTTCAAAGGTAAAATACAAGAAAAAGGAATGGATGGTGAAGAGGCATATAATGACTGGAGAAGTGGAAATTGAAGATCCATATTCCAGAATAGTCAAGAGGGTGGATAGAAGGCAGCTGATGAGTTGGTGCAATGAAGACCTCAACTCGAAAGAGAAGATGTGAGCCCATTGTATTTTTATTTTTGAATTATTTGGACTTGTAATTTTTGGATTTGTAAACAATTTTTGGGTAGCATCTACTGAGGGATGCTAATTATTTATGTATCTACTGAAGGATACAGGTAAGAACACCTACTGAAGGGTGTTGGGAAGCACTTACTGACGAGTGCTAGAAAGGTTTGGGTCAGGCTCGTGATGTTAAACAAGTGCTACCTGGGAGGCAACCCAGTTGATTATTGTCTTTATTTTTATTCCAAACTTTGTTTTAGTTGCATTTTAGGATTTGAGTGTTGCATGTGAGAGGGGAAGTGCATAAAATTTAAAATTTAGAGTTGAAATCAAGTGTTCTGGGTCACAAAAACGTGAAGGCAACCCAAAAAGAGGGGAAAATTTTTTAACGCCCACTGCTCACCGGTAACCCAGCGTTGAGCGGTGGCGTCGCAGATTGCAGTTTTGGGCTTTTTAATAGCTTAGCGTTGGAGGCCCATCTACATATTTTTAAACACCCTTTAGGGCTCGCCAAGCGTTCTCTACAGACTTCTACACTTTGCTTTTACTCTAAAAAACATTCTAAGGGTTTCTCTCCACTTTTCTCATCACCCATTCACTTAAACTCCATAGTTCATCACTTTTCCACCATTCCATTTATAAAGTTTGGGGTTTTTGGTGAGAGCATTGCATTGGGGAAGCATTTTCCATCATTCAAAGAGCATTTGCAAGCATTTAGGGTATCTCCACTCAAGTAAGTCATGCAATTTCATTCTTAGGGTTTCTAGAATTGGATTTGATGAAGAACATGTGTAGAAACATGAAAAATTAGGGCTTCTGATTTTTATGCATGATTTGATGAAATAAAAACATTTTGCACCGATTAAATTGCATGATCGAGTTTATGAATTTTCCGTAGCCACCGTTGAGCGGTCAACTGACGCTGAGTGGTGGGCGGCAAATTTTGTTTTTGCCTTCTTTTGAGATGCAGGTGGCGCTGAGGGGCCCTGTTTTGCCCTCAACGCTGGGCAGTGCTGGAATGATATGTGTTTGATGGTTTGCTAACCCTTAATGGTGAATTTTGTGGTCTTTTGAATTGTATTTGATGAAGGAATTACATCTTCATCTTCAAAGAGAGTGAAGACTATGGGGAACAAGAGAAAGGAGCCAAAGAGGCCAAGGAAATTTTACTCTCATAGATTCATCTCCAGGAAACATGAGGAACACTTCCTAGTGGTTCAAGAAAGGCGATTATTGATGGAGAGGAAAGTCATTTGGATTCAACAATTGACGCCTCAATTTGGTGAAGAGTTGGAAAGCAAGAACTGGGAGAAGCTGGCCACATACCCCGCACCAGCTAACATTGAAGTGGTGAAGGAGTTTTATACTAATGCCTTGTTCAGGGGAGTGAACATGGAGAGGTATACTAGTTATGTTCAGGGACAGATCATCAGGTATGACCCTGAAACTATTAACATCTTCTTAGGTATTGAGTGGGTTGGCGAGCAGTGCTAGTATGCTCTGAATATGAGGGAGTACTCAGATTATGAGGACATTAAGAGGGCACTTTGTGTACTTGGAGGGCACTTTGACAGGAACCCAAATGGTGTTCCTATTAACATCAAGAGGGCGGATCTGACACCCCTAGCAAAATACTGGATGGCATTTACTCATGCTAACATGCAGCCTTGTTCCCATGTTTCTGACATTACTATTCACAGGATTATGTTTATATACTGCATGTTGAGACAGATGAATGTGAACATTGTTGAGGTCATCACTAATGAGATACAGAGTTGTGCAGCTACTGTGAGCAGCAGGACACCATTGGGTCATCCTTCTCTTATTACACATTTGTGTCATAAGCTGGGGTGGATACTTCTATTCCACCATTTGAGAGGCCTAGGAAGGCCATATATGCTACTTATTACAGACAGTTTTGCGGAGGAGATGAGGCGCCTGGACCAATGCCTCGGAGACGCCCCAGGAAAGGAGCAGCTCAACAGGATGAGCCAGTACAACACGCAGAGCCCTTCCAGATGAGGGACATGTATATGTCCATGATCGAGGCTAGACTTGAGGCTATCCGCAAAGGGCAGGTGGCCATAGCTGAGATGATAGTAGGCCTGTATGATACACCACCAGTGCACAGGTGGACTATGGATGAGTTCCATAGTGCTATGGCTTGACCTCAGGAGCATACACAAGGGAGTGGAGCTGGAGCAGTTGAAGCTCCAGTTATGGATGAGGATGATGAGGAGGATGACGAATTTGAGGATGCAGTGGTTGAAGATGATGAGGATTCAGACGACAGCATGGGCTGATAGGGCATCTACTGATGGATGTCATTGTAGTAGAACAGGGTTTATCTTTCTTTTTCATTTGTATTTTGAACTTCTAGATTATGATGAATTTGGTTGAGTAGTATAGGTATGTGTGTACTTTCTTGAACACCCTTTGCTGATTATGGTTTGACTTGTTTTACTACATGATGAGTGTGCTTGATGATGCTTGATGTGGATGATGATTGAGATTGCTTTACATGCTTATATACAGGTGAATTGTTTACAAGCTGTGTGAACAGATGCATGATGAGTTATGATTGTGGTTATGATGCTAAGCAGGATGTATGATTCAATAGTTGAGGGAGCATAGTTGTGTGAGGTTTTTGAGCTCCAGAGTGCTTGTTGATATATTTGTTATATATTTGGAATCATGAATGATATTGCCTGAGTCTTTATAATTGATTGAGTTACATGTTTATGTCATATGATCAAGGCTGTCTTTGAAAAGCCCTTTTCTAGCCAAATGAAATTTTCGTCCCACATGAAAAAGAACATATTATGTTCTACCCTTTTTGAACATAAGCCTTAAACAAGATGAAAACCCTTGCTTTGAAAATCTTTGCCTTGAGTTAGGTTGAGAAATATTTTGTGGTATTGTTAAAGGTTCAAGTTTGGGGTTGTTGGGAGAATTGAAAAAGAAAAAAAAATTAGGCATTGAGCTTATGAGTTGAAAAGAAAATGCATGAGAAAAGATGAAAAAGATAGAAAAAGCAAAGCATGAAAGGAAAGCTCAATGTGAAGAAAAGGGAAATTTGGGAATGAGTAAGATTGGTAAAAAGAGAGTTAGGCTTGAACCATGAATCTTGAATAATTCTCTTAACTCAAGGATTTTGTGATCTGAAAAACCAATATTTTTTGTTAGCCCAGCCACATTATAAGCCTTGAAAAAGTCCTTGTGATGACATTTGTGTGTGAGAATGTTGATTGTGATAGATGAAAAACAATCTTGTTTTATGTGACATGTGGATAGTAGAGAGAAGAGTGACCTCCTAAAAACTGGAGTGATTGAGTGAAACACTTTGCTTGGAAAGGATTGATGAATTTCATGATTACATCTGTGCTTAGTGGATTGATCATTCATAAAGAAAGTATCTGTTGGAGAATATGTGATTATGTGAACAATATGTGAACTAGAATGAATTAAAGCATGTATGCATCTTGATTAGATTCCATTGAAGAGCTGAATTGAGAAATTACTTGTTATGAAAGAATGAGTTTTGAAAGTGTTGAACCATTTTGATGATAGGTGGAAGGCTAAATTTTGTTTTGTTTGCTTGAGGACATGCAAAGTTTTAAGTTGGGGTTGTGATAACGGTCTAAAAACCGTTATTTTTATACTTAAAATTGATATCAAAGCACACCCTTTATGGCTTAGAATGAGCTTAGAATCATGCAAAACACCTTAGTTTGGTTTCAAGAGAGTCAAAAGTGGTTTTAGAGATATTATGCTTGTTTTTACATTGTTTTGACAGGATTTTATGTTAATTGAATGATTGAAGTGAAGAAGGAAGGACTTAGACACGAGAAAGGATGAGAAAAGATGAAAAGAAGAAGTCACATCCACCGCTCAACGCCATTTCCAGCGCTGAGCGTTAGTTTCCAGAATCGCACATCGTTGAGCGCCAGAATTGACCGTTAAGCGTCCTGCGAAACCAAGGCCCACCGCTGAGCGGTGAAATGGACGTTGAGCGCCTAAATGATGGGCCTGAGCCAAAATTCTGTTATTTTTTTGCATTATAAATAGACCCAGTGTGACCCTTAGGGCAATCTTTTGGCAGACAGAGACGTCAGAGCACCATCTACACTCCTTGGAGGTGCCTTTTGGATGCGGGAGCTCCAAATTACCAATTCTAGGATTTATTCTTTCATTCTTTCCATTAATTTCATCTAGTTTCACCATGTCTGTGGTGAACTAAACCCATTGTTGTTGGGGAACGATGTAATCTTTCTGAAACTCTCTTATATTGAAATTCTTATTTTATTCATATGCTTGTATTATCAATAGTTTGAGTTTTCTTTTCTGTGGATAGAGCTTGCATCGTTTAACTCATTCGATGTCATGATCTTTGATTTTGTCGATACGGGGACGTATAGGGAAATCTAGAACTTATAAGAATTCTCTTGATTATGAAATACTACCTAGGGATAGGAGTAGGACGATCATTGCTTTAAGCTTATGTAATTAATGCATTAGTAATTGATGGGTGTCGCGACCCATACAAATTTGATTGCAATTTTGAAATGCAGTATAGCTAGGAAATGACTCCTAGGTCGTCTCTCAAGGACCAATTTTGCGGTTCAAGAATTAAGTCACACACGAAGGGGGAGGGGGTTGTGAAAACGTTGTGGTGAATACGGATGAATAAAATCAAATCCCTGACGCAAACAGAAACACAGACACAGAGCTAAAAAAAACGGTTTCAAAGACAGACTAAAAACGGTTGGTCATTAACTTAATTACAATGCTTCCTATCACAGATCAACAAAATAAAACCAACTCAAATCTCTAATCCAACACAATTAATCAACTAAGCGCAGTCTAATTATGTTTTCATAAAAACGGACTAAGTGAACGCAATGTTAACGTCAAATCTAATTTACACCATGCAGTTTCATCGACTAAGAGACGACTCAACACCAACTGGGAAACTAAGTGTATACCCAATTGCAAGTGCAAATACGGATTTGATATTAACCAAGTTAGAGTCACAATTACAAATACAGTCCAGAAATCTCAAAGAAGCAATGCAATATCGCTAATGACCAACACAATTAATTTAAGCTATCATGACAATTAAAGTGACACGACCATACACATTAGACAACATTAAAACAAATTAAAATACTAGACACCAACACTGTTTCAATCAACTATCTAACACAGTTAAATTAATTTAAATGCAAAACTAAATTAAGGCAATAAAAAACAACTAATCCTACTAACTAAATTAATTAAAAACTAAAGAAACCAATAAGCCTAATTTAATCCTAGCAAATTACTTGACTAAATGACAATTAGCAATCAATTTTAAAATTCCAATTGTCCAAATAGAACCTCATTGCCGTGAGTTAAAAAAATACCTCTACAAAAGTTGCTTCAAAGACCAAAGTGCAAATGGAAGATACTTTGGATAGTCAAACCAATGTGCCATGTAAGCAAGGTCCAATCAAAATAAACACCATAAACTTCCATTCTCTTGTGCTATTCTCGGCAGCCACAATGCAAGTAAAAGACAAAGTTCAAAAGTGGAAACCTTCCTTGAGTAAAAACAAGCATCTTTTGTGTTGGTCCAAAAATGGCAAAAACTTAAATGCACCTTATCTCTCCCTTCCAATGCTCCATTTCGATTTCTCCACCAAGACAACCCTTCAAAACCTTTTCTTCACCATACATTAACGTGAATACACCCCAAGGAACCCAACATCAACTTCAAAACAAGTCATGAACAATAAACTCAAACATATGCTACTTCAACCCAACCAAATCTTCCATTTCTTCAAGTTTTTAGTAAAAAACGAAAATGAATCCCTACCCTTCAAGTCCAGCACGTCCAGCCACCATAAACAACACAAAATTCTGGTTGTAATCTTGCTTCAAACATTAAAACCTAAAAACAAAAAGAAAGGCCCAAACCACAACACCCACACATCAACTTAAGCTCTTTTCAACACAAAACTCACATAAAACTCCATTTTTATCATCCAACCAACCAAAATGAAATGAAAACCGAGAGGAACAGCAGCAAAGGGAGAGTAAAACGAAATATAAAGTTACTCAAACCCAACATCCACCATGGAAATGCAAGGGCAAGCTCCAAAACTCAAGCTTCAAGCATCAAGAACAAGCAAATCGAAGTAGAAATGAATGATTTTTCACCATCAATGAGCTAAGGTAACCAAGAGTGAGTTAAGAGACAAAGAAAATCTGCATCTTGTTCATTGAAATGGCTCCAAACCGAAAACACCAAGCAAGCTCCCTTAAGGCATGTTCATACATGAAACCCTAGGAGAGAAAAGTTCTAAAACCAAAAGTATGAAGTGTTAAGTCTCTCCCTTGTGTGTCTCGACCATTCTCCCTAAAAAGCCATCCCACACCCTAAAAAAATGGTGGGGTCCACCTCTAAGAAACCCTAAAGTCTATGCCAAGTGTCTCACACAAGGGTTTTTTACAAAATTGCCCATAAAAGGGTCCAAAACACCTAATTCTAATCAAGGGCTTCTAAAAAACGAAATTACAACTTTAATTAAAATCTAAATGAATAAATGTTGAGCCTTTGAGTGTGTCACACCATATCCTAATGCTCCAGATGATATTTCCACAATTTCCCTGTAACCAAAAATACGCTTAATCAGCTTAAAATATCCAAATTAGCGAAAATACGAATTTCCGACCAAATTAAGCAGAATTCGGAAAATGGGGAAATAACAAACAATTAAACACAATTCCCTGGTTTATTTAAGTGCAATAAACTAAATATGGTTCAAGAAATAACGACTCATCAGTAATTCCTAAGGAGACTAGGGATAGTAAACTAGTAATTATGGTAATAGGCTCTTTTCGCCGAGGGATCGGGTTTAGAGTAATTTAGAAAGTTGCATGAACATTGATAATAAAGCGAATTTAATAAGAAAAGTAGATATAGGAGGGTGGATTAGGATGAAATCATAAACCCCAACAACTCCATTCATTCATATTTCTATTTGCCAATTGATCAAGCTTTGCATTTGCATGTTTAAATTTCGTTTTGCATCAACACTACAAAATCATTCTTCTTTCAAGTCTTATTAATCGAGAAAAACTACACGAAAACACAACGAAAATTCATTTTAGTTTGCTCAAACAAAAGATAATACAACAAAGATTACTTTAATCGGAGTAAAAGTAAGTTTAAACGGTTCAAAAGAGATAAAACTCACCTGGAATTAGGATGGCAAAATAATTCGCACCCGCGGATATCCGCCGATAAAATTCGCAACGGATAGTTGGTATCCGCGGATATTTACTACTTACAACCCACAAGTAGCAGATATTTTAATACCCGTTTATAATCGTGTCGGGCTCGGATACTACACTATCCGTACCCACGAATACCCGCTAGCCGCTAAAAAAATTGAAATTATTGTTTTACCCTTAGATTTAAATGAGGTTTTATTTGTTTTGCATTTTGCTTCTTTACTTCTTTATACTGTCAACAGTTTTATGGTGCCCATGCTATGCCCTTCCCCTTTGTGCCATCATCAGAGATTCTATATACAACTAGAAGAAGATCTGTGCCACCAACAACGTTAGATTTACAAACTAGAGAGGTCGTCGCATACTCTAACGTGCACCAAGAACGATACTGCAAATTACTTCCCATTACCTCTTTTGGGTTTTTTAGGGTTCGGTACTTCAAATTTCTTCCAATCAATGTGCTTCATTTTTCTTGATTTCTTAAGTTCGTTTGTGCTTTCAAAATAAAAAATGAAAATGACTTCCTCCTCTTTGCGTGTGGCGGCTGCTGCTAGCGCTATGCTCTGCTTGTTGGACCAAAGCTAGAACTTCGAGGCATCGAAGTTTAAAGCTTTCTACATGAATTAGTTCTTTTTTTCTTTTTTTTTTCATTGAAATTAATGGATTAAGGATACTGATGCCGTATTACCTAACGGAACTTGAGATTGTTACTTTTTTTTTTCATTTTGTTAACTGTCTGAGATGAATACCAGTAGAAAAAAAATAAAAAATGATTTTGTTTGAACTTGAAAGCAAGTGGGTAGGGTGATTTGGTGTGTCCCAGACTTGTATTATCTTACCCTTTTTAAGTTGAACAAATTATATGACAAATTGAGTACATGTAAGGAATTGGGTTGGTGGCTAAATTTAAATCTATCCTCCCGCAAACGTATATGTTTAACTTTTCAGTGTACTTGAGTAGGCCATTTAGCTTTGGTGGCAAGTTGAATCAAATGGGCAAGCAAGGAAAACTCCACTAATTGATCATTACCAGGTAATGAAACATGCCAACCATAAACTATTTACATTTCTGAATCTCATTTTTTGTTGGGTTTATCATATAAGAGTACTTGTTGATTGACTTGATTGTTGATGTTTATTCTCTGCATGATTAAAACTCTTACTTGAAATGAGAATGCATTGAAAGACGTGAGAATTATTTAGCAGTGATGTTGAATTTTCATTTGTTTTAGGTTGCTATTAAAGTTGAAATATTTAATCTTTGTTTTCTTGCTGGAAGTTTGATATTCTTCTTCTCCAATTCCAGCCCATCCCATGTGCACCTCTCCAATTCCATTTTGGATAGCTACTTATTTTGAGGATGTCTACCCAAAAAACATTTTCTCATGTAGATGATGGTTAACAAGGACAATTTTTAGAACCTAATATAGAAAATTCAAATCAAAATGATGTTCCTGTAGATTCAAATCAAACCGAAAGTTCAACTCCTACTATTAACTCAAGAAGATTATTATCAGATGTTTGGAATCACTTTAAGAGACAAAAGATAGATGGAAAATGGAAAGCGATGTGCAATTATTGTTTCAAAATTCTTGTAGGTGATGCAAGGCAAGGTACGTCACATCTGAGAAACCATTTCAAGAGTTGCAAGCTTCAAACAACACAGGATATCAGACAATCTTTTTTAAAAACTCAAAAAGGTGGTGAAACCGTAGTTGTTGGCAATTATGTGTTTAATCAACAAATAGCTAGAGATGCACTCCGCAAGATGATAATTCTACATGAGTATCCAATCTCAATGGTTGATCACATGAAATTTGCCAAAAGTTGGAAATATTTTATGATGTGACACTCTTGTTCTTATCCAACTGCCAACATTTTCTTTCCAAAGGTATGTGAAATTAAGTTGGCTTTGATGGAATGGCTTAACTCTCCTAATTCTATTATTCACCAAATGGCTGTATCTATGGTTTTAAAGTTTAACAAGTATTAGAATGTGATTAGTGGAGTGATGGCTATAGGTATTGTCTTGGATCCCAGGTACAAAATTGATTTGTTGGATTATTTTTTCCCTCATATATATGCTAATGAATCTGATATTGAAATTGAAAAGGTGAAGATTCTTTTTAAGGACTTGGTAAGAGAGCATGAAATGTACATGAAAAGTAAGAAGTCAGTTTCTTCATGTCAAAATCCAAACATAAATGTAGGCCAAATACTTGATGGAAAAAAAGATGCTTGGAGGAGAGATTTTTCAAAACACCAGATTGCAAAGAAAAATGAATCATCAAATTATAAGTTAGAACTTGATTATTACTTGGAGGAACCGACACTACCGAATTCAAATGAAGAATTTGACATTTTAATTTGGTGGAAGACTAATGGATTAAAATATCCAATCTTATATATTATTAATATAGTTTAAACGTTATCATATTTAATAAATAAGAAGTACAAACGTTATCATATTTAATAAAAAATAAATAATGTTATTAATATAGTTTGTGTGGCACTAGTTATTTTATAAGTTATAGTAGATTAAACTATTTTATTATTTTAATATTAAATTGTTTTAATATAAATAAGTATGTTATGAAATAGTTTTATTATTTTAAAACACGTAATCTTTATAGAAACCATTTTTCTAGAGTTCTTTGATTTCTCTGTAGGAGTTCTCATCCTCTGTTCGTCTAATTGAAGAATCGAGACTATAAAGTTGATCTTGACGGCAAGCTTTTCAATTTGACCTGATCAAATTTTCAAATAGAGTATGTTGGTTTTGTGCTCCTCCTTTTAGTCTGTTTTGTCTTCCTTTGAATGCAAATTTATTGTAGTTGAAACTGTGATAGGGACTAACCTTGTGTGTAGTAGGATAATACTCATTGACAATGACTACAGAGTAGAAGAGGCCACCACAAGTGCATAATCCGCCAGAATTATATCAATACATGTATTTGAATGGTTAAATCTAGTATGTATGATTGCATGTGTTAGGATTTGTTGATATGGATGTTTATGTGTGTTAAAATCTATATAAATGTTACGAAAACTATTTTTGGTACATTAGCTTACCATTTCTTCTTTGTTTATTTGTATGTTTCTTTTCTATTTTGCAATGATCACTTTAATGGTGTGAGCAAAGGAGGATGTTTCTGTTGAGCATGTGTTGGAAGAGGATGGTACAGATGTATAGGTATAAATAGTTCATGTGTATATTTGTTATTTTGTAAAACTCTAGATAAAGCTTTGGCTCTATATGGAAACTCTTAATGTTAAAGTATCATTGTATATAAAGTATAGTGTTATAGTAATGATCAAATAAGAATATTTTATAAGTTTTTTGTTAAGTTAACTGTTCTTACTTATTGAATATGTGATGTTTTCATATTAGTGCTAAAACTATTAAAATAAGATATTACATAAGCAACACATAAAAAAATAAAAATTTTCAACATAAACAAAACATATATTAAAGAAATATTTTAATTTGAAATCCACAATAATTAAATTTTATGAAAAATAAATATACAACATTCACATAGACCATACAAGAATCTATATATAAAAGGATATTATATAAATAGAATATCACGTGTTTTTTAGAATACTTGTATTAAGTGTGTTCTACTTAATATTAACATTTAATTCAATCTAATACTTGGATTAAGAAGAAAACCTAAGAATCATGGATAAAGGTAGTTTATTACTATGCAAGTCACACATTTTCATGTTAGGTTGTGAAGCAACTCCTTTCTTAACTTTCCACTGTATTAGTCTATGTGAATTAGACTATCAATGAAGTAATAAAATTTATATTATAACATAGGTGTCTTTAGTTAATACACAACTCATGAAAACCTTATATTCCCTAAGGAGGTTCTACCACGTGGAAACGCTCTTTAATGGCAGCTCAAGATTAGCCTCACGACCAGTTAAAGATTAACCTTCTAAGGGAATATAAGGTTTTCATGAGGCTGATCTTGAGCTGCAATCCACACACAAATACCTTTTTTTAAGAGAATATTTCCGATGTAGAAATTCTCAAATTCAGGATCTTCTACTGCACGGATTTCTTAAGAAAAGAAGTCATAAATGATATCTTCTCAAAATAAATGTGCACAAAAACATATGAGAAAAAACATCAAACTGAATAAGAGTTTCATTGAAAATAACAAATGTACTGATAATGAAATTACATCATGGAACCAAGTCCCATTTGCACTACATGATCCTTAAAATTCTTTAGTGGCATGCCTTTAGTTAAAGGATCAACAATCATCAACTCAGTGCTTATGTGTTCATTGACCACTTTCTTTTCCTTAACACGTTCTCTGATGGCTAAGTATTTGATGTCAATGTGCTTACTTCGACATCCACTTTATTGTTCTTAGCCATAAACACCGCAACAGAGTTGTCACAGTACAACTTTAATGGCCTAGAAATAGAGTCCACAACTCTAAGCCCAGAAATGATACTCTTTAACCATACACCATGCGAGGTAGCCTCAAAATAAGAAACGAACTCAGCTTCCATAGTAGAAGTAGCAGTTAATGTCTACTTGGAACTTCTCCTAGATACAGCTCCATCAGCTAGCATAAAAATGTAACCAGATGTTGATTTTCGTGAATCAACATAGCCAGCATAGTCTGAATCGGAGTAGCCAATCACTTCCAAACATTCAGTTCGACTATATATAAGCATCTAATCCTTTGTCCCTTGAAGATATCTCATTACCTTCTTTGCAACTTTGTAGTGGTCAACACCTGGATTACTCTGATATCTTCCCAAAACTTCAACAACATATACAATGTCAGGTCTAATGCAAACCTTGGCATACATAAGGCTTTCAATAGCTGAAGCATGTGGAATATTCTTCATGTGTTCCCGCTCAAAATCATTTTTCAGACATTGATTCAAATTGAGTTTATCACCATTCACGATGGGAGATACACTTGGTGAACAATTCTTCATGTTAAACCTCTCCAAAACTTTGTTGATATAGGTCTCTTGAGAGAAACCCAAAATGCCTCGAGATCTTTCCCTATGGATCTTAATGCCAATGACATAAGATGCCTCTCCCATATCCTTCATGTCAAAGTTCTTTGAGAGAAATTGTTTCACTTCATATAGCAAACCCTTATCGTTGGTCGCAAGCAAAATATCATCCACGTATAAAACAAGGAAACAAATCTTACTCCCACTGACCTTTTGGTATATACATTGATCCATGACATTTTCTTCAAAACCGAATGAAGTGATAACATCATGAAATTTTAGATACCATTGGCGGGAGGCTTGTTTTAATCCATAGATGGATTTATTAAGCTTGAAAACTAAGTGCTCATTGTCTTTAGAAGAGAATCCTTCAGGTTGTTTCATGTAAACCTCTTCTTCCAGATGACCATTAAGGAATGTTGTTTTCACATCCATTTGATGTAACGCAAAAGCAAAATGAGCTACTAATGCCATAATTACTCGGAAGGAATCTTTCTTAGATACAGGAGAAAAAGTCTTTATGTAGTCAATTCCTTCTCTTTGAGTGAACCCTTTGGCAACAAGTCTTGCCTTATGTCTCTCAATGTTGCCTTTTGAGTCTTTCTTGGGTTTAAAGACTCATCTACATCCAATGGATTTAACACCATCAGGCAACTGAACGAGATCCCAGACTTTGTTGAATGCATATAATCCATCTCGTCTTTCATGGCATCATACCGTAGGTTTGATTCTTTAGAACTCATGGCTTGTGAAAGCGTTTTAGGACCATTTGCAGCTCCAATATTGTAGTCAACTTCTTGCAAATACACTATATAATCACTAGGAATTGCTGGCCTTTTAACTCTAGTAGATCTTCTTATTGTTGCCTCATCTTTTTCTTAAGGAACTTGTTGCTCAAGCAACTGTTCAGTAGGTTGTTCAACATCATCTTGTTGTTCCTCAATAACAACTTGATCTATAAGGTAATTTTCAGCAGGTTGTGAAGCTTCAATTATTGTTTGTCTAATACCCATTTGTGTTTGAGGGGTGTGAATGACAACCAATCTATCACTTGAGCTAGAGGGTTGAGCTTCATAGTGATCCCTTTCATTCCCAATGTTTGGAAACTGATCACTCCCACTAACCAAGCCATTCTCAAGAAATTTTTCATTTCTTGACTCCACAATCCTAGTGTTATGTGATGGACAATAGAATCTATATCCCTTAGACTTTTCAGCATATCCAATGAAATACCCACTAATAGTCCTTGGGTCTAGTTTCTTCTCTTGTGGATTATAAATTCTCACTTCACTTTAAAACAGAATAGTTTAAGTAAACATTATTAACATTCATTTACCTGTTGTCATTCCTAATAGTTAAAGTATTCACAATTTAAAGACTTAGTTCATAGGCTAATAGCATAGGTCGATCGAAAGACAGTAATAAAATTTCATAGGCAATGTTAATAAATCTATATTTTAAAATTAATTGTAGTTATACTCATAAATATTTGTTCACGGATACTTAATTATTAACGGATAGACTTTTTAAAACAAAACAGAATACACGTAAATATTATTCATACGTGTCACCTCTAATAATTAAAATATTCACAATTTAATTCCTTTTACATATACTAAAAGTGTAGTTTATAAATCTTTGTTTATTAATCATGTTACCTACAAATTGTAAAAGAATTTTTTCTTTTTTACTTCTTAAATATTAAGTTGACAATAATAACTTGTTCATACAGGTACTTTAAGCTTGCATTTTTCATATTATTGAATATTTTATCTATAGTCTTGTCCATAGTTTTATTTTTATAAAACATCTCAGAAAAAGAAAGAAAGAGAGTATTTAAACTCCTTATACCTCAACTCCTAAACAATTTAAAATTATTGAATATGAGAAGATTACATATCAATTTAAAATATTGATAAGTTTTAAAATATTAACTAAAATTTTAAAATTTATAAATGTTTAACATAACCTTATTTAGAAATTTTCAAATTTTCATTTAAAATAAAAAAATTTAAAAAGTTTCAAATTCTTTTTATTTTCTTCTCAACTCAATTTTGATTGAAACATCATTGATTAAAACCAAAACATCACTTACATAAACATGATTTGAGTATGATAATTTCAGCAAATGTTTCTTTTAAACCTAAATTTAATAAAGTTATTTTTTTTTATCTCAATAAAAAATTTGAAAATTAAAATAAAATCAATTAAATGACATATATTTAAATATTTTAAAAGTTATGAAATGTTATGAACGGAAGAGGTTAGCTCCATTTGAACTTATAGCTAAATATATATTTTACTTATTTCATCCTGCGAAATCATGTGTGTGAATATTCTTAATATAATTTTATTAACGTGGAAAATGAAAAATGAAAAAATTGAAAAACCCATAATTACCATTAAGAGTTCGTAGTTGAATCAAGTAAAGGATTTTCTCTCTTAATTAAAATCAACTCAATTCCTTCTAAAGATATATACATAGTACTTACTTAAATCGTTCACAATTTTTTTTAAAAAATATTTTCTTTATTTTATTTTATTTTTTAATTTTTTTTAATCCAAACAATTTCATTTTCCATTCTCTTCCAATCCAAGTCTAGCGTGTGTGTGTATAAAAGTGTTGCTCAATTCAACGTTAAAGTTATAAAATTTTGCTTTCATATTTTAGAATGTGAAATTGTTTTTGAAAAGTATAAAATAGAAAATATAATGAATTGTTAAACATATACGTAAGAAAGAAAAAGAACACTTGGAATGAAAAAAATATGAAAAATGTGACATAATATTTAGAAAAAAGAACAGGAATAATAAAAAATAATATGACATCATCCAAATTAGTGTAAAACTACCGAGAAAGGTCCAACACTGTGCACTTGAGTGTGCGGCCCAAAACATGATGACCCGACAAAGAGATAATATCTCTTGGTATGTGTCAGAACGATCACTTCAACAGAAATGCCAGTGTGTGAGAGGAGAGAGAAGAGAGCACGAGAAGCTTCAGCCAGGTTATGGAGGAGGACGTCCAGCGGACTTAAAGACGGTGGACGGCGACGACGAAGAAGACAAAAATGAAGAGGGTAGCGAGAAGGGTAAGAAAAACGTTCTCTTTACTCATTTCTGTAAATTGTATTTTATTCATCTATTTCATTCATACACAAAGGGAAAGGGAAGGCTCTATATATAGAGCCTTGAGGGGTAAACCGGAAAACAGAATAAAACGGGAAAAACAAAATACTGTCCATATGACAGTAACGAATCTGTAAAAGATTCTGAATAGCCTCCCCTCAAGCTGGACGGTGTATACTCACCAGTCCAAGCTTGGGAACAATCGACTTGAATCTGACGCGATGAGGGAATTTGGTGAAGATGTCGGCCAACTGCTCGTCAGATCGAACGGGAAGGAGATTCAGAAGACGTTCTTGAACTTTCTCACGAACAACATGGCAGTCAAGCTCAATATGCTTGGTTTGTTCGTGAAAGCTCTGGTTATGAGCTATATGCCTTGCAGACTTGTTGTCGCAATACAAGGTCGGCGTCCCTGACTCTTCAATTTGTAGGTCCTGTAGGAGATAACAGAGCCACTGTATTTCACATACAGTGGCTGCAAGCGCTCTATATTTAGCTTCAGTAGAGGATTTGGAAACAGTTCTCTGCTTTTTAGACTTCCAGGAAATGAGAGAGGATCCAAGGAAGATACAGAACCCTGTTGTGGATCTTCTGGTGTTAGGACATGTTGCCCAGTCAGAATCGCTAAAGGCTTTTAGCTGCATAGGAGAGTCAGCAGCAAAAAATAGCCCTTCGGATGGCTTGGATTTAATATACCTGAGAATATGCTGAATGGCCCGATAATGATAGTCAGTCGGTGATTGCATGAATTGACTAAGAAGATTAATTGAAAAGCATAAATCGGGTCTGGTATTGGTAAGATAAAGTAACTTCCCTATTAGTTTTCTGTAAGGACCAGCATCATCATGATAGCTGTCTAATTTGTATAGTGGGCTGATGTCGCTTAGGAAAGGAGTAGAAGAAGGCTTACATCCTAACATCCTTGTTTCCTCAAGTATGTCCAAAGCTTACTTCCTTTGACATAGATGGATAGCCTTTTTAGATCTGGCCACTTCCAATCCAAGGATGTATTTGAGTTCTCCTAGGTCCTTTATTCGAAATTTGTTGTGTAGGAGTTCCTTTATGCAATTGATTTCCATCATAGAGTTTCCTATTAATACAACATCATCCACATATACAAGTAAAGCAGTAAAGCTTGTAGGTGTTTTTCTAATGAACAATGAGTGATCAGATTTAGATTTGATATAATTGGCAGATATTAGAAAAGAAGATAGTTTTTCAAACCATTTCCTGCTGGCTTGTTTCAAACCATATAAAGACTTAGTTAACCTGCAAACCTGTTCTTTATTGTGGATTTTCAGACCTGGAGGAGGCTCCATGTAGACCTCTTCATTAAGATCTCCGTGTAGGAAAGCATTATCAACATCTAGTTGTTGTAGGAACCAATTGTTAGAAGCAACTAGAGCAATTAGTAACCTAACCGTGGTAAGTTTAGCCACAAGGGAAAAGGTGTCAAGATAATATATTCCCAACTGTTGTGTGTATCATTTAGCTACCAATCGGGCTTTGAACCTTTCACACCACTTTTATATCCTAGAAAAATTCCTTTTCTAGCTCTTGGGTCAAGTTTACTTCTATTATTTTCAAGGGTCGAGGCAAAACACAAGCATCCAAAGGTTTTGATGTCTAAATAGGTGAGGGGTAGGTTATAGAGAAGATCATGAGGATTTTTGTTATTAAGAATGGAAGTAGGCAACCTATTTATTAGATAAACAACATGTCCAACAGCATAAGGCCAGTAAGCATTAGGAATGTTAGATTGAAAAAGAAGACCACGAGTTACATTTAGAATATGTTGATGCTTTCTTTCAACAACAAAATTTTGTTTAGGAGTTTCAACACAACTTTTTTGATGGTTAATTGCATGTAAATCATAGAAATCCACACAATTAAATTCTGGACCATTATCCGATCTAATAGTTTTAACCATTTTGTTAAACTGGTTTTTAATTTTAGCAATAAAACTCTGCAGTAAACCTCTAGTTTGGCCTTTATTATTCATTAGAAAAACCCATGTCTGTCTACTATGGTGAGAAAATACTTATGACCATGAACAGAGATAGTGTTAAGAGGACCCCATATATCACAGTGGACAATTTCAAAGCATTCAGTTGTAGCAGAAACACTCTTAGAAAAAGACAATTTTCGTTGTTTAGCATAATGGCAAGTATCACAAACAATATTAGTACCTATTTTTACATAGGGAAACTTCTCACATATCTGTTTTACAACTTTGTGTCCTGGGTGGATACTCGTGCTTAGAATAACACTCATCTATGGTGTGATTCATTTTGTTGCAATATGAACATTGTTTGCCATAGTTAGGATTTCTTCCTCTTCCTCTTCCTTGACCACGAAATCAAGAACCCCCGTCCTTGGCTTTTCCATTGACTGTTTCTATCAGCAACATTAGCCAGAACTTTGATATCAGCAGAACCTTGTTTTTCTTGTCACTCTTGATGCATAATGAGAGAGAAAACACGATTGATATTGGGAAGAGGATCCATCAGAAGAATTTGTGTTCTAACAGTGTTGTAGGAATTGTTTAAGCCCTTTAAGAAACATATTACATGTTCCATCTCTCTATATTTCAAGGAAATTCTTGAAAGATCACAGCTGCAAGGAACCTGACATGTGCAGGTCGGTATAGGTCTTAGGAATTCTAACTCCTCCCACAGGATCTTCAAATCTGTAAAGAACTGGCTGACTCCCCTTTCTCCTTGTTTGATAGAGTGTATATCCCTAAGTAGGTTTGAAATCTTGAAGTAGTCACCCTTAGAAAATCTTTCTTTCAGCTCATCCCATAATTCCTTTGCTTCTTCAACATATATAACGCTTTCAGCAATTTGTGTGTCAGTTTTCTGAGGTTTCTTTATAGACCCATCAATGAACTTTATCTTATTCTTGGAAAGCAGAGCTCTCCTCATGCTTCTGCTCCAAGAAGAGTAGTTGTTCTCGTTCAAAACCTGTGTAATTAGTGTGAGACCTGGGTTCTCACTTGGGTGTAGATAGTAAGGACTGGATGGGTTGGAAGATTGATCTGTTTTCTCCATGAAAAGAAAAAAGAATTAGCCCAAGAAGATATCAAGATTATCAGCGGAGGCAGCCGAAGTAGAGCAGGTACTAGACCTGCTCTGATACCATACCGAGAAAGGCCCAACACTGTGTACTTGAGTGTGCGACCCAAAAACATGATGGCCCGAGAAAGAGATAATATCTCTTTGTACACGTCAGAACGATCACTTCAGTAAAAACGCCAGTGTGTGAGAGGAGAGAGAAGAGAGCACGAGAAGCTTCAGCCAGGCTATGGAGGAGGACGTCCAGCGGACTTAAAGACGGTGGACGGCAACGACGAAGAAGACAAAAATGAAGAGCGCAGCGAGAAGGGTAAGAAAAACGTTCTCTTTACTCATTTCTGTAAACTGTATTTTATTCCTTTATTTCATTCATACACAAAGGGAAAGGGAAGACTCTATATATAGAGCCTTGAGGGGTTAACCGAAAAACAGAATAAAACGGGAAAAACAAAATACTGTCCATATGACAGTAACGAATCTGTATAAGATTCTTAATAGCCTCCCCTCAAGTTGGACGGTGTATACTCACCAGTCCAAGCTTGGGAACAATCGACTTGAATCTGACGCGATGAGGGAATTTGGTGAAGATCTCGGCCAACTGCTCGTCAAATCGAACGGGAAGGAGATTCAAAAGACTTTCTTGAACTTTCTCACGAACAACATGGCAGTCAAGCTCAATATGCTTGGTCCGTTCGTGAAAGCTCTGGTTATGAGCTATATGCCTTGCAGACTTGTTGTCGCAATACAAGGTCAGCGTCCCTGACTCTTCAATTTGTAGGTCCTGTAGGAGATAACGGAGCCACTTATTTCACATACAATGACTGCAAGCGCTCTATATTTAGCTTCAGTAGAGGATCTGGACATAGTTCTCTGCTTTTTAGATTTCCTTTAGCACCAAGAATCAAATATTAAGGAAGCTTGAATACTTTACCTGCCTGCTCATATAGAGCATTAGCACTTTTCCAATCTGCACTCCACCTCCTAAGATTGAGTGTTGTTCTGCATTGAAAAATAAATATAAGGTACCATACATGAAAAAAAAACCATAAGTACAATGCCCTAGAATCAACTAGCTTAATCACAAATAAATCATATTGAGAATAAGAAGTACAGTGGGGTGAGAGCTTATTCACTCACACAACTTAAAAACAGAATCAAATTAATGAAATCCACAAGCACAAAGACACTCGATCAATACCAATGTCATTAACAGTATGATTTCAGCATCATTAGGATAAATCGAGCTAAGAAACAGAAATTGTGTACTGCTATTAAAACAACTTGTTTCATCGAAGTGAAAAATAAAAGAAAAAACACCGCCTATATATGATTGGTGTAGTGAAAAACCAGACGATTCAAACTTTAAACCTTAAAAGCCCTCTGAATCTTCCCTAAATGCAACACCCCCTAAATGCAACACTGGTAGCACAATGAAGATCTTCTAACGATCACCACAAGAATCCCATAAAACCTAACAAGTATTAGGCGCCCGAAAAACTTAACAAGTGACAATAGACCAAACTTTCTTCATCAAATGCTACCTAAACCCTAGCAGAGAAAACATAGAAAGAATTTGAAGAACCACATACCCTAGCAGGAGCACGGAGATGAGCTAAGCGTGGTAAGATGAACTAAGCTGTCCGCATCAAAAATGGTGAGAGACCCAGCGGCGTCAACGGAGATGAGGTTGCGGGGGAAGGAGAGATTGGAAGGGGCATAGAAGGAGAGGATGGTGACAGAGGCAGAGTGTTGGTTGAGGGAACCGAGGGAAGAGGTGGTGGAGAGGTCGTAGAGGTGGATGGTGTCGTCGTCACATCCTCGCTCTTCTTCCTAAAACCCTAGGGTTTTTTAACACTGAGACAAATGAAAGAAGCTTCGAGGCAAGAAAAAATGAAAACCTAGTCTTTTTGTTTTATTTTTTTATTAATTTTAATAATTTATTTTAAAATTCCGTATGTAGTATAAGTGGGTAATGTATATTTTGATTACATACGGATTTTAAATGGTTACATATGGATTATATCTTTAGATAAAGTTCTCGCCTAAACGTGCCAACATTATATACAGATTTTACATATGAATATATCGGTAGATAAAATCCGTATATAACTCTTTTTCTCTGATCCGTATATAAAATCCGTATATAATATTTGTGTTATATACGGATCAAAATCCGTATGTAAATATCTAATTTTCATTTTTCTTGTAGTGACAATTTTACACGTGCTCGAGCAATGTGCTTTTTGATTAAGATATCAATTTACATGTGGCTTATAATTCAGTCTATTAACTTATGATTCATTTTAAATAGTTTCTTAAATTAATTATTTACTTTAATTATATTAACATAATCACTTGATTATATATAGCATTGATTAGAGTGATAATTTTTTTAATTTTATCCAGAGATTAAAATGATAACAAAATAATTTTTAAAATCAAATTATTCATTTTCTACTTTTGTAAATTGTTTCTTTAAGAAGTTCAAAGTAAATTGTTTCTTTTGTAATCTGTCGATAATTTTTTAAAATAAAATGACATTCAAGAGGAAAATAAATATAATAAAGATATAGATTAAAAGATAAAGGGTTTAGAAAAATTCCTAAAAGAACTCTCCTTAGTAAAAAAAAAAATTAAAAATAAATCTCACTATAATGATTGCTAAAAACGCTTTGCTTCAAGATATAGGTACTGTAATTTATAAATAATATTGTAACTCAAACCTTACAATCACATCATTTCTTAATATATAATATAACTTTACTTTCTTTGCAAGCTCTAAAATACACTAATCATTTTCAATATTTACATAAATATTATCGTTAGAAAGTTGAAAATTATAATTAATAATTAGTTTTAAAGTTTAAACATATATAGTTGCTCCAAATACTATGATTGCTTTTGCATTATTTTAGTGGTCACTTGTCATCTAGCTCTAGCTTGTTCAATTTATGATGAAGTGATTATTAGAATAAAGCCAACTAAACATTTAAGCTAAAATTTGATTTTTGAAATCATTTTATTTCCATGTCACGTCACGCAAAATCTGAATATCTAGGGTTTTAAATTTCAAAATCTGATTAATTATTCATGAACAGTTCCATTCATGAAGAGTTACAATTATTCATGAAGAGTTATCATTCATGAAGAGTTACAATTATTCATGAAGAGTTACCATTCATGAAGAGTTACAATTATTCATGAAGAAATGTAACTAATTAGAATCTGGTATCTCTTGGATTTGAAAGATGCCTGATCAACATCTATATAAAGGGATCTTGTGCTCTATTGAAATTCACTCGGTTATTCTCTTAACACACATATCAATTCCTGACAATCATATTTGTATTTAACGTTAATACTAAAAGTGAGTATTATCGTTGTATTTCTTCTTTGCATCTCAAAAGTGGATTTCGTGATGCTCTCCACTCTTATAAGGGACGAAATATTGATTTTAGGAAAGTGTTTATTCATGCCTAGAAGAATATCAAGTCTAAATTTTTGTTCATCTTGTTTCCCTAAATTATTGGAAAATTGTTCCAACAGTTCAATGAATCTACTAAGTAATCCCACACTAAATACATGACCCTGGGAAATAAAATATATGAGACATAGAATCAAACATATATTGCAATTCAATTCTCTATTGTCTTCATTAATAAATACATATATGTATGTTAAGAAAATTAATAAAGATCAACAAAGCATAATCCTAAATCCTAAACATGTGTTGTTGAATTCCTCACATCCTTCATTAATATTATAAATAAATAAATATATATATATATATATATATATATATATGATAATGATATTTAGACAACATTTTTTTGACAACATTCGAACATTGATTACGTGTCAACCTGTGATTGGTCAAAAATTACTCCACAATCAATAATAATAATCATAAACATTATTGTGGAGTAATTTTTGACCAATCACAGATTGACATGTAATCAATGTTCAAATGTTGTCAAAAAAATGTTGTCTAAATATCATTATCCACACATACACACACACTATATATATATATATTACAAACCTTTAACAAATTAATTAATATATCTATTGTGATCAGTATAGATGATTACTTATTTTACATATGTAAGAGCCTAGAAAATAGAATATTAAAAGTGATAGCATATTTCAAATAATATGACTTGTTTATTTTAATATTAAAAGTTCCACCGCATAAATAGAATTTCAGTTAATAAATGTTATTATCTAAAAGCTTATTATCTCTTAAAACTCTTTCTCTTCGAGTCCTTTACCATCTTTCTAAGCCTTCATCACTTGTTTATCTTTGAAGATTAGAGACTGCCCTAGCGATCCTTAAATCGCGGTCTTCTACTTCAACCAATCAGTTGTCAAAGAGTAAGTTGATTTATGCTCTTGTCCTCACTTTATGCATTTCTCGATGCATGTGAACGGTGGTCTCTCCATATGTCAATTGAGTCCTTCATAGGACTTTCTATTGATCAATGTACTAATTGTTAGCAATTTTGGATCATATATATATATATATAACACATCATTAAATGTGTTAGAACCATTATATTTTATTAGCCAATTATAAAGTGATCTAATTAAGTAAATGTGGTTTAGGACATATATGTCATGAAAGATTTATTGTGTAGAGACAAGTAATAATTTAAGTGAGAAATTGGGAAGTGCTCATGTTAAGGGTTTAATGCTTATCAATTTTTGATTTGTGAAACCAACACTAAGAGTATGTACTGATCATGATTTAGTGGTTTATAGGAGCAAACATATTTTCTTGAGCTATGGAGATCATTTTAAGTTCCTTAAAGTAGTTTGATCTGCTAACGAGTAAGGAAAACTAATGATCACTTTTTAAAGTAATTGATACATTTCTAGTCTATAATGCATGTTGGATTTGATTTAAAGTTGGTAGTATGGTGTAGAGATATCCTATTTTGATAGGCTTGTTGAATGTAACTAGTTTTTGGTTGTCTATGATTAATGAAATTGTTGTCTTAAGTTGGTTAAAATTGTTGTTGAAATTTGTTTATACTTTGTGATTGTGTGTTGTTTGAATTAGTTGGATTGATGTTGAGTTGATAAACTGAGTCTCTGACAATTTGAGCAAATTAATATTTAATCTAACATTGAAACTTATTTTTAGACCAAACATTGAGTCAAGAATACCAATTTAGTCATCAGAATAGGTTTTTAGTTCATCAGATCAAAGTTGTGTTATTGTAAGTTTTTTATAGGTTTAAATACCTTTTTAGTCCCCAAGTTGGGATCGAAATTTTCGTTTTGTTCCCTGTTTCAAAAATGAAGCCCTTTGGTTCCCATGTTTTCAATTTTGAGTGCAATCGGTCCCTTCCGTTAAGTAGATGTTAACGGCGTCAAATGTTAGCTTATATTATCCAACATGGAAATTTTTTTTTTTTTGACAATGACAGATGTGAAAATATCATCTTAGGCTTAAAATAAAAGAAAAAAAGAAAAGAAAAAAAAGGAT
Organism: Vigna reflexopilosa; assembly: GCA_027742785.1. Taxonomy (NCBI): domain Eukaryota; kingdom Viridiplantae; phylum Streptophyta; class Magnoliopsida; order Fabales; family Fabaceae; genus Vigna; species Vigna reflexopilosa. The sequence goes on along the minus strand of CM050928.1, from coordinate 18,720,577 downwards.
TTACCCTAATATATTCCTCTCTGAAATCCCAAGGCACTCACCTCCGCCACTCCTGCACCCACTGCCGCCACAACCTCCGATCAAAAGGCCGCTGCGAGGGGGCTATCCACGGCTTCACCGACGCATTCGTCGGAAGAGCCACCGCCCTTCACTGCCTTCATCGCCCTTCACTGCCTTCAACGCCACTCTCCCGCGCAAGTCATCGCCGACCAAGCCAGGGTCGTTGCTCCTCCTCCTCACCGGCCAAGAACACCATCGCGGACCACCATCTTCGTCCTCTCTCGAGCAGACCTTGCTTCCATCGAACCAGTTACCATAACGATCATCAATCTCGGCCAGAGATACTGCCACCGTCGACAAAACCAGCCACTGATGTTCTCGCCGGAATCGCTGCCCTCACCGGCACCACAACGCCGCTCTCCTTCCTCTCCACTCAAGGGTTTCCTTTCTTCTACCTCAGATATCAAAATTCTACACTAGCGCCGGCGACTCTCACCACCCTCATCAAGGACGAGAACGAAAATGTTTTTCGAATGCCAAATTTATTGGTTGGTTTTCTATTGTTTGATGTTTCTTCTAATGGGATTGGGAACAATGAGTGTGTTGTGTGCATATGAGTGTGAGTGTGCTTTTTGATGATGCGATGTGAAGGTTTGGATATGGTGGTGAAAGAGGGGGGGTTATGGGGCTACGACGGCATGAGGATTTTCGGTGGAGGAGATGACGCAACGGGGGTTCTGTTTTTGAATCTGTTTCAGGCGCTTGTTCATACTTTGGCTTAGCTTTGATTATAGGTTGTGCAACAATGATGGAATGGTTAGTGCGATGGAGGCAATTGGGTGTTACGGCAAAGCTAAAAGGGGTTGTTGGAGCTGTCAAGGATAAGGGTTTGGAAGATGGGTTTTTGTTGAAGATGATTAAGCTCGAACCAATTTCGTTTCCTAAAGACATTAAGTTAGGTCTTAGATTGGGAAATTGGGGCTTTTGCAATTGTTGAAGTGTTTGACTGTTGAAGTTGAAGAAGAATTGTCGTTGTCGTTCTCGAAGGGATCCAAGTCCCCCCTCTGGTACACGCTACAATGCATCAACATACATAACCATCTTCATTTTCACACCCTTCACAGATGCATCAGTGTGAGTGGCGGAGAGAGAGGCCTTAGGTTTCTGGTGTTCTTTGTTTGAGTGAAATGGGGAGGAGAGTGTGAGGACCCCTATGGGGGTTACTGATCTGAGAGGAGAACGTTTTGGGCTTGGGTCCAGAGCTAAAATGATGTTTTCACATCTGGCATTGCTAAAAAATGATTATTTCCACGCTGGATAACTCATTTGCCATATCAGTTATCATTTAACACCGTTAGCATCTACTTAACGGAAGAGACCGATTGCACTCAAAATTGAAAACATGGGGACCAAAGGGCTTCATTTCTGAAACAGGGGACAAAACGAAAATTCCGATTCCAACTTGGGGACTAAAAAGGTATTTAAACCGTTTTTTATATGTTGCTCAATACAGGTTTTCACTACTGAGTTGTCCAAAATACGAATGATTTAGCATTGAACGATGTTAAGACACCACTAAGTAATATTTTACAGAGTTTTCAATTTCAAAATGAAAATTGATATTCCATATATGGGTCCATTGATTTTTGGGAGAACCTTCCATATTAATCCGCGTATGCATTTTCAACTTGCCCTAAGAGGTGGTTGTGGGTTAAAGCTATATAATTTATACTTCGTTTTTCTTAATTAAAAAACTACATACAAGCAAGTCAAGAAATTAAATAAAGGAAGAAAAAAAAATATAAGAATGTATGAGAAAAAAATTGCGGAAATGATATCATGAAAAAAAGAACGAAAAAAATATATCCTTATAAAACATGATCATACAACCAGACAACGGAAATTTTATACAGAAAATAAAAATTAGCTAAGTCATCCACATTATATCTCCATCTATTTTGTAAATGTCAAGGGATAATGTTAAAATCTTTAACTAAGTGTGAAACTAAAATAAATGTACCTTCTATCATAATGTTTTCTAATCCTCTTGACGTATCATTTTCTATAGTAACAATAATGACTATTGAAATTTTAGCATAGAAGACCGAATTAATTTCAATATAAGATATATATATATATATATATATATATATATATATATATATATATATATATATATATATATATATATATATATATATATATATATATATATATATATATATACCCCATCCCATCTCCATTACATTTAATGATTTCGAATCTCCATTACATTTAATGATTTCGAAGCTACAATTGTACCACTACACCGACAGCATTTCTAAAGAAGTAAGATGGTGAATTATAATATTTAAAAAAAATAAAATTTTAAGTCGACTATTATGAATAATTTCTTTTTGTGATATTTCCACTAAGATCAATTATTAGATAAACGATGTTATTTTTAACGATTTCTCTCTAAATGTTCTATTGAAAATCCAACTTATGATTTTGGTTTTTATATCAATTAATGAATCAAGTGTAAATTTATAGGTAATAATTAGGGTACAACTTTATATTAATTAGACATAATTATGATATCTTACTCACTTACATAAATTTGGATAGAGAAAAAAAAACAATATGTCCTATTCTCTTACACATACACATGTTAGAAATATAACACACAACCTTTTATATAAGCTACACAAAATTATAAATAGAAACAAAAAGGAAAAAAATGCTTACATTTTCCAATTATCAAAATAAAGGAAATAATAAGAAATGTCTTCAAAATATATAAGAACCTTCATCAAACACTTAATTTATTCAATTATTAGTTATAATGGAGTGATTTAACATGAAAATACAATAAGATTTAATCATTTGGTAGGTTTCTATTTTTGGTGACTTTTCTTAAATTGGTTTTTCATTTATTTTGTCTCAATTATGTTCCTAATTGTGAAAAAATTTATGCAATTAGACTCCTGTTGATAAATAAGTTAAACGATGTTAAATTTATGCTCATGTGACATGTTGATGTGTTTTATCTAAATGACATGGCAGACTAAGGACTGGTGATCCTATGACACTCATCTGAATTAGAGGCCACCACATCATCATCATCTCCATTTTCTCAATCAGAAATCAATCTCCACTGCATGAGTTCGTCGCCAACCACCGTTAACCTCCACTTAAACCCTTCTCCAAACCAAATTGTGTCATATCTTCCTCTCCATCGTGCATTCATGCATAGAACCTCGAGCTCCAAATCGGGAAACTCATTTTCTATACCACTACGAAATTATCGCGCAACCTCCACCATTATTCTCTTTCAACCTCTCAACCACCGTGAGCACTATGACAAAATCCTAACCACACATAACCTTATCTCTTTCCTCTCTCTCTCTCTCTCCCTCCCTCCCTCCCTCTCTCCCTCCCTCTCTCCCTCCCTCTCTCCTTCTCTCTCTCTCTTTTTCCCTGCCTCCCTCCCTCCCTCCCTCTCTCTCTCTCTCTCTCTCTCTATATATATATATATATATATATATATATATATATATATATATATACACACATAAAAATTATTATAGTATATTATAGTTATGTTTAGATAACTCTAATGACATCTTATATGTCCTCTTTTAAGTTAATTTTTCTGTTATTGGATTGGTGATGATTTCTATAATAATTTTAATACTATTAAAATAGGTTGTAATATAAAAAGCATTAATAACTGCAGCCAGGCCAAAACGCTGTGTTCCACTTATTCAGGTCAAGGTTTGCTTTTAATTAATTCCAATGCAGTGGCCTAATAAGAAACAACAACAACACCCCAAGTGTGGGAACAACGTTTTGATTCAGTGGGCTTCAACCCATTGGCGGCCCAAATACTAAGTGCACCAGCGTTTGACTCCAATTTCACCAGCCCAGTAGCGTTTTCAGCCCAATTTATTTTGTTCAGATCAACACTTAATCTCAATGGTGGCTACAACGTCGTTTTGTTGTGAGTGCAGCAGACCAAACACATCAGCAACATTCTTCTTTCAATGCATCAGTAGCCCATTTTAGAACCAAGGCCCAACCTACAATAAAGAAAAGACAAAAATTCAAAATTAAAGAAAGAAAAGAAAAAAAAATCAAATGAAAGAAATTATAAAAACATATTAATTTTCTAATTATTAACAAAAACTAAAAATTACACCTAAAAAGCTATTTTTAACTAAAATTTTACAAAACTAAAGAATTTAAAGAAAAACCTAAAACTAACCTAACTCTAGACGATTAGAAAAAAAAATACACTAACAAGGACTTCTAGACACAAATAAAGATGCAAAATTGAGGAGTTATCAAGGTGATTCACATTTGCTGCACAATTATTACTGTCCTAGATTTACTGAGTGGACTATACACAAACTTGAGCGTCGGAGAACCTTTGGCAGGTACCTGAACGGATGATATTTGAAGGAGACGGAGAGATCTAGAAGTGAAACCAGACGGCCTAGAAAACAAATTGTGGAGGTCTATTTGGTAGCTCGACCTCGTAACCGAAACAATTTTGTTTGATAGAAGGACATACTTTGTAGAGAAAGTTAATGAAATCAAACTCTCCAAAGAGATATGACTACATTCTCTAACTTCTAATAAACTTCTAATATAAATAAAATTAATAGTTTTGATGAATTATTGTTCTTCTTTGAAATCTCATTGTAATTAAGATTTCAAAATATACAATGATGTTTAACATGAATTTATATAAAAAATAATAATATTTATACAAATAAAAGATTGTTATTTCATTATAAAAAAAAGTATTAAATAGTAACCAATTTTAAAATAAAAGATAATTAATTATTACACCAATTAAGTTAGATACAATTTTAAACTAAAAATAATTGATATATAAAATATCTTTATTATTAATAAAAAAATTATAATTGATTTGTGAATTAGAATCTAATTTTGTTTCTAATATCATCTATCAAGATTTTAACTACCACTACAAGAAAAATGTCAACTATATACGGATCATTATATACGGATTTTAATCCGTATGTAACAAGGATGTTACATATGGATTTTATATACGGATGTGTTACATATGGAATATCCGTATATACTGAAGGAAAAAATCTACATACGGAATATACGTATATAATATCAGTTGGTAAGGTTGGCGCGAGATGGCGGGAACTTTGCCAAGGATGGATCCGTATAAAAGGCCGTATATAAGCTGAACAAAATATTTACACACTGATTTTATATACGGACATGGAGGTAATTAATAATAAAATAATAAAAGTTAATAATATACAATATTTTGATGAAGACTGCGGTGTCATTTGTTTCCCTCCCTCCCTCGACCAAAAAGTTTCTCCCCTTCTTGAGCCCTAGGTATTCGACCTTGCGAGCCCTACCTTGCCGAATCCATCATTCTCCTTCACTCACTGCAACCATGATTTTGTCTGTCTGATTGTGTTGTCAACCCATCGTTATCCCTCGTCGAGCCTTGTTCTCCCTCGTCGAGGCTTCTTGTTCTCCCATCGAACTGTCTTTCTGTGCAGAAGGAACTTATTATAATTAAATTCTAAATTAATTTTTAACTAGTTAGAGACTAATTTAGAATCTAACAAATAACTAAAATCTTAGTAGTAAATCAATATAATGACTAATTATGTTGTCTTTAAATTAATTAATATTTAATGATTCTTTTATAGAATATAATTCAAATGTTGAATATGTGGAGAGTCATAATAATTTTCTGAAATTAACTTACTAATAGGATAATTTTAGAAAACATTCCACCACACAAGCACTCTCTTAAGTGGTTCCTATTCAATGAAGAGAAGAAAGCTTAATAGTGATTTTGTTGTGTACACTTACGTATAGATCCATGTCAATTCTCATTTACATTGAAATGCAATGGTTGTAGTATATTTTTGGTGATATATATGCACGCAAAGCACTATTATGCTACATTGTCGGGCCAATATAAACCACGTGCTTAAATTATTTCTATGAAAATGATGTTTTGTGATATTAATTTAGATAATGCAGGCTCGACACGTTTTGTAAATTAACTAGTGGAAGATTATGTTTTGCCTGTTTTATTATGATGTATGAATATGAGCAATACATTTTGAAAGAGTATATATGTTTATTAGTTCCTTCACCTAATTTGGGTTCTTTGTCATTTTGAATGAATGAAATGAATTCAAAAGGGTTGCATCCATAGAATTGTTATGATTAAATAGACAATTTTGATGATAGTAGATTGAAGTTATATTAATTTCCAATTATATATATATATATATATATATATATATATATTGGTATTTAATTTTTATAATTATCAATCCATTTACTCATTTAAGTTAATGTGATATTAAGTAAAATAGTTACTTTACATATACACGTAGCACTACAAAAAAACACAATTTTACCAGGGGTTTTTTTTTTCGTTACCAGGGGTTTTAATCCCCGTTAAATAAGTTTTCTGCGATTACATAAACTACTGGAAAAAATAGCGTCACAATTACTGGTGAACAGGAGTTTCGAAAACCGCTGGCAATTACTGAGGTTTTCCAAAACCGCCGGTAATTACTAGGGTTAAAACCGCGCGAAAAATCAGTTTTTTTTTTTTTAAAAATAAAAATAAAATTATTGTCATTAAGGGCAACCTCGACATTTCCATTGTACTGACAAATACGAGAACTGAATCTCCGGCAAGCAGTCTTTTTGTACGGACAAATACACTCCAACCAGTAGTTAATAGATGCCTCTTTGGTTTTCCTGTAGCACATGTGCAACCAAGTTTAGCAATTAGCATTCAAACTCTGTAAAAATCAATTACACACTTTCTATGTTCACAATAAGGTAAAACCACATATTAAGAAGGTTTTCTAGTTTAAACAAAATGATTTGCATCAGTAAAGCGATAATATAAGCCATAACAGTTTAGTTACAAAGCACCAGATTTCAATGGTGACATATTTAAGAAAGATGGAAATAAGTATAAAACAGGTCATATAGATAATACCTCTATAAATATGTCTAAATGGCCATGTATTATCATGCAAATCCTTGGCTACAAGATCCTGAGCATTGAATAATCCTATCAAACAAACACCGTTATGGTCAACATGCAAACTTCTTCTGATTATTATAGCTCTAGCTCCAAAGGATAAATAGAAAACGGAAATGTCATCTATGCATAGACCTCATCAGTTTCAAGATCAACCTGGAAAAAATACACAACAAAACCATATAATGTATTAAATCAGACAAACTAACATTGTCTCGAATCAGTAAGTCACATGTGGGAAGTTCACGTACATGCAACACCACATTGTGAAGCATGCAAATCAACTTGGAGGGAAGGTTAGGGTAACTGGGAATGAATTTAGTCTCCTTTTGCATGGAGGCTGCAACCTGCAAGTTACAGTATCACAAAGAACGTAAATCAGAAATCAAAATACAGAAATACGAAGCTCGTAGAATAGAATCATGGTATATGAAGTATACTTGTTCGCTGTGTCCTTGGGGCAAGTACACATCAAGACTTCCAACAGGAGGCAAAGGCACCAAAGGTCCAGCACAAGCATGCCATAACTCTGAATTGATCGTCTTCCTTTCCCCTGCTAACAAAACAAACAGACCTTTTAACAGACATTTTTATAACTCTTTATTTTATTAGATGCTTTTTTTTGTCTGAAATAGAGAAAAATACTGAAATTGTTGAATCCATTTATCTACAATTTCTTCAAGCCTGCTATTGAACAAGAGATGCAGATTTGAAAAGTATATATTATTATAGAATAAAGACATACAAAATTCTTTAATAATTAATATTTCTGAGGAGGCAGCAACTTTAACATGTATTTATAATTGCCAAAAAGCAGTTTTAGTGCAAAAAGCAAAGGAACAAATTTTGCATATTCCTCTCGTGAGAATATACAGAGAAGGTAAATAAATAAAATTGAAAACCCTTTTCTTTTCTTAAATATTTTATTACACAGGAATAATCATATTCTCTCTGAAGACTGTCACATTATACTAATTTAGAAAGTTAACAGAAAAAATAAAACTAAGTACTTCATAAAAATATAGAAAGTTAACATTCAGTCCTTTAGGTTATGATTGGACATGGAAATGTATTATTATTGTAGTGATAATAAAAAAAAAATCAAATAACAAAAGTAGCCATTTTTAGATCTTTACCCGGATTAACTAATATGTTGATCCCAAGGCTAAGAAATCCTAAATGGTCTGCATAAAAATTTTCATAAGAAGAATGCATTAGAAATATAAAATGGAAATATGAAACAAAAGATGAATTATGAAAAGAAGGAGTATTCAACATTTACAGTATACCAAAAAGTTAAAATACCAATAAATAAATAAATAAAATCACAATATTCTAAAAGTTCTCAGATTTCTCACATTTGCCTAAAATTTATAGTGATTTTGCTAATCTATTTCTTCAATTAATCCTCTTATGTCATTTAGGAAGGGAGTATCTCTTGATGCTTGTAATAAATAAAGAATATAAGTTATTTAAATATAATTTTTATCAAAATAAATTATAACACCAATATAAGAAACGTATACTTGAAAATAGATAAAAGGAAACAAAACTATCCTATCTAATAATATAGAGAAAAGGAAGATTATCATCAGAATGATAATATATTGAGACAATGTCTTCTACAATTATTTTATTGCATTGAAAGTGATAGTAACAGAGGGCTACAAGTGACTAAATTTAATTTATTCCATTCTACTAGTATTTATTTGGAATTCTCTCTTATCAGACAACAACAAAGTCAATATATTTTTAAATTATAATTCTACCCAGACATTCTTTAGATATAATTAATAAAATTAGCGCATTGGACTTTTGGATGAATATGATATATGAGCTCTAAAGAGAGAAAGTGACGTCATACCAAAGTTGATCTAAGCCGAAAACCAACACGCATATCATTCTGAAAATATTGTGCTTCAGAAAGAACACCAGCTATAAGGGTAATTTCCCTTTGGTGTGAATAAATAGTACATTTAATTTTTCTGAGGCAGGCTATAGAGCACATACTAAACGAAGCTTCTCTGTTTTGGTCAAGATCTTTGTGAAGTATGTACTCATGGCTGCTTATATAATGTAAAACACTTAAAACATTTTTTACATTGGACCAAAACTCTTGAAGCTATGATAGACAGAAGCCATACCACTCCAACAAATATAGAGAAGGCGTAGATGTAACCAATCCAGGATGGATCTCCTCTTTGCATTGACTACATTCCCAATAAGAGTAAAAAGTGATAATGTAGCTAGAACAAGCCAAAAACATACTTGCAATAATAAATATCTCAGAAGTCATACCAAGGATGATTTTTTTTATTAGTTGACAGCTTAAAACAATGTTTCAAAGCTTATACATACAAGTCATCAGTTGCATAGCCTGTAGAACTCTGGTATTGGAAGTGACTGTGATAAGTTTGTTCTGCAGTCAGGTCGTTAGAATTTTAGTTTTGTTATCTTGAACACCACTAACAAGGGGATCGGTTTAATTCTCTGAACACATAACATAGCAGAAATTGCAGGTTTACTATAGAAGAACAGTATGTTTGGCAAGCTTAATTTTGGAAAAACAGTAGTTTATTTCTCAAAAGCTCTCTGCAAGTTAGCAGATATAATAAAATATTTCTCCAAGGTGAAGTAAACACAAGAAGTACCATAATACACATACCTCCTTAGTCATAATATCTCTAACCTTGGTAGACTTAGAAGATCTTCCCTACACGATGATCTTTCTCAGATTTTTCTCAGGTAATCTGAATGACAAAAACACCAAATAGTTAACACAAATGACCAAGGGATAAACAGACAGTGCTGTAGATAATTAAGACTATTTAACTGTGTCGAAAAATATATTGATAAAAAGACCAAAGGATAAGAAGAACTCGAGGAAGCTCGCCGACGCAACGCTTCCGTCACCACTACCACCCCTGCTGGCACCACTTCTCTCCTCCGTCAGCTGGCTCGCGGCGGTGAAGATCCCGCTTCCAAGGTGCATCGTATCGGCCTCTCCTCGTAAAACCCTAGCCTTAGTCTCCCACCGTTCTTCCCCAATGGAGGTCGAAGTGAAGCTGCGCCTCGCAGACGCCAACGCCCACCGCCGTGTCACCAGCTTGCTCTCCCCTTTCCACGTCGTCACCCACCGCCAAAAAAACCTCTTCTTCGACGGCGCTGCGTCTGAGCTCTCTGAGCGTCACGTTGTGCTGCGCTTGTTCTTCTACAGTGACGACGAGCGGTGCGTCGTTTCAATTATCTCAATATTCAAATGTGTGGGCACAAAAATGTATATTTATTTAGGTTCTTAATAATGTTTGTGATATTCCTTTATTACAATTATCTTCAACTTGCATAAAGGTAGAAATGGTCTTAGTGCAGATTGTTCAAGAAGTTTTTCTTGCTATTTAGGAGGAGTGCAAAAATCATTTGCATGTGCGTATTTTGTTAACAAAAGAGGATAAACCTCTCACATTTAGATCTTTGTAAGAAACTTGATGTGACCTGGAAAGATTTGGGTCAATGGAAAGCAATTCCTCTTGGGTAGAGGGTTCTATGAATTTTTTTTTTCTTCGCTCAAGGATGTGAGAAGGATTACGACAGTTGGAGTTTGGAATTTGTTGCTACCAATGAGGAGCATTGATGCCTTGAAGTGATTTTGATGATGATACTCTTGAAGACTTGAAGGATCATACTATCAATGTTAGAAGCATTCATTGTAGAAATCATTATATAGGAATCATTTTGCAATTGTAAAAACACTTAGAAGTTTCATAAAATAGTCAATTATTACGGTAATAATCGATTATCACAGGGGATAATTGATTTTTACAAGCTAAAACAGAAAAGGATTACTCGACAATAATCGATTATCACAGGGGATAATCAATTATCACTACTAGTTTCGATATTGTCCAAGGTTCGACAATAATCGATTATCACTAAGGATAATCGAATATCACGTTTTCTAGAAACCCATAACGACCTAAAATAATCGATTATCACTTATGGTAATCGATTATCACTGACAGTTGGGAGCAATATTTTTATTTTCTGACCCCTGGCCTATATATTCTTTTGGCAGGAGAGACGTCCAGAGCACTTCTACACTCCTTGGAGACAGTTTCTTGGATGCTTAGGCTCCAATTTATCAAATCTATGGTTTACTCTTCCATTCTTTCATTTAATTCCATCTAGTTTCACCATGTCCATGGTGAACTAAACCCTTTGTTGTTGGGGAAGAATGTAATCTTTTGAAACTCTCTTATATTGAAATTCTTGTTTTATTCATATGCTTGCATATGCTTATATTATCAATTGTTGGGTTTCTTATCTATGCTTAATGCTTTTATCGTTTAACTCATTCGGTAATAAGATGTTCGCCTTTGTCGATACGGAGACGTACGGGGAAGTCATGAACTGATAGGGAATTCCTTGATTAAGATATACTACCTAGAGATAAGAGTAGGACGATCAATTGTATTTTGCTTCTGTGATAAATGCATTGCTAATTACTAGGGGAGACTAGAGATAGTAAGCCAGTAGTTAGTAATAGGCTCTTTTCGCAGAGAGATCGGGTTTAGGGTAGACTAAGAAAGTTTGCATGACAATTAGATGATTAAGTGAATTTAATAAGAAGAGTAAATATAAGAGGGCGGATAAGATGAAATTGTAAACCCCAATAACTCCATTCATTCATATCTTTTCTTTGTCAATCGAATCACTTGCATTTGCATGTTTATTTTCGTACTTTGCATACAACCAAAAAATTATTTCTTTTTCAAGTCTTATAAGATCAGTTTTACATGAAAGATAAGGCTTAAGAGTCCTTTGGGAGACGATACTCAGACTTACCGTTTTTGTATTACTTGATAACGATCTGGTACACTTGCTAGGGGCTTAACACCCATCTACTGATCGAAAGATCTGGTTGATGCATTCCTAAGGGAGTATGAATATAATAAGGATCTAACACCTGACCGTGTGCAACTGCAGAACATAATGAAGAAGGAGTCTAAATCATTCAAAGAATATGCCCAAAGGTGGAGAGAAATTGCTGCTCAAGTAGAACCTCCTCTGAGTGACAAGGAGATGACTACCATATTTCTGAATACTCTACAACCACCATTTTATTAGCACATGATAAGCAGTGTCTCCTCGAGTTTTGCTAATATAGTGGTGATTGGAGAAAGGGTCCAGGGTGGCATAAGAAATGGAAAAATTGCATTAGATCCAAATCTGGTGGCGAGTTTGAATGAATATGGTCCTGGGCATGAGAAAAATAGAGGACAAAAGGCTAATTCACATTTTACTGCCTATTCCCAGATGTTGCATTCCTATGGGTCCAATCGAACCATTGAGCGGAGAAATTGCAATCGGAATGAGAAGGTCGTCAATTTCACTCCTATCCCCATGACCTATATGGAGCTACTGCCATATCTTCTCCGCAATAACCTCATAGAGGTTTATCCCACCAGGCCTGTACGACCTCCTTATCCAAAGAAGTATGACAGAAATGCCAGGTGTGACTATCATGAAGGAGCGCGTGGACATTCAACAGAGGCATGCAGGGCTCTAAAGCATAAAGTGCAAGCTTTGATCGATTCAAGATGTTTAAAGTTTAAAGAAAGTCAACCTAACACTAAGGCAGGGCTTGAGAATATCTCTGCAGATGCCATGAAGAAACGAAGTGGGCTTTAGGACCAGATAAGAAAACATAAGTCATTGTACAAGTGGGTTTGATGTTGTGAAGTGTCTTGCTATTGGGGAAGTATGCTCATCGCTATCACGTTTTCATCCATGACTTTCAATTCGAACATTCTCTACAGGGTTTCTCCAAATAATGCTGGAAATTGACTCCTGAAAGGGTATTGCGGAAAAATAAACAAAATTGAGAAACAAAAATAAGATGAGGCAATCTTGAGTCACTTGTCTTTCTTCTGAATCGTCAAACTCTTGTTTTTCGAAAATAGCAAAACATTGATAAATCAAAAACAAAAGTTGCAGTGTCAGACTTTTCCGAGGTCAAATGTTTAATCAAAAATAACAATTTGACATTTTTCTTAAGACGTTTGTGCGCATGTTTCTTGAAAACTTTCACCCTTCAGTTTTCCCAAAATAAAGGATCTTCCTCAACAAACATTGTCATTGCCCTTAGTAAAAAGACCTTTACACTGGGCAGATTGATCTGGCCAAAATTTTTCTCGCTTGCTCTAGTTGGCTGATCCCTGAATCCATTGGGACACAAAAAATAAAAACAACAACAAAAATAATTTTTTTAAAAAAAAAAAAGAATAAGTCACAAACTTAATATTTTGAAAATAAAGCAATCAAAGTTTGAAATGATGTGTGGCCTTCTTTTCTTTATCTAAAAAGAAAAAAAAATATATCCATTGTCACCCCGTTTGAGCCAAAAATAAATTCTTTTCTCAAAACCTTTCCCAAGCAAGGGTTATCGTCAGAAGGAGTCAACTCGATGTGCAAATAAAGAGCAGTCATTGATCAAACGAAGAGAATTCATCAATAACGGTGAACATGAAAAATAAACGAAAGAATCATAAAGTGCTGATAAACAAGAAGAATGAAAATGATGTTCAAGAAAAAAAGCAAAGTGCTCAAAAAGTCAAAAAGTTGATACAATGCCTAGATGATAACCCTTGTTTCAAATAATAACCGACAAACATTCATTTGGGCCTTTATATCCTTTTTCTTCAATACCTTTTAGCCCTTAGTCACGTTACAAGCCTAATAAAGTCCACACAGATTGGATAACATTTGCTTAAATTTTCATAAAGCTTAATTTTGCAATAAGGCGAAATGACTTTCAATGTGTCATAAAAAAAAGTTGAAAATGAATGAATGAAAACAAAAAAAAAACGAGAAATAAAATAATGTCTCAGGAAGAAGGCATCTCCCTGCCAACTAGCTAGAAGCATGCAAAAGAAAAACAAACCAATTGGGTCCATCCTTTTAGCTGATCCCTTTCATGCCTAATGTCTGTTCCAAACTGAACCCCTTGCCAAAGAAAAAACTAGGGCAACTTTGTGAGTCTCACACGAGCTTTTCATCAACCCATACCACAATAAACAAAGAAAGAAAAACAAAAAAACTAGGGCAGCTTTATGAGTCTCACACGAGTTTTTCATCAATCCATAATCCCAAGACTGGAGCAGCTTTGCAAGTCTTACTTGATTTTTTCACCCTAATTTTCATGGATCCATACCCCATGCTCATTTTCCCAAACACCAAACTGGGGCAACTTTTGGGTATCTCGTTTCACTTTGGCATTCACGTGTTATATCTCCTTTAAGGAGTGTATGAGGTGACATGCCCGCATGGCTATCTCATTTTCTTCCAAACCATTCTAAACAAATTTCATTCTTCACTTGCTAGTAAATTCAAGCATGTGTGCACTGAGGTCTCAGAAGAAAAAGTCAAAATGTAATAATCTCAAAGTTAGATCTTGGATGTATGACATTCTTCACTTTTCGAAACTTTGAAAATAAAGACCAGTTTGGTGATTGCAAGTGAGACAATTGACTCGAGTGGAAAAAAAGGAAACACAAAATAGATAAAATGTTTTTCATATGTGCATCAATCCATCAAAAGGAAAATCTTTCGGATCGAAACCCTCTTCATTCATATGAATGGTTGTCAAATCTTTTTAAAAAAATACAAAAATAAGAACATTTAGATTTTCTCTTTCAAGCCATATTGTTTCATGTCGATCAAGCTTTTTCTCTCATATTGGGGTCTTGACACCCTGATCCTGAATCAAGATTTTGACACTTATTAATGAAGGGTTTCAACGCCTTGATGTCTTTTCAAAAATCAAATTTCTGTCAAAATTACACAAATTTCAATAAATTTCTAGTTTCATGAATTTCGAAATTTGAAAGCCGAGTTTTACTTGGCTCCTAAGCCTAGTTTTCACACTTGCCCCCAAGCCCAACTCACCTGGCCCCAAAGTCAAGTTCCCACTGGCCCCCCAAGCCTAGTTTCCACACTGGTCCCCAAGCCCAGTTCGCTTGGCCCCAAAGCCCAGTTTTCACACTAGGCCCCCAGTTTCCAAACTGGCCCCAAAACCTAATTTCTACACTAGCCCCCAAGCCCAGTTTCCAAACTGGCCCTAAAGCCTAGTTTCCATACTAGCCCACAAAGCCCAACTCGCCTCGCCCCAAAGCACAGTTTACAAACTGGCCCCAAAGCCCAGTTTCCATACTAGCTCCCAAGCCTAGTTTCCACACTGGCCAACAAGCCCAGGTTCCATACTGGTCCACCAAAACCAGTTCCGTCTGGCCATAAAGCCCAGTCCATCTGGCCTCCCAAAGCCCAGTTTTCATACTGCCCCACAAAGCCCAACTTGATTTTTTATTCTTTCTCTTTCTCTTTTGAAACCCAAACGAAATTAGTGTTTCTATCTTTACTTTGCTTTTACATTGATAATAGGAAAATATCAAATTTTCACATTATCTAAGAATATCTAAGTCAAAAGGGGCAGCTATCATCACTCAATTTCGTCCGGGTTGACTAAATAATAGATCTCTTTTAATTTTTGTCTTATCTTACTTTATTTTCTTTCATTTTCATTTTATCTTATGTTATTTTATAATGTTTAATTTTATTTTATTTTTTTATTTTATTTTATTTTTATTTTTCTTTTCTTCTTTTTAGTTTATTTCATTTTAAATGTTTACACTTACTAAATAAAAATACAAAACTATGTTTTAAAGGTTAAGCACACATGTGACCGCTCGCGTCGTCCTTGTGCTAAAAACCTTTTCTATTTCAAATAAAAATAACAAATATATGCTTTAAAGGGTAAGCACACGTGTGACCGCTCGTGTCGTCCTTGTTCTAGAAACCTTTTCTCTTTCAATTAAAAATAACAAAAAATGTCTTAAAGGTTAAGCACACATGTGACCGCTCACGTTGTCCTTGTGCTAAAAACCTTTTCTCTTTCAAATAAATAAAACAAAAATATGCTTTAATGGTTAAGCACACGTGTGACCGCTCGCGTCGTCCTTGTGCTAGAAGCCTTTTCTCTTTCAAATAAAAATGACAAAAATATGTTTTAAAGGCTAAGCACACGTGTGACCGCTCGTGTCGTCCTTGTTCTAGAAACTTTTTCTCTTTCAAATAAAAATAACAAAAAAATGTTTTGAAGGTTAAGCACACGTGTGACCGCTCGCGGCGTCCTTGTGCTAGAAACGTTTTCTCTTTCAAATAAAAATGACAAAAACATGTTTTAAAGGCTAAGCACACGTGTGACCGCTCGTGTCGTTCTTGTTCTAGAAATATTTTCTGTTTCAAATAAAAATAACAAAAATATACTTTAAAGGTTAAGCACACGTGTGACCGCTCGCGTCGTCCTTATGCTAGAAACATTTTCTCTTTCAAATAAAAATAAAGAAAATATGTTTTAAAGGCTAACCACACGTGTGACCGCTCGTGTCATCCTTGTTCTAGAAACCTTTTCTCTTTCAAATAAAAATAACAAAAATATGCTTTAAAGGTTAAGCACACGTGTGACCGCTCGCATCGTCCTTGTGCTAGAAACCTTTTCTCTTTCGAATAAAAATAACAAAAATATGTTTTAAAGCCTAAGCACACATGTGACCGCTCGTGTCGTCCTTGTTCTAGAAACCTTTTCTCTTTCAAATAAAAATAACAAAAAATATTTTAAAGGTTAAGCACGTGTGTGACCGCTCGCGACGTCGTTCTGCTTGAAACCTTTTCTCTTTCAAATAAAAATAACAAAGAAATTTTCTGATGGTTAATCACACGTGTGACCGCTCGCGTCGTCCTTGTGCTAGAAACGTTTTCTCTTTCAAATAAAAATAACAAAAATACGTTTTAAAGGCTAAGCACACGTGTGACCGCTCGTATCGTCCTTGTTCTAGAAACCTTTTCTCTTTCAAATAAAAATAACAAAAATATGCCTTAAAGGTTAAGCACACGTGTGACCGCTCGCGTCGTCCTTGTGCTAGAAACCTTTTTTCTTTCAAATAAAAATAAAGAAAATATGTTTTAAAGGCTAAACTCACGTGTGACCGCTCGTGTCGTCCTTGTTCTAGAAACCTTTTCTCTTTCAAATAAAAATAAAAAAAAATATGCTTTAAAGGTTAAGCACACATGTAACCGCTCGCGTCGTCCTTGAGCTGGAAACATTTTCTCTTTCAAATAAAAATAACAAAAATATGTTTTAAAGGCTAAGCACACGTGTGACCACTCGTGTCGTCCTTGTTCTAGAAACCTTTTCTCTTTTAAACAAAATAACAAAAAATGTTTTAAAGGTTAAGCACACGTGTGACCGCTTACGTCGTCCTTGTGCTAGAAACCTTTTCTGTTTCAAATAAAATAACAAAAAAATGTTTTGAAGGTTAAGCACACGTGTGATCGCTCGCACCGTCCTTGTGCTAAAAACCTTTTCTCTTTCTTTTATAAAAATACCAAAAATATGTTTTAAAGGTTAAGCACACGTGCGACCTCTCGTGTCGTCCTTGTTCTAGAAACCATTTCTCTTTCAAATAAAAATAACAAAAATATGCTTTAAAGGTTAAGCACACGGTTGACCGCTCGCGTCGTCCTTGTGCTAGAAACATTTTCTCTTTCAAATAAAAATAACAAAAATATGTTTTAAAGGCTGAGCACAAGTGTGACTGCTCGTGTCATCCTTGTTCTAGAAACCTTTTCTCTTTGAAATAAAAATAAAAAAAAAATGTTTTAAAGGTTAAACACACATGTGACCGCTCGAGGTGTCCTTGTGCTAGAAACGTTTTCTCTTTCAAATAAAAATAACAAAAATATGTTTTAAAGGCTAAGCACACGTGTGACCGCTCGTATTGTCCTTTTTCTAAAAACTTTTTCTCTTTAAAATAAAAATAACAAAAAATGTTTTAAAGGTTAAGCACACGTGTGACCGTTTACGTCGTCCTAGTGCTAGAAACCTTTTCTGTTTCAAATAAAATAACAAAAAAATGTTTTCAAGGTTAAGCACACGTGTGATCGCTCGTGTCGTCCTTGTTCTAGAAACCTTTTCTCTTTCAAATAAAATAACAAAAAATGCTTTAAACGTTAAGCACACGTGTGACCGCTTATGTTGTCCTTATCCTAGAAACCTTTTCTCTTTCAAATAAAAATAACAAAAAAATGTTTTGAAGGTTAAGCACACGTGTGATCGCTCGCACCGTCCTTGTGCTAAAAACCTGTTCTCTTTGTTTTATAAAAAATACCAAAAATATGTTTTAAAGGTTAAGCACACGTGTAACCGCTCGTGTCGTCCTTGTTCTAGAAACCTTTTCTTTTTCAAATAAAAATAACAAAAAATGTTTTAAAGGTTAAGGACATGTGTGACCGCTCGTTACGTTCTTGTGCTAGAAATCTTTTCTCTTTCAAATAAAAATAACAAAAAAATGTTTTGAAGGTTAAGCACACGTGTGACCGCTCGCGTCGTCCTTGTGCTACAAACCTTTTCTCTTTCAAATAAAAATAAAGAAAATATGTTTTAAAGGCTAACAACACGTGTGACCGTTCGCGTCGTCCTTGTGCTACAAACCTTTTCTCTTTCAAATAAAAATAAAGAAAATATGTTTTAAAGGCTAAGCACACGTGTGACAGCTCGTGTCGTCCTTGTTCTTGAAACCTTTTATCTTTCAAACAAAAATAACAAAAATATGCTTTAAAGGTTAAGCACACGTGTAACCGCTCGCGTTGTCCTTGAGTTAGAAACCTTTTCTCTTTCAAATAAAAATAACAAAAATATGTTTTAAAGGCTAAGCCCACGTGTGACCACTCGTGTCGTCCTTGTTCTAGAAACCTTTTCTCTTTCAAATAAAATAACAAAAAATGTTTTAAAGGTTAAGCACACGTGTGACCGCTCGCGTCGTCCTTGTGCTAGAAACATTTTCTCTTTCAAATAAAAATAAAGAAAATAAGTTTTAAAGGCTAAGCACACGTGTGACCGCTCGCGTCGTCCTTGTGCTAGAAACCTTCTCTCTTTCAAATAAAAATAACAAACATATGTTTTAAAGGTTAAGCACACATGTGACCGCTCGCGTCGTCCTTGTGCTAAAAACCTTTTCTCTTTCAAATAAAAATAACAAAAATATGCTTTAAAGGTTAAGGACACGTGTGACCGCTCACATATCGTCTTTGTGCTAGAAACCTTTTCTCTTTCAAATAAAAATAACAAAAATATGTTTTAAAGGCTAAGCACACGTGTGAACGCTCGTGTCGTCCTTGTTCTAGAAACCTTTTCTCTTTCAAATAAAAATAACAAAAAATGTTTTAAAGGCTAACCACACGTGTGACCGCTCGTGTCGTCCTTATGCTAGAAACCTTTTCTCTTTCAAATAAAAATAAAAAAAAAATGTTTTGAAGGTTAAGCACACGTGTGACCGCTCGCGTCGTCCTTGTGCTAGAAATGTTTTCTCTTTCAAATAAAAATAACAAAATCTTGTTTTAAAGGTTAAGCACACATGTGACGGCTCGCGTCGTCCATGTGCTAAAAACCTTTTCTCTTTCAAATAAAAATAACAATAATATGCTTTAAAGGTTAAGCACACAGTTGACCGCTCGCATCGTCCTTGTGCTAGAAACATTTTCTCTTTCAAATAAAATTAACAAAAATATGTTTTAAAGGATAAGCACACGTGTGACCGCTCATGTCATCCTTGTTCTAGAAACCTTTTCTCTTTCAAATAAAAATAAAAAAAATGTTTTTAAGGTTAAGCACACATGTGACTGTTCGCGTCGTCCTTGTGCTAAAAACCTTTTCTCTTTCAAATAAAATTAACAAAAATATGCTTTAATGGTTAAGCACACGTGTGACCGCTCGCGTCGTCCATGTGCTAGAAACCTTTTTTCATTCAAATAAAAATAACAAAAATATGTTTTAAAGGCTAAGCACATGTGTGACCGCTCATGTCGTCCTTGTGCTAGAAACCTTTTCTCTTTCAAATAAAAATAACAAAAAAATGTTTTGAAGGTTAAGCACACGTGTGACCGCTCGCGGCGTCCTTGTTCTAGAAACGTTTTATCTTTCAAATAAAAATAAGAAAAATATGTTTTAAAGGCTAAGCCCACGTGTGACTGCTCATGTCATCCTTGTTCTAGAAACCTTTTCTCTTTCAAATAAAAATATAAAAAAAATGTTTTAAAGGTTAAGCACACATGTGACAATTCGCGTCGTCCTTGTGCTAAAAACCTTTTCTCTTTCAATTAAAAATAACAAAAATATGTTTTGAAGGTTAAGCACACGTGTGACCGCTCGCGTCGTCCTTGTGCTAGAAATGTTTTCTCTTTCAAATAAAAATAACAAAATCTTGTTTTAAAGGTTAAGCACACATGTGACGGCTCGCGTCGTCCATGTGCTAAAAACCTTTTCTCTTTCAAATAAAAATAACAATAATATGCTTTAAAGGTTAAGCACACAGTTGACCGCTCGCATCGTCCTTGTGCTAGAAACATTTTCTCTTTCAAATAAAATTAACAAAAATATGTTTTAAAGGATAAGCACACGTGTGACCGCTCATGTCATCCTTGTTCTAGAAACCTTTTCTCTTTCAAATAAAAATAAAAAAAATGTTTTTAAGGTTAAGCACACATGTGACTGTTCGCGTCGTCCTTGTGCTAAAAACCTTTTCTCTTTCAAATAAAATTAACAAAAATATGCTTTAATGGTTAAGCACACGTGTGACCGCTCGCGTCGTCCATGTGCTAGAAACCTTTTTTCATTCAAATAAAAATAACAAAAATATGTTTTAAAGGCTAAGCACATGTGTGACCGCTCATGTCGTCCTTGTGCTAGAAACCTTTTCTCTTTCAAATAAAAATAACAAAAAAATGTTTTGAAGGTTAAGCACACGTGTGACCGCTCGCGGCGTCCTTGTTCTAGAAACGTTTTATCTTTCAAATAAAAATAAGAAAAATATGTTTTAAAGGCTAAGCCCACGTGTGACTGCTCATGTCATCCTTGTTCTAGAAACCTTTTCTCTTTCAAATAAAAATATAAAAAAAATGTTTTAAAGGTTAAGCACACATGTGACAATTCGCGTCGTCCTTGTGCTAAAAACCTTTTCTCTTTCAATTAAAAATAACAAAAATATGCTTTAAAGGTTAAGGACACGTGTGACCGCTCACATATCGTCCTTGTGCTAGAAACCTTTTCTCATTCAAATAAAAAATAACAAAAATATGTTTTAAAGGTTAAGCACACGTGTGACCGCTCGTGTCGTCCTTGTGCTAGAAACCTTTTCTCTTTCAAATAAAAATAACAAAAAAATGTTTTGAAGGTTAAGCACACGTGTGACCGCTCGCGGCGTCCTTGTTCTAGAAATGTTTTCTCTTTCAAATAAAAATAACAAAAATATGTTTTAAAGGCTAAG
This sequence comes from Vigna reflexopilosa, assembly GCA_027742785.1. Taxonomy (NCBI): domain Eukaryota; kingdom Viridiplantae; phylum Streptophyta; class Magnoliopsida; order Fabales; family Fabaceae; genus Vigna; species Vigna reflexopilosa. The sequence continues at coordinate 18,699,142 of CM050928.1, read as the reverse complement.
CACACGTGTGACCGCTCGTATTGTCCTTGTTCTAGAAACCTTTTCTCTTTCAAATAAAAATAACAAAAATATGCTTTAAAGGTTAAGCATACGTGTGATCGCTCGCGTTTTCCTTGTGCTAGAAACCTTTTCTCTTTCAAATAAAAATAACAAAAATATGTTTTAAAGGCTAAGCACACGTGTGACCGCTCGTGTCGTCCTTGTGCTAGAAACCTTTTCTCTTTCAAATAAAAATAACCAAAAAATGTTTTGAAGGTTAAGCACACGTGGGACCGTTCGCGGCGTCCTTGTTCTAGAAATGTTTTATCTTTCAAATAAAAATAACAAAAATATGTTTTAAAGGCTAAGCACACGTGTGACCGCTCGTATTGTCCTTGTTCTAGAAACCTTTTCTCTTTCAAAAAAAATAACAAAAAATGTTTTAAAGGTTAAGCACACATGTGACCGCTCGCGTCGTCCTTGTGCTAAAAACCTTTTCTCTTTCAATTAAAAATAACAAAAATATGCTTTAAAGGTTAAGGACACGTGTGACCGCTCACATATCGTCCTTGTGCTAGAAACCTTTTCTCATTCAAATAAAAAATAACAAAAATATGCTTTAAAGGTTAAGCACACGTGTGACCGCTCGTGTCGTCCTTGTGCTAGAAACCTTTTCTCTTTCAAATAAAAATAACAAAAAAATGTTTTGAAGGTTAAGCACACGTGTGACCGCTCGCGGCGTCCTTGTTCTAGAAACGTTTTATCTTTCAAATAAAAATAAGAAAAATATGTTTTAAAGGCTAAGCCCACGTGTGACTGCTCATGTCATCCTTGTTCTAGAAACCTTTTCTCTTTCAAATAAAAATATAAAAAAAATGTTTTAAAGGTTAAGCACACATGTGACAATTCGCGTCGTCCTTGTGCTAAAAACCTTTTCTCTTTCAATTAAAAATAACAAAAATATGCTTTAAAGGTTAAGGACACGTGTGACCGCTCACATATCGTCCTTGTGCTAGAAACCTTTTCTCATTCAAATAAAAAATAACAAAAATATGCTTTAAAGGTTAAGCACACGTGTGACCGCTCGTGTCGTCCTTGTGCTAGAAACCTTTTCTCTTTCAAATAAAAATAACAAAAAAATGTTTTGAAGGTTAAGCACACGTGTGACCGCTCGCGGCGTCCTTGTTCTAGAAATGTTTTATCTTTCAAATAAAAATAACAAAAATATGTTTTAAAGGCTAAGCACACGTGTGAACGCTCGTGTCGTCCTTGTTCTAGAAACCTTTTCTCTTTCAAATAAAAATAACAAAAAATGTTTTAAAGGCTAACCACACGTGTGACCGCTCGTGTCGTCCTTATGCTAGAAACCTTTTCTCTTTCAAATAAAAATAAAAAAAAAATGTTTTGAAGGTTAAGCACACGTGTGACCGCTCGCGTCATCCTTGTGCTAGAAATGTTTTCTCTTTCAAATAAAAATAACAAAATCTTGTTTTAAAGGTTAAGCACACCTGTGACGGCTCGCGTCGTCCATGTGCTAAAAACCTTTTCTCTTTCAAATAAAAATAACAATAATATGCTTTAAAGGTTAAGCACACAGTTGACCGCTTCGTCCTTGTGCTAGAAACATTTTCTCTTTCAAATAAAATTAACAAAAATATGTTTTAAAGGATAAGCACACGTGTGACCGCTCATGTCATCCTTGTTCTAGAAACCTTTTCTCTTTCAAATAAAAATAAAAAAAATGTTTTTAAGGTTAAGCACACATGTGACTGTTCGCGTCGTCCTTGTGCTAAAAACCTTTTCTCTTTCAAATAAAAATAACAAAAATATGCTTTAATGGTTAAGCACACGTGTGACCGCTCGCGTCGTCCTTGTGCTAGAAACCTTTTTTCATTCAAATAAAAATAACAAAAATATGTTTTAAAGGCTAAGCACATGTGTGACCGCTCCTGTCGTCCTTGTGCTAGAAACCTTTTCTCTTTCAAATAAAAATAACAAAAAAATGTTTTGAAGGTTAAGCACACGTGTGACCGCTCGCGGCGTCCTTGTTCTAGAAATGTTTTATCTTTCAAATAAAAATAACAAAAATATGTTTTAAAGGCTAAGCACACGTGTGACCGCTCGTATTGTCCTTGTTCTAGAAACCTTTTCTCTTTCAAATAAAAATAACAAAAAATGTTTTAAAGGTTAAGCACACATGTGACCGCTCGCGTCGTCCTTGTGCTAAAAACCTTTTCTCTTTCAATTAAAAATAACAAAAATATGCTTTAAAGGTTAAGGACACGTGTGACCGCTCACATATCGTCCTTGTGCTAGAAACCTTTTCTCATTCAAATAAAAAATAACAAAAATATGCTTTAAAGGTTAAGCACACGTGTGACCGCTCGTGTCGTCCTTGTGCTAGAAACCTTTTCTCTTTCAAATAAAAATAACAAAAAAATGTTTTGAAAGTTAAGCACACGTGTGACCGCTCGCGGCGTCCTTGTTCTAGAAACGTTTTATCTTTCAAATAAAAATAAGAAAAATATGTTTTAAAGGCTAAGCCCACGTGTGACTGCTCATGTCATCCTTGTTCTAGAAACCTTTTCTCTTTTAAATAAAAATATAAAAAAAATGTTTTAAAGGTTAAGCACACATGTGACAATTCGCGTCGTCCTTGTGCTAAAAACATTTTCTCTTTCAATTAAAAATAACAAAAATATGCTTTAAAGGTTAAGGACACGTGTGACCGCTCACATATCGTCCTTGTGCTAGAAACCTTTTCTCATTCAAATAAAAAATAACAAAAATATGCTTTAAAGGTTAAGCACACGTGTGACCGCTCGTGTCGTCCTTGTGCTAGAAACCTTTTCTCTTTCAAATAAAAATAACAAAAAAATGTTTTGAAGGTTAAGCACACGTGTGACCGCTCGCGGCGTCCTTGTTCTAGAAATATTTTATCTTTCAAATAAAAATAACAAAAATATGTTTTAAAGGCTAAGCACACGTGTGACCGCTCGTATTGTCCTTGTTCTAGAAACCTTTTCTCTTTCAAATAAAAATAACAAAAATATGCTTTAAAGGTTAAGCATACGTGTGACCGCTCGCGTTTTCCTTGTGCTAGAAACCTTTTCTCTTTCAAATAAAAATAACAAAAATATGTTTTAAAGGCTAAGCACACGTGTGACCGCTCGTGTCGTCCTTGTGCTAGAAACCTTTTCTCTTTCAAATAAAAATAACAAAACAATGTTTTGAAGGTTAAGCACACGTGTGACCGCTCGCGGCGTCCTTTTTCTAGAAACGTTTTATCTTTCAAATAAAAATAACAAAAATATGTTTTAAAGGCTAAGCACATGTGTGACCGCTCATATTGTCCTTGTTCTAGAAACCTTTCTCTTTCAAATAAAAATAACAAAAAATGTTTTAAAGGTTAAGCACACTTGTGACCGCTCGCGTCGTCCTTGTGCTAAAAACCTTTTCTTTTTCAAATAAAAATAACAAAAATATGCTTTAAAGGTTAAGGACACGTGTGACCGCTCACACATCGTCCTTGTGCTAGAAACCTTTTCTCTTTCAAATAAAAATAACAAAAATATGTTTTAAAGGCTAAGCTTACGTGTAACCGCTCGTGTCGTCCTTGTTCTAGAAACCTTTTCTCTTTCAAATAAAAATAACAAAAAATGTTTTAAAGGTTTAGCAAATGTGTGACCGCTCGTGACGTCCTTGTGCTAGAAACCTTTTCTCTTTCAAATAAAAATAACAAAAAAATGTTTTGAAGGTTAAGCACACGTGTGACCGCTCGCGTCGTCCTTGTGCTAGAAACGTTTTCTCTTTCAAATAAAAATAGCAAAAATATTTTTTAAAGGCTAAGCACACGTGTGACCGCTCGTGTCGTCCTTGTTCGAGAAACCTTTTCTCTTTCAAATAAAAATAACAAAAAAATGTTTTGAAGGTTAAGCACACGAGTGACCGCTCGCGGCGTCCTTGTGCTAAAAACCTTTTCTCTTTCAAATAAAAATAACAAAAATATGCTTTAAAGGTTAAGCACACTTGTGACCGCTCGCGTCGTCCTTGTGCTAAAAACCTTTTCTCTTTCAAATAAAAATAACAAAAATATGCTTTAAAGGTTAAGGACACGTGTGACCGCTCACACATCGTCCTTGTGCTAGAAACCTTTTCTCTTTCAAATAAAAATAACAAAAATATGTTTTAAAGGTTAAGCACACGTATGACCGCTCGTGTCGTCCTTGTGCTAGAAACCTTTTCTCTTTCAAATAAAAATAACAAAAAAATATTTTGAAGGTTAAGCACACGTGTGACCGCTCGCGGCGTCCTTGTTCTAGAAACGTTTTATCTTTCAAATAAAAATAACAAAAATATGTTTTAAAGGCTAAGCACACGTGTGACCGCTCGTATTGTCCTTGTTCTAGAAACCTTTTCTCTTTCAAATAAAAATAACAAAAATGTTTTAAAGGTTAAGCACACATGTGACCACTCGAGTCGTCCTTGTGCTAAAAACCTTTTCTCTTTCAAATAAAAATAACAAAAATATGCTTTAAAGGTTAAGGACACGTGTGACCGCTCACACATCGTCCTTGTGCTAGAAACCTTTTCTCTTTCAAATAAAAATAACAAAAAAATGTTTTGAAGGCTAAGCTCACGTGTGACCGCTCGTGTCGTCCTTGTTCTAGAAACCTTTTCTCTTTCAAATAAAAATAACAAAAATATGCTTTAAAGGATAAGCACACGTGTGACCGCTCGCGTCGTCCTTGTGCTAGAAACTTTTTCTCTTTCAAATACAAATAAAGAAAATATGTTTTAAAAGCTAAGCACATGTGTGACCGCTCAAGTCCTTCTTGTTCTAGAAAACTTTTTTCTTTCAAGTAAAAATAACAAAAATATGCTTTAAAGGTTAAGGACACGTGTGACCGCTCACATATCGTCCTTGTGCTAGAAACCTTTTCTCTTTCAAATAAAAAATAACAAAAATATGCTTTAAAGGTTAAGCACACCTGTGACCGCTCGTGTCGTCCTTGTGCTAGAAACCTTTTCTCTTTCAAATAAAAATAAGAAAAATATGTTTTAAAGGCTAAGCACACGTGTGACTGCTCCTGTCATCCTTGTTCTAGAAACCTTTTCTCTTTCAAATAAAAATAAAAAAAAATGTTTTAAAGGTTAAGCACACATGTGACAGTTCGCGTCGTCCTTGTGCTAAAAACCTTTTCTCTTTCAAATAAAAATAACAAAAATATGCTTTAAAGGTTAAGCATACGTGTGACCGCTCGCGTTGTCCTTGTGCTAGAAACCTTTTCTCTTTCAAATAAAAATAACAAAAATATGTTTTAAAGGCTAAGCACACGTGTGACCGCTCGCGTCGTCCTTGTGCTAGAAACCTTTTCTCTTTCAAATAAAAATAACAAAAATATGTTTTAAAGGCTAAGCACACGTGTGACCGCTCGCGTCGTCCTTGTGCTAGAATTGTATTCTCTTTCAAATAAAAATAACAAAAATATTTTTTAAAGGGTAAGCACACGTGTGACCGCTCGTGTCGTCCTTGTTCTAGAAACCTTTTCTCTTTCAAATAAAAATAACAAAAATATGCTTTAAAGGTTAAGCACACGTGTGACCGCTCGCGTCGTCCTTGTGCTAGAAACTTTTTCTCTTTCAAATACAAATAAAGAAAATATGTTTTAAAGGCTAAGCACATGTGTGACCGCTCAAGTCCTTCTTGTTCTAGAAAACTTTTTTCTTTCAAGTAAAAATAACAAAAATATGCTTTAAAGGTTAAGGACACGTGTGACCGCTCACATATCGTCCTTGTGCTAGAAACATTTTCTCTTTCAAATAAAAAATAACAAAAATATGCTTTAAAGGTTAAGCACACCTGTGACCGCTCGTGTCGTCCTTGTGCTAGAAACGTTTTCTCTTTCAAATAAAAATAACAAAAATATTTTTTAAAGGCTAAGCACACGTGTGCCCGCTCGTGTCGTCCTTGTTCGAGAAACCTTTTCTCTTTCAAATAAAAATAACAAAAAAATGTTTTGAAGGTTAAGCACACGAGTGACCGCTCGCGGCGTCCTTGTGCTAAAAACCTTTTCTCTTTCAAATAAAAATAAGAAAAATATGCTTTAAAGGTTAAGCACACTTGTGACCGCTCGCGTCGTCCTTGTGCTAAAAACCTTTTCTCTTTCAAATAAAAATAACAAAAATATGCTTTAAAGGTTAAGGACACGTGTGACCGCTCACACATCGTCCTTGTGCTAGAAACCTTTTCTCTTTCAAATAAAAATAACAAAAATATGTTTTAAAGGTTAAGCACACGTATGACCGCTCGTGTCGTCCTTGTGCTAGAAACCTTTTCTCTTTCAAATAAAAATAACAAAAAAATGTTTTGAAGGTTAAGCACACGTGTGACCGCTCGCGGCGTCCTTGTTCTAGAAACGTTTTATCTTTCAAATAAAAATAACAAAAATATGTTTTAAAGGCTAAGCACACGTGTGACCGCTCGTATTGTCCTTGTTCTAGAAACCTTTTCTCTTTCAAATAAAAATAACAAAAATGTTTTAAAGGTTAAGCACACATGTGACCGCTCGAGTCGTCCTTGTGCTAAAAACCTTTTCTCTTTCAAATAAAAATAACAAAAATATGCTTTAAAGGTTAAGGACACGTGTGACCGCTCACACATCGTCCTTGTGCTAGAAACCTTTTCTCTTTCAAATAAAAATAACAAAAATATGTTTTAAAGGCTAAGCTCACGTGTAACCGCTCGTGTCGTCCTTGTTCTAGAAACCTTTTCTCTTTCAAATAAAAATAACAAAAAATGTTTTAAAGGTTTAGCACATGTGTGACCGCTCGTGACGTCCTTGTGCTAGAAACCTTTTCTCTTTCAAATAAAAATAACAAAAAAATGTTTTGAAGGTTAAGCACACGTGTGACCGCTCGCGTCGTCCTTGTGCTAGAAACGTATTCTCTTTCAAATAAAAATAACAAAAATATTTTTTAAAGGGTAAGCACACGTGTGACCGCTCGTGTCGTCCTTGTTCTAGAAACCTTTTCTCTTTCAAATAAAAGTAACAAAAAATGTTTTAAAGGTTTAGCACACGTGTGACCGCTCGCGTCGTCCTTGTGCTAGAAATGTATTCTCTTTCAAATAAAAATAACAAAAATATTTTTTAAAGGGTAAGCACACGTGTGACCGCTCGTGTCGTCCTTGTTCTAGAAACCTTTTCTCTTTCAAATAAAATAATAAAAATATGCTTTAAAGGTTAAGCACACGTGTGACCGCTCGCGTCGTCCTTGTGCTAGAAACTTTTTCTCTTTCAAATACAAATAAAGAAAATATGTTTTAAAGGCTAAGCACACGTGTGACCGCTCGCGTCGTCCTTGTGCTAGAAACTTTTTCACTTTCAAATACAAATAAAGAAAATATGTTTTAAAGGCTAAACACATGTGTGACCGCTCAAGTCCTTCTTGTTCTAGAAAACTTTTTTCTTTCAAGTAAAAATAACAAAAATATGCTTTAAAGGTTAAGGACACGTGTGACCGCTCACATATCGTCCTTGTGCTAGAAACCTTTTCTCTTTCAAATAAAAAATAACAAAAATATGCTTTAAAGGTTAAGCACACCTGTGACCGCTCGTGTCGTCCTTGTTCTAGAAACCTTTTCTCTTTCAAATAAAATAATAAAAATATGCTTTAAAGGTTAAGCACACGTGTGACCGCTCGCGTCGTCCTTGTGCTAGAAACGTTTTCACTTTCAAATACAAATAAAGAAAATATGTTTTAAAGGCTAAACACATGTGTGACCGCTCAAGTCCTTCTTGTTCTAGAAAACTTTTTTCTTTCAAGTAAAAATAACAAAAATATGCTTTAAAGGTTAAGGACACGTGTGACCGCTCACATATCGTCCTTGTGCTAGAAACCTTTTCTCTTTCAAATAAAAAATAACAAAAATATGCTTTAAAGGTTAAGCACACCTGTGACCGCTCGTGTCGTCCTTGTTCTAGAAACCTTTTCTCTTTCAAATAAAAATAACAAAAAATGTTTTAAAGGTTTAGCACATGTGTGACCGCTTGTGACGTCCTTGTGCTAGAAACCTTTTCTCTTTCAAATAAAAATAACAAAAAAATGTTTTGAAGGTTAATCACACGTGTGACCGCTCGCGTCGTCCTTGTGCTAGAAACGTTTTCTCTTTCAAATAAAAATAACAAAAATATTTTTTAAAGGCTAAGCACACGTGTGACCGCTCGTGTCGTCCTTGTTCAAGAAACCTTTTCTCTTTCAAATAAAATAATAAAAATATGCTTTAAAGGTTAAGCACACGTGTGACCGCTCGCGTCGTCCTTGTGCTAGAAACTTTTTCTCTTTCAAATACAAATAAAGAAAATATGTTTTAAAGGCTAAGCACACGTGTGACCTCTCGAGTCCTTCTTGTTCTAGAAAACTTTTTTATTTCAAGTAAAAATAACAAAAATATGCTTTAAAGGTTAAAGACACGTGTGACCGCTCACATATCGTCCTTGTGCTACAAACCTTTTCTCTTTCAAATAAAAAATAACAAAAATATGCTTTAAAGGTTAAGCACACATAAGACCGCTCGTGTCGCCTTGTGCTAGAAACCTTTTCTCTTTCAAATAAAAATAACAAAAAAATGTTTTGAAGGTTAAGCACACGTGTGACCGCTCGCGGCGTCCTTGTTCTAGAAACGTTTTATCTTTCAAATAAAAATAACAAAAATATGTTTTAAAGGCTAAGCACACGTGTGACCGCTCGTATTGTCCTTGTTCTAGAAACCTTTTCTCTTTCAAATAAAAATAACAAAAATGTTTTAAAGGTTAAGCACACATGTGACCGCTCGAGTCGTCCTTGTGCTAAAAACCTTTTCTCTTTCAAATAAAAATAACAAAAATATGCTTTAAAGGTTAAGGACACGTGTGACCGCTCACACATCGTCCTTGTGCTAGAAACCTTTTCTCTTTCAAATAAAAATAACAAAAATATGTTTTAAAGGCTAAGCTCACGTGTAACCGCTCGTGTCGTCCTTGTTCTAGAAACCTTTTCTCTTTCAAATAAAAGTAACAAAAAATGTTTTAAAGGTTTAGCACATGTGTGACCGCTCGTGACGTCCTTGTGCTAGAAACCTTTTCTCTTTCAAATAAAAATAACAAAAAAATGTTTTGAAGGTTAAGCACACGTGTGACCGCTCGCGTCGTCCTTGTGCTAGAAATGTATTCTCTTTCAAATAAAAATAACAAAAATATTTTTTAAAGGGTAAGCACACGTGTGACCGCTCGTGTCGTCCTTGTTCTAGAAACCTTTTCTCTTTCAAATAAAATAATAAAAATATGCTTTAAAGGTTAAGCACACGTGTGACCGCTCGCATCGTCCTTGTGCTAGAAACTTTTTCTCTTTCAAATACAAATAAAGAAAATATGTTTTAAAGGCTAAGCACACGTGTGACCGCTCGAGTCCTTCTTGTTCTAGAAAACTTTTTTATTTCAAGTAAAAATAACAAAAATATGCTTTAAAGGTTAAAGACACGTGTGACCGCTCACATATCGTCCTTGTGCTACAAACCTTTTCTCTTTCAAATAAAAAATAACAAAAATATGCTTGAAAGGTTAAGCACACATATGACCGCTCGTGTCGTCCTTGTGCTAGAAACCTTTTCTCTTTCAAATAAAAATAACAAAAAAATGTTTTGAAGGTTAAGCACACGTGTGACCGCTCGCGGCGTCCTTGTTCTAGAAACGTTTTATCTTTCAAATAAAAATAACAAAAATATGTTTTAAAGGCTAAGCACACGTGTGACCGCTCGTATTGTCCTTGTTCTAGAAACCTTTTCTCTTTCAAATAAAAATAACAAAAATGTTTTAAAGGTTAAGCACACATGTGACCGCTCGAGTCGTCCTTGTGCTAAAAACCTTTTCTCTTTCAAATAAAAATAACAAAAATATGCTTTAAAGGTTAAGGACACGTGTGACCGCTCACACATCGTCCTTGTGCTAGAAACCTTTTCTCTTTCAAATAAAAATAACAAAAATATGTTTTAAAGGCTAAGCTCACGTGTAACCGCTCGTGTCGTCCTTGTTCTAGAAACCTTTTCTCTTTCAAATAAAAGTAACAAAAAATGTTTTAAAGGTTTAGCACATGTGTGACCGCTCGTGACGTCCTTGTGCTAGAAACCTTTTCTCTTTCAAATAAAAATAACAAAAAAATGTTTTGAAGGTTAAGCACACGTGTGACCGCTCGCGTCGTCCTTGTGCTAGAAATGTATTCTCTTTCAAATAAAAATAACAAAAATATTTTTTAAAGGGTAAGCACACGTGTGACCGCTCGTGTCGTCCTTGTTCTAGAAACCTTTTCTCTTTCAAATAAAAATAACAACAATATGCTTTAAAGGTTAAGCACACGTGTGACCGCTCGCGTCGTCCTTGTGCTAGAAACTTTTTCTCTTTCAAATACAAATAAAGAAAATATGTTTTAAAGGCTAAGCACATGTGTGACCGCTCAAGTCCTTCTTGTTCTAGAAAACTTTTTTCTTTCAAGTAAAAATAACAAAAATATGCTTTAAAGGTTAAGGACAAGTGTGACCGCTCACATATCGTCCTTGTGCTAGAAACCTTTTCTCTTTCAAATAAAAAATAACAAAAATATGCTTTAAAGGTTAAGCACACCTGTGACCGCTCGTGTCGTCCTTGTTCTAGAAACCTTTTCTCTTTCAAATAAAAATAACAAAAAATGTTTTAAAGGTTTAGCACATGTGTGACCGCTTGTGACGTCCTTGTGCTAGAAACCTTTTCTCTTTCAAATAAAAATAACAAAAAAATGTTTTGAAGGTTAATCACACGTGTGACCGCTCGCGTCGTCCTTGTGCTAGAAACGTTTTCTCTTTCAAATAAAAATAACAAAAATATTTTTTAAAGGCTAAGCACACGTGTGACCGCTCGTGTCGTCCTTGTTCAAGAAACCTTTTCTCTTTCAAATAAAATAATAAAAATATGCTTTAAAGGTTAAGCACACGTGTGACCGCTCGCGTCGTCCTTGTGCTAGAAACTTTTTCTCTTTCAAATACAAATAAAGAAAATATGTTTTAAAGGCTAAGCACACGTGTGACCGCTCGAGTCCTTCTTGTTCTAGAAAACTTTTTTATTTCAAGTAAAAATAACAAAAATATGCTTTAAAGGTTAAAGACACGTGTGACCGCTCACATATCGTCCTTGTGCTACAAACCTTTTCTCTTTCAAATAAAAAATAACAAAAATATGCTTTAAAGGTTAAGCACACATATGACCGCTCGTGTCGTCCTTGTGCTAGAAACCTTTTCTCTTTCAAATAAAAATAACAAAAAAATGTTTTGAAGGTTAAGCACACGTGTGACCGCTTGCGGCGTCCTTGTTCTAGAAACGTTTTATCTTTCAAATAAAAATAACAAAAATATGTTTTAAAGGCTAAGCACACGTGTGACCGCTCGTATTGTCCTTGTTCTAGAAACCTTTTCTCTTTCAAATAAAAATAACAAAAATGTTTTAAAGGTTAAGCACACATGTGACCGCTCGAGTCGTCCTTGTGCTAAAAACCTTTTCTCTTTCAAATAAAAATAACAAAAATATGCTTTAAAGGTTAAGGACACGTGTGACCGCTCACACATCGTCCTTGTGCTAGAAACCTTTTCTCTTTCAAATAAAAATAACAAAAATATGTTTTAAAGGCTAAGCTCACGTGTAACCGCTCGTGTCGTCCTTGTTCTAGACACCTTTTCTCTTTCAAATAAAAGTAACAAAAAATGTTTTAAAGGTTTAGCACATGTGTGACCACTCGTGACGTCCTTGTGCTAGAAACCTTTTCTCTTTCAAATAAAAATAACAAAAAAATGTTTTGAAGGTTAAGCACACGTGTGACCGCTCGCGTCGTCCTTGTGCTAGAAATGTATTCTCTTTCAAATAAAAATAACAAAACTATTTTTTAAAGGGTAAGCACACGTGTGACCGCTCGTGTCGTCCTTGTTCTAGAAACCTTTTCTCTTTCAAATAAAAATAACAAAAATATGCTTTAAAGGTTAAGCACACGTGTGACCGCTAGCGTCGTCCTTGTGCTAGAAACTTTTTCTCTTTCAAATACAAATAAAGAAAATATGTTTTAAAGGCTAAGCACATGTGTGACCGCTCAAGTCCTTCTTGTTCTAGAAAACTTTTTTCTTTCAAGTAAAAATAACAAAAATATGCTTTAAAGGTTAAGGACACGTGTGACCGCTCACATATCGTCCTTGTGCTAGAAACCTTTTCTCTTTCAAATAAAAAATAACAAAAATATGCTTTAAAGGTTAAGCACACCTGTGACCGCTCGTATCGTCCTTGTGCTAGAAACCTTTTCTCTTTCAAATAAAAATAAGAAAAATATGTTTTAAAGGCTAAGCACACGTGTGACTGTTCATGTCATCCTTGTTCTAGAAAACTTTTCTCTTTCAAATAAAAATAAAAAAAAATGTTTTAAAGGTTAAGCACACATGTGACAGTTCGCGTCGTCCTTGTGCTAAAAACCTTTTCTCTTTCAAATAAAAATAACAAAAATATGCTTTAAAGGTTAAGCACACGTGTGATCGCTCGCGTTGTCCTTTTTCTAGAAACGTTTTATCTTTCAAATAAAAATAACAAAAATATGTTTTAAAGGCTAAGCACATGTGTGACCGCACGTATTGTCCTTGTTCTAGAAACCTTTCTCTTTCAAATAAAAATAACAAAAAATGTTTTAAAGGTTAAGCACACATGCGACGGCTCGCGTCGTCCTTGTGCTAAAAACCTTTTCTCTTTCAAATAAAAATAACAAAAATATGCTTTAAAGGTTAAGGATAAGTGTGACCGCTCACACATCGTCCTTGTGCTAGAAACCTTTTCTCTTTCAAATAAAAATAACAAAAATATGTTTTAAAGGCTAAGCTTACGTGTGACCGCTCGTGTCGTCCTTGTGCTAGAAACCTTTTCTCTTTCAAATAAAAATAACAAAAAAATGTTTTGATGGTTAAGCACACGTGTGACCGCTCGCGGAGTCCTTGTTCTAGAAACGTTTTATCTTTCAAATAAAAATAACAAAAATATGTTTTAAAGGCTAAGCACACGTGTGACCGCTTGTATTGTCCTTGTTCTAGACACCTTTTCTCTTTCAAATAAAAATAACAAAAAATGTTTTAAAGGTTAAGCACACATGTGACCGCTCGCGTCGTCCTTGTGCTAAAAACCTTTTCTCTTTCAAATAAAAATAACAAAAATATGCTTTAAAGGTTAAAGACAAGTGTGACCGCTCACACATCGTCCCTGTGCTAGAAACCTTTTCTCTTTCAAATAAAAATAACAAAAATATGTTTTAAAGGCTAAGCACACTTGTGACCGCTCGTGTGGTCCTTGTGCTAGAAACCTTTTCTCTTTCAAATAAAAATAACAAAAAAATGTTTTGAAGGTTAAGCACACGTGTGACCGCTCGTGGCGTCCTTGTTCTAGAAACGTTTTATCTTTCAAATAAAAATAACAAAAAAATGTTTTCAAGGTTAAGCACACGTGTGACCGCTCGCGTCGTCCTTGTGCTAGAAACGTTTTCTCTTTCAAATAAAAATAACAAAATCTTGTTTTAAAGGATAAGCACACGTGTGACCGCTCGTATTGTCCTTGTTCTAGAAACCTTTTCTCTTTCAAATACAAATAACAAAAAATGTTTTAAAGGTTAAGCACACATGTGACCGCTCGCGTCGTCCTTGTGCTAAAACCGTTTTCTCTTTCAAATAAAAATAACAAAAATATGCTTTAAAGATTAAGCACAGGTGTGACCGCTCACGTCGTCCTTGTGTTAGAAACCTTTTCTCTTTCAAATAAAAATAGCAAAAATATGTTTTAAAGGCTAAGCACACGTGTGACCGCTCGCGTCGTCCTTGTGTTAGAAAAATTTTCTCTTTCAAATAAAATTAAAGAAAATATATTTTAAAGGCTAAGCACACGTGCGACCGCTTGTGTCGTCCTTGTTCTAGAAACCTTTTTTCTTTCAAATAAAAATAACAAAAATATGCTTTAAAGGTTAAGCACACGTATGACCGCTCGTATTGTCCTTGTTCTAGAAACCTTTTCTCTTTCAAATAAAAATAACAAAAAATGTTTTAAAGTTTAAGCAAACATGTGACCGCTCGCGTCGTCCTTGTGCTAAAAACCTTTTCTCTTTCAAATAAAAATAACAAAAATATGCTTTAAAGGGTAAGCACACGGTTGACCGCTCGCGTCGTCCTTGTGCTTGAAACATTTTCTCTTTCAAATAAAAATAACAAAAATATGTTTTAAAGGCTAAGCACACGTGTGATCGCTCGTGTCATCCTTGTTCTAGAAACCTTTTCTCTTTCAAATAAAAATAAAAAAAATGTTTTAAAGGTTAAGCACACATGTGACCGTTCGCGTCGTCCTTGTGCTAAAAACGTTTTTTCTTTCAAATAAAAGTAACAAAAATATATTTTAAAGGCTAAGCACATGAGTGACCGCTCGTCTCGTCCTTGTTCTAGAAACCTTTTCTCTTTCAAATAAAAATAACAAAAATATATTTTAAAGGCTAAGCACACGTGTGACCGCTCGTATTGTCCGTGTTCTAGAAACCTTTTCTCTTTCAAATAAAAATAACAAAAAATGGTTTAAAGGTTAAGCACACATGTGACTCCTCGCGTCGTCCTTGTGCTAAAACCCTTTTCTCTTTCCAATAAAAATAACAAAAATATGCTTTAAAGGTTAAGCACACGGTTGACCGCTCGCGTCGTCCTTGTGGTAGAAACATTTTCTCTTTCAAATAAAAATAACAAAAATATGTTTTAAAGGCTAAGCACACGTGTTACCGCTCGTGTCATCCTTGTTCTAGAAACCTTTTCTCTTTCAAATAAAAATAACAAAAATATATTTTAAAGGCTAAGCACACGTGTGACCGCTCGTATTGTCCTTGTTCTAGAAACCTTTTCTCTTTCAAATAAAAATAAGAAAAAATGGTTTAAAGGTTAAGCACACATGTGACTCCTCGCGTCGTCCTTGTGCTAAAACCCTTTTCTCTTTCCAATAAAAATAACAAAAATATGCTTTAAAGGTTAAGCACACGGTTGACCGCTCGCGTCGTCCTTGTGGTAGAAACATTTTCTCTTTCAAATAAAAATAACAAAAATATGTTTTAAAGGCTAAGCACACGTGTTACCGCTCGTGTCATCCTTGTTCTAGAAACCTTTTCTCTTTCAAACAAAAATAAAATTTTTTTTTAAAGGTTAAGCTCACATGTGACCGTTCGCGTCGTCCTTGTGCTAAAAATATTTTCTCTTTCAAATAAAAATAACAAAAATATGCTTTAAAGGTTAAGCACACGTGTGACCGCTCGCGTCGTCCTTGTGCTAGAAACCTTTTCTCTTTCAAATAAAAATAACAAAAATATCTTTTAAAGGCTAAGCACACGTGTGACCGCTCGTGTCGTCCTTGTGCTAGAAACCTTTTCTCTTTCAAATAAAAATAACAAAAAAACTTTTTGAAGGGTAAGCACACGTGTGACTGCTCGCGGCGTCCTTGTTCTAGAAACGTTTTATCTTTAAAATAAAAATAAGAAAACTATGTTTTAAAGGCTAAGCACACGTGTCACCGCTCGTGTCATCCTTGTTCTAGAAACCTTTTCTCTTTCAAATAAAAATCAAAAAAAATGTTTTAAAGGTTAAGCACACATGTGACCGTTCGCGTCGTCCTTGTGCTAAAAACATTTTCTCTTTCAAATAAAAAAAACAAAAATTTGCTTTAAAGGTTAAGCATACGTGTGACCGCTCGCGTTGTTCTTGTGCTAGATACCTTTCCTCTTTCAAATAAAAATAAAAAAAAATATGTTTTAAAGGCTAAGCAGACGTGTGACCGCTCGTGTCGTCCTTATGCTAGAAACCTTTTCTCTTTCAAATAAAAATAACAAAAATATGTTTTAAAGGCTAAGCACACGTGTGACCGCTCGCGTCGTCCTTGTGTTAGAAACATTTTCTCTTTCAAATAAAATTAAAGAAAATATATTTTAAAGGCTAAGCACACGTGCGACCGCTTGTGTCGTCCTTGTTCTAGAAACCTTTTTTCTTTCAAATAAAAACAACAAAAATATGCTTTAAAGGTTAAGCACACATATGACCGCTCGTATTGTCCTTGTTCTAGAAACCTTTTCTCTTTCAAATAAAAATAACAAAAAATGTTTTAAAGTTTAAGCAAACATGTGACCGCTCGCGTCGTCCTTGTGCTAAAAACCTTTTCTCTTTCAAATAAAAATAACAAAAATATGCTTTAAAGGTTAAGCACACGGTTGACCGCTCGCGTCGTCCTTGTGCTAGAAACATTTTCTCTTTCAAATAAAAATAACAAAAATATGTTTTAAAGGCTAAGCACACGTGTGATCGCTCGTGTGATCCTTGTTCTAGAAACCTTTTCTCTTTCAAATAAAAATAAAAAAAAATGTTTTAAAGGTTAAGCACACATGTGACCGTTCGCATCGTCCTTGTGCTAAAACCGTTTTTTCTTTCAAATAAAAGTAACAAAAATATATTTTAAAGGCTAAGCACATGAGTGACCGCTCGTCTCGTCCTTGTTCTAGAAACCTTTTCTCTTTCAAATAAAAATAACAAAAATATATTTTAAAGGCTAAGCACACGTGTGACCGCTCGTATTGTCCGTGTTCTAGAAACCTTTTCTCTTTCAAATAAAAATAACAAAAAATGGTTTAAAGGTTAAGCACACATGTGACTCCTCGCGTCGTCCTTGTGCTAAAACCCTTTTCTCTTTCCAATAAAAATAACAAAAATATGCTTTAAAGGTTAAGCACACGGTTGACCGCTCGCGTCGTCCTTGTGGTAGAAACATTTTCTCTTTCAAATAAAAATAACAAAAATATGTTTTAAAGGCTAAGCACACGTGTTACCGCTCGTGTCATCCTTGTTCTAGAAACCTTTTCTCTTTCAAATAAAAATAAATTTTTCTTTTTAAAGGTTAAGCTCACATGTGACCATTCGCGTCGTCCTTGTGCTAAAAATATTTTCTCTTTCAAATAAAAATAACAAAAATATGCTTTAAAGGTTAAGCACACGTGTGACCGCTCGCGTCGTCCTTGTGCTAGAAACCTTTTCTCTTTCAAATAAAAATAACAAAAATATCTTTTAAAGGCTAAGCACACGTGTGACCGCTCGTGTCGTCCTTGTGCTAGAAACCTTTTCTCTTTCAAATAAAAATAACAAAAAAACTTTTTGAAGGTTAAGCACACGTGTGACTGCTCGCGGCGTCCTTGTTCTAGAAACGTTTTATCTTTAAAATAAAAATAAGAAAACTATGTTTTAAAGGCTAAGCACACGTGTCACCGCTCGTGTCATCCTTGTTTTAGAAACCTTTTCTCTTTCAAATAAAAATAAAAAAAAAATGTTTTAAAGGTTAAGCACACATGTGACCGTTCGCGTCGTCCTTGTGCTAAAAACATTTTCTCTTTCAAATAAAAAAAACAAAAATATGCTTTAAAGGTTAAGCATACGTGTGACCGCTCGCGTTGTTCTTGTGCTAGATACCTTTCCTCTTTCAAATAAAAATAAAAAAAATATGTTTTAAAGGCTAAGCACACGTGTGACCGCTCGTGTCGTCGTTATGCCAGAAACCTTTTCTCTTTCAAATAAAAATAACAAAAAAATGTTTTGAAGGTTAAGCACACGTGTGACCGCTCGCGGCGTCCTTGTTCTAGAAACATTTTATCTTTCAAATAAAAATAACAAAAATATGTTTTAAAGGCTAAGCGCACGTGTGACCGCTCGTATTGTCCTTGTTCTAGAAACCTTTTCTCTTTCAAATAAAAATAAAAAAAAAATGTTTTAAAGGTTAAGCACACATGTGACTGCTCGCGTCGTCCTTGTGCTAAAAGCCTTTTCTCTTTCAAATAAAAATAAAAAAAATATGCTTTAAAGGTTAAGCACACGGTTGACCGCTCGCGTCGTCCTTGTGGTAGAAACATTTTCTCTCTCAAATAAAAATAACAAAAATATGTTTTAAAGGCTAAGCACACGTGTGACTGCTCGTGTCACCCTTGTTCTAGAAACCTTTTCTCTTTCAAATAAAAGTAAAAAAAATGTTTTAAAGGTTAAGCACACATGTGACCGTTCGCGTCGTCCTTATGCTAAAAACCTTTTCTCTTTTAAATAAAAATTTCAAAAATATGCTTTAAAGGTTAAGCACACGTGTGACCGCTCGCGTCGTCCTTGTGCTAGAAACCTTTTCTCTTTCAAATAAAAATAACAAAAGTATGTTTTAAAGGCTAAGCACACGTGTGACTGCTCGTGTCGTCCTTGTGCTAGAAACATTTTCTCTTTCAAATAAAAATAACAAAAAAAAGTTTTGAAGGTTAAGCACACGTGTGACCTCTCGCGGCGTCCTTTATCTAGAAACGTTTTATCTTTCAAATAAAAATAAGAAAAATATGTTTTAAAGGCTAAGCACACGTGTGACCGCTCGTGTCATCCTTGTTCTAGAAACCTTTTCTCTTTCAAATAAAAATAAAAAAAAATATTTTAAAGGTTAAGCACACATGTGACCGTTCGCGTCGTCCTTGTGCTAATAACCTTTTCTCTTTGAATTAAAAATAATAAAAATATGCTTTTAAGGTTAAGCACACGTGTGACCGCTCGCGGCGTCCTTGTTCTAGAAACGTTTTATCTTTCAAATAAAAATAACAAAAATATGTTTTAAAGGCTAAGCACACGTGTCACCGCTCGTATTGTCCTTGTTCTAGAAACCTTTTCTCTTTCAAATAAAAATAACAAAAAATGTTTTAAAGGTTAAGCACACATGTGACCGCTCGCGGCGTCCTTGTGCTAAAAACCTTTTCTCTTTCAAAAAAAAAAAAATATGCTTTAAAGGTTAAGGACACGTGTGACCGCTCACATATCGTCCTTGTGCTAGAAACCTTTTCTCTTTCAAAAAAAAATAAAAAAATGTTTTGAAGGTTAAGCACACATGTGACCGCTCGCGTCGTCCTTGTGCTTGAAACGTTTTCTCTTTCAAATAAAAATAACAAAATCTTGTTTTAAAGGCTAAGCACACGTGTGTCCGCTCGTATTGTCCTTGTTCTAGAAACCTTTTCTCTTTCAAATAAAAATAACAAAAAATGTTTTAAAGGTTAAGTACACATGTGACCGCTCGCGTCGTCCTTGTGCTAAAACCCTTTTCTCTTTCAAATAAAAATAACAAAAATATGCTTTAAAGGTTAAGCACAGGTGTGACCGCTCGCGTCGTCCTTGTGTTAGAAACCTTTTCTCTTTCAAATAAAAATAACAAAAATATGTTTTAAAGGCTAAGCACACGTGTGACCGCTCGTGTCGTCCTTGTGCTAGAAACCTTTTCTCTTTCAAATAAAAATAAGAAAAAATGTTTTAAAGGTTAAGCACACATGTGACCGCTCGCGTCGTCCTTGTGTTAGAAACATTTTCTCTTTAAAATAAAATTAAAGAAAATATGTTTTAAAGGCTAAGCACACGTGTGACCGCTTGTGTCGTCCTTGTTCTAGAAACCTTTTCTCTTTCAAATAAAAATAGCAAAAATATGCTTTAAAGGTTAAGCACACGTATGACCGCTCGTATTGTCCTTGTTCTAGAAACCTTTTCTCTTTCAAATAAAAATAACAAAAAATGTTTTAAAGGTTAAGCACACATGTGACCGCTCGTGTCGTCCTTGTGCTAAAAACCTTTTCTCTTTCAAATAAAAATAACAAAAATATGCTTTAAAGGTTAAGCACACGGTTGACCGCTCGCGTCGTCCTTGTGCTAGAAACATTTTCTCTTTCACATAAAAATAACAAAAATATGTTTTAAAGGCTAAACACACGTGTGATCGCTCGTGTCATGCTTGTTCTAGAAACCTTTTCTCTTTCAAATAAAAATAAAAAAAAATGTTTTAAAGGTTAAGTACACATGTGACCGTTCGCGTCGTCCTTGTGCTAAAAACGTTTTCTCTTTCAAATAAAAGTAACAAAAATATGTTTTAAAGGCTAAGCACACGTGTGACCGCTCATGTCGTCCTTGTTCTAGAAACCTTTTCTCTTTCAAATAAAAATAACAAAAATATGCTTTAAAGGTTAAGCACACGTGTAACCGCTCGCATCGTCCTTGAGCTAGAAACCTTTTCTCTTTCAAATAAAAATAACAAAAATATGTACATTCTCTTCACTTCACACACACACACAATTACATAATATCCATCTTTCTTCTCTCACACCAAATCTCTTCATTCCATCCCAAAACTCTACTTCATTTTTCTCTCACACCCTACCATTAAATCTCATACAAAATTTCTACTCCAAGTTCATCTTTTTACCTTCCATCTACCTCCTCTCACAAATTATTTCAAGATTTTCCTGCATCATTGAAATCTTCAACAAGGTACACATATTCTTCTTATTCTATTTACATATGCATTTTGATATTTTTTTTAGTTTATAAATTTATCTTTTTATCATATTTATTTTATTTTACATTTATGCTTCATGAATCCTTCAACTCATCTCTCTTCTTTTAAAAAGAAATAACAAATAAAAAATACATAAAACTTTAAAAAAATTATAAATAATAATATTGCGGTATGAGTACTCATGCGATCATACGCATCAGCCTAGTACTCATTACCCAAAGCATAAAATAAACAAAAAAAAGTCGTATGAGTACTCGTGCGATCATACGCATCAACCTAGTGCTCACTACGCAAAACAATAAAATAAAATAACAAAAAGTTGTATGAGTACTTGTGCGATCGTACGCATTAGCCTAGTGCTCATTACGCAAAACAATAATAATAAACAGAAAGCCGTATAAATACTCGTGTGATCGTACGCATCAGCCTAGTATTCATTACGCAAAATCTAAATATTATATCAAAAATACCAAAAAAAATACAAAAACTTAAAAAACCACAAAAATAATTTTATATTCAACTTGTTTTATATCTAGCTCATTGTTCATGTTATGACATTTTTATCCATAATTGAAAGATACAAAAAAAAAATCATAAAATCTTCAAAATAAAAAATATCAACTCTTTTCAAACAATCTACGCCAGAACTACGTGATCCTTGATTCTCTATCAAAAATAGAGATACGTAGGAGCAAGGCTAGTCCTTGTCAGGTTCATCTCCCTAAAAGTCCAAAATTATCCATAATTATTTTCAAATAAATTTTCCAAAAAAAAATTAAAAAAATAATTTTTCTTTTATTTGTATTGTCTTGCATTGTTATTTTCGGGGAAAATAACCATTTTGAAAACCACATCATTTTTGCACATTTAATTAAAGGTATTGGCTTTGGGCAAGCGCTATAGGGTGCTAATACCTTCCCTACGCGTAACCGACTCCCAGACCCATAATCTCCTTGTTTCGTAGACCATGTCTTTATTTTATGGTTTTTCCGTAGTTTTCCAGAATAAACTATGGTGGCGACTCCAAACTTCTATTTCCAAACCATTTATTATTTTTAAGAGTCCCGTCGTCTCCCCCGTCGCGATCCCAGTTGCGACACTTACCAATCAACTACTTGTCTAAGAGGGTTGGAAGGAGACTTGTGCAATGAACAAAACCATACAACAATCTTCTCCGATATGGAGATCACAAGTAGCTGTCAATGACGCCTGAAATTGGTAATAACTTAATTGTCATATACTAAAATCATAAATGAAACTTTAAAGTTAACAAACTTCACTTGCCCAGGTATATAAGGGAGAAAATATATCTCATTCCCCATTGCAAAGCAGTTGGTGATGTATGCTTGGATGTCATCAAATTTATTTCCTTTGTGAGTCATTTGGGGATCAACGAATCCATATACATCATTGAACTCCATCTTGTTACTTACACCAAACATATACCTAAAATCAAGAAATGATATGATATAAGTAACTTGATAAATCAATTTTATATAAAAAAAGTTCTCATAAACTTACATCATCCACAACTGAACGAGTAAAATATTAATCTCTTTTCTCCCCAACGCAAGCTTCTTAACATCTTGTTGATGCAAGTGCAATGGAATCTCAGTGTGTATTCCAAATGTAGTAGAATCTCATGGTACAATCATCAGCGCATCTGCAATGATGTTACAAAGCTCGTCTAACGCACCAAGAGGGTCGTCCTCAGATAAATGAGTCTTCTTCGGTGTAGGACTGATAACTCCCTAATTTTGCATATTTTTCTTTGTTTAGAAGTCTAGGTTAGCTTGTTTTTCTTCTTAACTCTCTAAAGTTAGGCTAGTTTTAGGAATTTTCTTTAAATCTTTATATTTGTAGCATTTTAGTTAAAAATAAGTTTTTAAGGGTAATTTTTAGTTTTTGTTGATAATTAGAGAATTATTTTTTCTTAGAAAATCTTTTGATAAAAATTCTCTCTTTTGTTTGTTAAATTTCCTTTACTTTCTTTACATTTTTGGACTGATTTTTTTTCCAGCAGATTGGGCTTATTGAAGCGGAATTAGACCTTGGGCTGATTATTTTTTGTCACATATTGGGCTGGTTTCACCTACTCAAAATGCTGCTGCCATATTATGCACATGGGCTTGGCTGCTATGTTGTATGCTTAGGCTTTGAGCTACTGGATTTGTGTTGAATTGGGCTTTGCTGCATTTCAATATTGGGTCACTTGTAAGCATTTAGCACCTAGCTACAGGTTAATTGGACTAAAAGTGCAATGTGCTGATTGAAGAATTATGAAGTGGGCACGCTGCTGTTACAAACGCTGATGGGCTGAATCCAAATGAATGAAGCGCTGCACTTTGATAATGAATAATTGGAGCTGACGGGGTCGTTGCATGTGAACATCTTGGGCTGCAGATTAAAGAAGACGGCCACATTTGGGGTTGTTGCTAGTTGGAAATAAAATAGGGTCACTTCTGGACAGATTTAATTGAAATTGGGTTGTCAAATTTTTTTGGGCCGCTGCTGCAATGGGGCTACAACTTAAGTGAAACTCAACGTATTGGAGTATTGGCAGCTGCTGCCTTAAGGTATACTCGAGCAAAATGGTTCATTTTTGAAGTGGCCTTGAGCTAAGACTTGAGGAGAGTTCAAGAGAGAAGGAAGGAGATCCACTGGTGCGGTCCTGCCCGGATAAGAAGAGGAGATGACCAGAGCTGCCACATGGGTTGGCTTAATTCTTTTCCTGAAGGAACATTCACCACATGGGAGACTGTGGCTACAAAGTTTGTCACTAAATATTTTCCACAATCCAAAGTTACTCAAGGGAAGCTGGAAATTTCATCATTCAAGCAGGGTATGGAAGAGACTTTAGGTCAAGCATGGGAGAGATTTAAGGGCTTACTAAGAAATATGTCAACCCATGCTTTTGACAAAACCACCTTGATTCTTGCATACCTTGGAGGATTGAATACCTAGTCAAAGATGATGTTGGATGCCTCAGTTGGAGGCAATGTTAAACAGAAGACTGAAGATGAAGCATATGAATTGATAGAAAATATGGCTGCTAATGAGCAAGAAAATTACAGTGAAAGAGGCATACCTACACAAAAGAGAGGAGTTTGCACTTGCCTGCAGATGACGCTATGCTAGCTCAGAATCCTATTCTGACTCAAAAGCTAGATAATTTAACGAAGATTCTCTCACAACTTCCTAAGGAGATTCGTAATGTGTCTCAAACACATCAGCTGTGTGATTTCTATGGTGGTGACCATATCAATGGTCAATGTGCTTTGCCTGAAGAGATGCAGCAAGACGCTAATTTTATGGGAAATCAGTTTCAAAATACCTACCAAGGTAATGCCAAACAAGGTTGGAAGAATCATCCAAGTATTAATCAGGCATCGAATTTCCCATCAGGGCAAACAGGGGGTTTCAGGCAGCAACAACCTTCACCTCTATGGTAGTAGGTCACCCACTTGACAGAGGTTGTCAGAGACTTAAATGATAGATTTGATAAATTCTTGAAGGTTTATGAGTCCAATCAAGTAGGTAATCAAGCCAGCATTAGATCTTTAGAGATGCAAGTTGGGCAGTTGTCAAAAAGGGTAGATACCACTGAGAATCACCAATTTAGGGCTAACACTAATGTTAACCCTAAAGAGGAATGTAAAGCTATTGTTACAAGAAGTAAGCGAAAAGTTGAAAGGGAAGTTGTGGAGATTGGAAGCAGTGATGAGGAAGAGGAAAAAAGAGAAGTCATTGAAATAAGCAGCAGTGAAGGTGAGAGAGAAGAGGAAGAAAAATTCAGTCACAATGGACCATTTATAGAAAACCAAGTGACTATGGTGCCTTCTGTAATCCAACAAATTCCTGCAAGGATGAAATTTCATCTTGGAGATATGATAGATTTGGATACAGATGAAGATGAGCAAGAATTTGAAGTTCAACCTCCAAAAAGAAATTATCCGCCTAAGGTAAAAGATCCAGGTTGTTTGACACTTTCATGTATTATAAATGATGTTGAGGTAGAAGGAGCCATCATAGACTCTGGATCCAGCATTAATATGATGTCTGGACGGTTCTTGAGAAAGATTGGAGGGTTGACATTAAAACCGTCTAACCTTACTGTGACGGTGGAACATGGTTCTAGTAAAAAGCCACTAGGTATGGTGGAAGATGTGGTTGTGCGTGTGGAGCAGCTGGAGTTTTTGGCTGACTTTCTAGTTATGGGCATTGAAGATGATGAGAGGATTCCAATTATTCTTGGAAGACATTTCATGGCTATGTCTAAAATGCTCATTAGTGCCCATGATGGAAGAATCATGATGCGAGATAAGAAGAATGTGCTCTTACATACTGGTTCTAAAGGGAACAATATTAGAATAAAGAAAAGATCCAGATTCAGAAAGTGAAGAAGAGAAACTGCATCAGAAGAAAGCATGACAGGTACCAATTCTAACAGTTGTAATGTTTTATAGGTACCTAAAAATGAGGGGGTTGATAAAGAAGGAACAATTCACTCAGAAGATATACCACTTCCACGAGGCTCACAGGTAAGATTCAAGAAAAGGAAGTGGATTGTTGAAAATATCAAAGAAGATGGCAAGATAGAGATCAGAAAACCATTTACTAAAGCCATCATAAGAGTGGATAGAAGGCAACTAATGAGTTGGGAGGATGAAGATCCCAACCGGGATGGAAAGATTTAAAGATATTTAATTTTATCCCATTTGTTGTAGAACAATTTTTAGAATAGGTTTATTCTGGTTATGTAAGTTGATGGATTTTTAAACACTTTTTGGGTAGCATCTACTGAGTGCTGCTAAATTTTTATGTATCCACTGAAGGATACAGGAAGGTACACCTACTGATGGGTGTTGGCAAGATTCGCACTTACTGATGAGTGTTAAACAGGTTTGGGTCAAGCTCGTGACATTAAACAAGCGATATTGGGAGGCAACCCAGGTATCTTTTTCTTTTGTACTTTGAATTTGTAGAATAGGTTGAACTTTTATTTTGTGTCTATGCTTGGCTTGTACAATGGTTCTGATGGTAGTATTAAAAATGCATGACAAGTATTGGATAATGATTGAATGTGGTTGATTGAGAATGTATGTGTGTTGATATCTAGTTAAATGATTCACTAATTATATGAATAGATGTGTTGTGGTTCATGATTGTGATTGTGATGCTAAACAGGATAAATTAATGATGTGAGAGAGAGCATGTGTGTGAGGTTTTGAGCTCCAGAGTTCTTACTGTTATATGTATTGTTCACAGGGAATCATGAATGATATTGCCTTAGTCTTGATAATTGATTGATTTGCATGTTTATGTTATATGATCAAGGCCATGTTTGGAAGCCCTTATCTAGCCAAAAATTTCACCCAACAAGTTTAAAATTTTATACCCTTTTTGAACCTTGGCCTTAAACAGGATGAAAACCGTTGATTTGAAATTATTTATCTTGAGTAGGGTTGAGAATGATCTTATGTGATGAAAAGGTTCAAGTTTGGGGTTGTATGGGGGAAATTGAAAGGCAAAAGAAGAGAATTGAGTTCAAGTATTGAAAAGAAAAATGCATGAGTAAAACAGAAAAAGAAAAAGTAAAAGCATGAAAAAGGAACTCAATGCAAAATTGATAAAAAGGGAAGAAGTTGGGAATAAAGGAGTTTGGTGATAGAGAGAGTTTAAACTTAAACCTTTTCAATGATGAAATAGCTCTCTTAACTCAAGGATTTTGCAATCTAGAAAAACCAAATTTTCTTGATAGCCCAGCCTCATTACAAGCCTTGGAAAAGTCCTTGTGATGGTATTTGCATGTAAGGATTTTGATTGTTTTAGATAAATGGCAATATTGTTTTATATGACATGTGAATAGTAAAGACTGGAGTGATTCCTTAAAACACTTGAATGATTGAGTGAAACACTTGCTTGGTAAAAATTGTTGAAATCCATGTTCACATCTATGCTTAGTGGATTGATCATTCATGAATAAAACATCTGTTGGGAAATATTGAAGTAGGTGAACTAGATTGGATTGAAAGCATGTGTGCATTTTGGTATGATTCCACTGAAAATCTGATTGGAAAATAACCTGTCATGAAGAAAAGGGTTTTGAAAAGTGTAGAACTACTTGATGAAAAATTGGAAGGCCAAGTTTTGTTTTGTTTTGCTTGAGGACAAGCAAAGTTTTAAGTTTGGGGTTGTGATAACGGTCTCAAAACCATTATTTTCATCCATAAATTTGATATTAAAACACACCTTTTGTAGCTTAAAATGAGCTTAGAATCAAGTAAAACTCTTAAGTTGTGTTACATGAGAGTCAAAAGTTGTTTTTAGAGATATTATGCTTGTTTTTCAATGTTTTGTAGGGTTTTTGATGAAAATGGAAGATGGCAATGAAGTAGGAAGGTCATAGACTCAAGAATGAAGGAGAAAAAGGAAGAAAAGAGGAGTCTGTGAACCGCTCAGCGGTCAATTCCACCGCTGAGCGTCCTAGTGCAAGGAAAAGTTGTTGGCTGGCGCCCAGGTGGTGACGCTGAGCGTCCAGAGCGACAAGAGGCAAACCGCTCAGCGGTCATTTCTTGCGCCTGGGCGGTGGCGTGTGTTGAGGCAAACCGCTGAGCGGCCAATTTAGGCGCCTGGGCGGTTGTCTGTTTTTATATTTTGGATTTTGAGATCTTTTCTGTTATCTTTTTGGCTTATATATAGCCCTAGTACGAATCCAAATGTAATTCTTTTGGCAGAGAACAAAGTCCACAGCAGCTTTACACCTTTAGAGGAGATTTCTTGGATGCTTAGGCTGCACTTTATCAATTCTAGGGTTTGCTTTTTCCATTCTTCCATTCAATTCATCTAGTTTCACCATGATTATGGTGAACTAAACCCTTAGTTGTTGGGTAACAATGTAATCTTTTGAAACTCTCATATATTGAAATTCTTGTTTACTTTATATGCTTGTGTTGGTACTAGGAATGGTATGATTTGAAGAGTAAAGCGCAGCGGAATAAAACTTAGAGTAAGCGGAAAGCGTGTTCGGTCACTATTTAAATTAAAATGGTCCGTTTTAGAAAATTAATTTTCTTTCAGAAAATTTATCGAACAGTTGATATGCGTTAAAAATGTAATGAGTGTAGGGATAAGAAAAATCACACAAGTATTTTTATACTGGTTCGATTCAACAAAATCTACGTCCAGTCGTTAATCACTATAAGAAGTGATTAACAGTTCCACTAAAAAGATGTTTCACAAATTACAATAATAGTGAATAAAAACAGATAAATAAACTTTCCTTCGACGAACGAACCGGAAGAAGAACACTCTGCCAACTCAAAGAGAACCGCTCCGGCAATCGACCAACGATTCGCGAGCTTCTCCTATTCATGAGACCAAGCAGAGCACCTTGCTAACTCGAAGAGAGCTTGCTCCGACTATCGACACACGAAACGCGAGCCTCTCCTGTTCACGAGACCAAGCAAGGGAACTTTGAACTATAGCTTCTGAGAACTTCCTCTGACAAACAGTATTCTGCTAAGCTTCTGTTCAAAAAACGTTGTGTTGAATTTCTCAGAATCCCTACATATAGCCATCTACTCTGAATATCAAAGGTCAAGTCCCAACTGCCACGAATAATCGATTATTGTAAGTGATAATCGATTATTCAAGTCCGTTACAGGTTTTTCAAAAAGTGATAATCGATTATATGAGGTGATAATCGATTATTCCTAAATGACTTGTGATAATCGATTATTGCTTCTTGATAATCGATTATTGCAGTTCAAAATGTGAATTTTACAAAGTTTATAAGACTTTCCTACTACATTTAATTTCTACAAGTTGCTTTTAAATAATTTTAGACTCTTCTTCAACTAAGTCTTCTTGCTGCATCATCAAAATAAATGTCTTTAAGATTTACCAATATTCCTTATTGGTAACAATCTCCCCCTTTTTGATGATGATCAAAAATACAATTTTAAAGGCAACTTTGGCTATCCTGCAGGACATACAAGCTAACAAACAACAACAAAGTTAGAAATACCTGTATCAATTTTTACTTCTCCCCTTATATTATTCTTCTCCCCCTTTTTGATCATAAGCAAAAAGATTAATGTAGCGAGCTCCCCCTAAATATGATCTCCCCCTCAATTAAACAAAGTATGCATATAATCAAGAGATCATTTTCATTAATGAAAAGAAGGATTACATCATAATAAGAAACATAAAGGACATAAATTTAACATAGATGAAAGAACAACAACCAATCAACAAAGCACACAAACATAAAATCCTATTTCTAAAGTTCAGGACTTGGGGATCTCTCGGGAGGTTGAATGTGAAGGTGATTCTCGATGTTAGATAGACGAACATCAAGATCAAGAAATTGATTAACCATATACTCATCAATAGATTGATGTCACTCATAAATCTCCTCAAAGTGTGTTCTTTGTGCTAGGCTCATATCCTCCAATTGCTTAGATAATCTAGCAAAATGTTCTTCCATAGATAGCGTGGAGGATGAGGGCATGGTAGAAGGACCAGCATCAGAAGGAGCAGCAACACTAACTGGTTCTGCCATATGAGTATCGATGTCATCATCTTCATCTTCATCAGGATGGTCATCATCTTTGTGGATGAGAACTCTTCCTCTGGTAATGAATCCCATCTGACGAAAGGTAGTATCTCCAATTTCCGAGCCAACAGCTTGAATGGCTTGGACAAGTTCTCCTTCAACATTTACACCTTTGTACTCCAAAATCCTAGAAATAAGAAGAGCATAGGGAAATTGATAGGAATGAGATTTCTTGGCTTTTACCATTGTGTCAGCAATGAGAGCAGGCCAATCGATGTGTATGTGATTTAAAATCCCATACAGAAGAAGCAGATCCTACTCAGAGCATTGAGCATGGTTGGTTACTCTAGGACACTGTATCCAGACGATCAAGTCGTGAATCATTCGTTCTTCAACCTTGAAACCCCCAACTAGCAATTGCCTTCGATTTGTCTGTTGTTCAGGGTGACGCAAGAAGGATTGGAAAGTCATCAACCTATTGAAATCTTCAAGTCCTAGATGGACTTTTACAGCATCATCCCAAATGGTAAGTTGGGCAACATTTATCCACACATCATCATCTAAAATTATGCGGACACCCTTAACTTGAGTGGATATAATCCCATCTCTATATCTCAAGTTGAAGTAGAAGACTCTTATGAGATCGGGATAAATGCAACCTTTTTGCTCCACCAGATTCGTGAGTCCTTGACCAGCAAACAGATCTGGAAATTGAAATCCATAGAAACGAAAAAAATCAAGGCGAATATACTTTACCGCCATGATTCTTCTCTCTTTCCAGGAATTAACATAGTCCGCATGTTTTCCTTGATCTGAAATCCAACCATCGATGGTTGCAGGACATGGTTGAGAGGAAGAGGATGTGCCAACAGCTCTGCGGCGATGTCTTCTTGAATCCGCCATGAAAAGATTTGAGGTAGAGAGACTTTGAGAAAGTGAGGATAAATGGAGAGGATTTTAGCTCTAGATTTGATTTTAGCAGAGTATGGGTGCAAAAGAGTGACTAACAATCGATTATGGGAGGCTTTTTATAGGAAAAATGAAAAAACTAGTCGTTTATAGCCGTTAAGGGACGCTCCAACGGCTCTATTTTTGAATCTGTCAGCGTGATAATCGATTATGGCTCGAGATAATCGATTATCTGCTCAAAAATCACTGCCCAGAA
The DNA here is from genome assembly GCA_027742785.1 of Vigna reflexopilosa. NCBI lineage: Eukaryota > Viridiplantae > Streptophyta > Magnoliopsida > Fabales > Fabaceae > Vigna > Vigna reflexopilosa. Next base: position 18,669,003 of record CM050928.1, on the reverse strand, counting down.
ATTGCATGATAATCGATTATGCTTGATGATAATCGATTATCTGTTCAAAAATTTCTCAGATTTGAGTTTCAAGTTTGAATAATCGATTATATCCTTCTGATAATCGATTATGAAGCGTTAATTTTACGAAAATGCAAAACTTTTCATAAGCGTTGATCCTAAGACATGTCTAACACTCCTAACTCTCTTCTAAGCTCAAAAAATTTATCCTTAGGCAGTGCTTTGGTGAAAATATCAGCTAATTGATGTAAGGTATCAACATATTCAATTTTACAATCCCCCTTTTGAATATGATCTCTTAAGAAATGATGTCTAATCTCAATGTGTTTAGTTCTTGAGTGCATTATGGGGTTCTTAGTCAGATTGATAGCACTAGTATTATCACATTTTAAGGGAATATTATCAAGGAAAATATCAAAGTCTTCCAGTTGCTGTTTCATCCATAGAATTTGGGCACAACAATTGCCAGCAGCAATGTATTCAGCTTCAGTGGTAGACAAGGCTACACATGCTTGTTTCTTTGAGTGCCAGGACACCAAAGAACAGCCCAGAGAATGACAGGTTCCACTAGTACTTTTCCTATCAATTTTACAACCACCATAATCTGCATCAGAATAACCTATTAGACTAGGTGAAGCATCAGAGGGATACCAAAGTCCAAAAGAAGTGGTTCCTTTAAGGTATTTTAAGATTCTCTTGACAGCAGTCAAATGAGATTCTTTAGGATTGGCTTGATACCTAGCACATATGCATACACTTTGCATAATATCTGGCCTACTAGCAGTTAGGTACAACAAAGATCCTATCATACCTCTAAACATAGTTTCATTTACTTCTTTTCCAGATTCATCCTTATCTAAATAGCAAGAAGTTGCCATAGGTGTACTAGCTTCTTTGCAAGTATCCATGCCAAATTTTTTAAGAATTTCCCTACAATATTTTGTTTGAGAGATAAAAGTATCTCCATTCATTTGCTTTATTTGTAGTCCTAAAAAGAAATTCAGCTCACCCATCATAGACATCTCAAACTCACCTTGCATTATTTTTGCAAATTCTTCACACAAAGAGTCATCAGTTGACCCAAATATAATATCATCTACATAAACTTGCACAATCAGGATGTGTTTTCCTACTTTCTTTATAAATAAGGTTGAATCAACCTTGCCTCTAGAAAAGTTATTATCAATTAGAAAGGTACTAAGTCTTTCATACCAAGACCTAGGTGTCTGTTTAAGACCATACAAAGCCTTTTTTAACTTATAAATATGATCAGGATATTTGAAATCCTCAAAGCCAGGAGGTTGACTAACATACACTTCTTCTTTTATAAAACCATTCAAAAATGCACTTTTCACATCCATTTGATATAATTTAAATTTCATCAAAGATGCATATGCAAGTAATAATCTAATTGCTTCTAACCTGGCCACTGGTGCATATGTTTCATCATAATCTATACCTTCCTCTTGACAGTAGCCCTTTGCAACTAGCCTTGCTTTATTCTTTGTGATGTTTCCATCCTCATCAAGCTTGTTCCTAAAAACCCATTTGGTTCCTATGACTTGATAATTATCTTGCTTTGGAATAAGTTCCCAGACTTCATTCCTTTCAAATCGATTTAGCTCTTCTTGCATAGCAACGCACCACTTATCATCTTGAAGAGCTTCCTTAATGTTCTTGGGTTCTATCTGAGACACAAAAGCTACAGTTAAACAGAAATTATTAAGATTGTGTCTAGTAGTTACCCCTTTTGATATTTCTCCTATGATGTTGTCCAAAGATAGTCCTCTTGGTTGTTGATAACTTTTAGGATCAACAGCATGAGGTGTTTCTTGAAGTTCCGGAGGATAGTTCTCGTTTAGGTACATCTCTTCAAGAGCTTCCCTGAAATAATCCTCATCTGCTGCAATTGGTTTATTTGACTCAATAGGGTTTACCTCAAGGTCCACAATTTCATCAAAGACAACATGCATTGATTCTTCAATTATCAAGGTTCTTCTATTGAATACTCCATATGCTTTGCTAGTCAAAGAGTATCCTAGGAAAATTGCTTCATCAGATTTTGCATCAAATTTTCCAAGATTATCTTTACCATTATTTAAGACAAAACATTTGCATCCAAATATTTTCAAATGAGATACATTTGGTTTTCTACCATTCAACAGTTCATATGGAGTTAATTTTAGAATTGGCCTAATAAGCATCCTATTTAACACATAACAAGCAGTACTTACTGCATCAGCCCAAAAATATTTTGGCACATTAGATTCATTCATAAGGGTTCTAGCTAATTCTTCTAATGATCTATTTTTCCTTTCAACAACACCGTTTTTTTGAGGAGTTCTAGGTGTAGAAAAGTTATGTGCAATGCCATGTTCTTCACAAAAATTTTCAAAAGATTCATTTTCAAATTCACCACCGTGATCACTTCTCAATGTTTTAATTTTCAAGTCTTTTTCATTTTGAATACGTTTAGCAAAAGATTTAAAGGCTTTGAAAGCTTCACTTTTCAAAGTTAAAAAGAAGGTCCAAGTGACTCTAGTGTAATCATCAACAATTACAAGAGCATAGTAATTTCCACCAAAACTTTTAATTCTAGATGGACCAAACAAGTCCATATGCATAAGTTCTAAAGGTTTTGATGTTGAAATTATGCTTTTGGATGAAAATGAAGATTTTGTTTGTTTACCTTTTTGACATGCAGTGCATAATTTGTCTTTCTCAAATTTCAGTTTAGGTAAACCAATCACAAGATCCTTAGAAATTAACTTATTTAAATGTTGTATATGAATATGTGCAGCTCTTTTATGCCATAGCCAAGGATTTTCTTCTTTAGCAACTAAGCATGTTATACTATGACTAGATGCACTCTCAATATCAATCAAATATATATTATTATGCCTAACACCTTGCAAAGCAATAACAGCAGAATCTTTAAAGTAAACAGTACACTTATCACTTTCAAAGATTACCTTTAGACCTTTGTCACACAACTGACTTATGCTTAAGAGGTTATGCTTGAGGCCTTCAACATATAGGACATCTCTTATGATCAATGTGTTTCCTCCTCCAATGTCTCTGGTACCCATGATTCTACCCTTGTTATTGTCCCCATAAGTCACAAATCCTTTCTTTTTCTTCTCAAGGTGGATGAACCTTTTCTCGTCACCGGTCATGTGTCTTGAGCAACCACTGTCAAGATACCACAATGACTTCTTTGACTTAGTAGGTTCCTCCAAAACAAATTAGCAAGAATTTTAGGTCCCCAATCTAATTATGGGTCCTTGGGGTTAGTTCATGCAAGTGTAAATCATTTCACAATTTTAACCCATGCATATTTACCATTCGGAATACCAAAATGTTTAATGTTGCATTTGTTTGATGTATTTCCATGTTTCATACAGTAAAAACAACAAACATCATTTACTTTATTTTTAACAAAAGTCCCTTTTTCAACCCAAACTCTATGAGTTCTTCTAGTTTTAGACTTTTTGTTTTGATGCAGGTTCCTATTTCTAATATTGCTTCTTTTAAAGTTTGTTTTAACATTCGAGGTTGTCTTGGTTGTCTTTGCAAGTAGGTTTTCAAGTATGTCAATATCAAACATATGACTCTAACAAGACAAGCATTCAACAGGTTCAGCAATAGTGTTTGCATCAGATAATTTTGTTTCTAAAGTACTAACTTTATTTCTTAAGACAACTTCATCATCAAGCAATTTATCATATTTCAATTTCAATTCATTGTGCTCTTTCTTAAACTTTTTATGTGTAGCATCAAGTTTTTTAGATTCATTCATTAGTTCAAAGAAAGCTTTTTGTAAGTCTAATTCACTAGATTCAAAGCTAGAATCACTTACTTGGCTTCCAGTATCTTCTGAGTCAGCCATTAGACAAATATTAGCTTCCTCATCTAAATCGCTTGAGCTTGTTGAACTAGAAGCATTGTCTTCCCAAGCTATGTAAGCTTTCTTTTTCTTTTGAAATTTTCTTTCCTTCTTTTCCTTACTTTTCCTGTTCTTTGGGCATTCAGATTTCATGTGTCCTCTTTCTCCACAACCAAAGCATTTTACACTTGAAGGTGATTCTTGATTTTCTTTTCTTTCTTTGCGGAATTTGTCTTTTCCTTTTGCCTTCATAAACTTGGCAAACTTCTTTATCATAAGGCTCATGTTCTCCTCATCATCAGAATCATCATCTTCAATCCTTTTAGAGCTATTTCCTTTAGAGATATCGGACTTGAAGGCTAGTGTCTTTCTCTTGCCTTGATCCTCTTCAGCAGTTAGTCTCCTCAACTCTAGCTCATGCTCATGAAGCTTTCCAAACACATCGACATCTGAGTGAGGTTCTGAGACTCCAAGATGGCAGTCACCTTTGGTTGCCAAGACCTGTCTAATGATTTTAAAATTTTCACATTTAATTCATCATTATCAAAAGTCTTACCCAACCCAGTCAAGTGGTTCACTATGTGAGTGAAGCGCTTTTGGACATCAGAAATTGTTTCTCCAGGTTGCATTCTGAACATCTCATACTCCTGAATGAGAGTGTTCTTCCTTGCACGTTTCACGTCCTCTGTTCCTTCATGTGTGACTATGAGGACTTCCCACATTTCCTGTGTTGTCTTACACACTGAAATTCTATAGAATTCATCAAGTACAACAGCAGATGAAATAATATTGCGAGCTTTAATATAAAACTGAGCTCGTCTATTTTCTTCAGCAGTCCAATTAAAGTATGGTTTTTCTACCTCTACACCATCAACTATGCTCTTAGGAATATAAGGACCATTTTGTACAGCTTCCCAAATGCCCCTGTCAACAGATCCCATAAAAATTTCCATTCTGACTTTCCAGAACGCATAGTTATCACCAGTAAAAAGTGGTGGTCTGTTAATAGAAGCACCCTCGGCTTATACAAGGTTTTGGTTGTGACCGGCCATTTTCGCAAATTTTGAAAGACTATCAAACAAGCTCTGATACCAATTGTTGGTACCAGGACTGGTATGATTTGAAGAGTAAAGCACAGTGGAATAAAACTTAGAGTAAGCGGAAAGGGTGTTCGGTCACTATTTAAATTAAAATGGTTCGTTTTAGAAAATTAATTTTCTTTCAGAAAATTTATCGAACAGTTGATATGCGTTAAAAACGTAATGAGTGTAGGGATAAGAAAAATCACACAAGTATTTTTATACTGGTTCGATTCAACAGAATCTACGTCCAGTCGTTAATCACTATAAGAAGTGATTAATAGTTCCACTAAAAAGATGTCTCACAAATTACAATAATAGTGAATAAAAACAGATAAATAAACCTTCCTTCGACGAACGAACCGGAAGAAGAACACTCTGCCAACTCGAAGAGAACCGCTCCGGCAATTGACCAACGATTCGCGAGCTTTTCCTATTCACGAGACCAGGCAGAGCACCTTGCTAACTCGAAGAGAGCTTGCTCCGACTATCGACACACGAAACGTGAGCCTCTCCTGTTCACGAGACCAAGCAAGGGAACTTTGAACTATAGCTTCTGAGAACTTCCTCTGACAAACAGTATTCTGCTAAGCTTCTGTTCAGAAAACGTTGTGTTGAATTTCTCAGAATCCCTACATATAGCCATCTACTCTGAATATCAAAGGTCAAGTACCAACTGCCACGAATAATCGATTATTGTAAGTGATAATCGATTAGTCAAGTCCGTTACAGGTTTTTCAAAAAGTGATAATCGATTATATGAGGTGATAATCGATTATTCCTGAATGACTTGTGATAATCGATTATTGCTTCTTGATAATCGATTATTGCAGTACAAAATATGAATTTTACAAAGTTTATAAGACTTTCCTACTACATTTAATTTCTACAAGTTGCTTTTAAATAATTTTAGACTCTTCTTCAACTAAATCTTCTTGCAGCATCATCTTAATAAATGTCTTCAAGATTTACCAATATTCCTTATTGGTAACAGCTTGCATATGCTTAATTTATCAATTGTTGGGTTCTTTACCTTTGCTTAATGCTTCTACAGTTTAACTCATTCGGTAGATGTTGTTTGTCTTTATTGATACGGGGACGTACGGTAATGTCATGAACTAGGGAGAATTCCTTGATTATGTTAATACCACCTAGGGAGGGTAGGACGATCAATTGTATTTGCTTCCGTTCATTATGCATTATTAGTTACTAGGGGAGGCTAGGGATAGCAAACCGGTAATTAGTAATAGGCTCTTTTCACCAAGGGATTGGGTTAAGGGTAGACCAAGAAAGTTTGCATGGCAATATGATAAATAAGCAAAGTAAATAAGAAGAGTAGATATATGAGGGCGGATAAGATGAAATTGTAAACCACAACAACCTCATTCATTCATAGTTTCTCTTCGTCAATTGAATTCCTGCATTTGCATGTTTATTTTTGTTTTGCATTTGGAACCATTAAAATTATTTTCTTTTCTCAAGTCTTAAACGATTAGTTTACACGAAAGATGAGGCCTTAAGAGTCCTCTGAGAAGAACGATATTGGGATTACCATTTATTATTAGATCTGGTACACTTGTCAGGGGTTTAACACCTGGCAAGTGTACCAGATCGTATCAAGTAATAAAAATGGTAAGACTAAGTATCGTTTTCCAAGAGACTCGCGGCACTAAACAATTGTGCTTTTGCTTAACCAATCAAGACTATAACAACAATATTTTGGGTTTTTGAATGCAAAGTGCGAAAAAATAAACATGAATTCAATTTGATCAATTGAGGTTAAACACAAAAGTGAATGGATGATGTTGAAAATATGATATGAATATGTTGTTAGGGTTTAGATTTCACCTAATCACTCTCATGCATAAACGTATTCATCTTCTTCATTAATGTTAATGCAACTTTCTAAATTACCCTAAACCCGATTCCTCGGCAAAGAGAGCCTAATCATAATTATTAGTTTACTATTCCTAGTCTCCCTAGCAATTAATCATGCATTTCAGTGCACAGAAGCTTAAAGCAATTGACCGTCCTATTCCTATTCCTAGGTAATATTGCATAATCAAGAGAATTCCCCTCAGTTCTAGATTTCCCCGTACATTCCCATATCGACAAAATCAATGATCATGACACTAATGAGTTAAACAATGCACGCCTAGAGTATAGAGGAAAAAACTGTATCAAATAATGAATGAAAGCATATATATTCAAGAACAATTCAAATACAAGAGAGTTTAGAGGTTACATCTTCCCCAATAACAAATGAGATTAGTTCTCCATCGTCATGAAGAAGCTAGGTGTACAATGGAATGAAAGAGATAAAAACCCTAGAAAGAGAATAGGAGAGTTGTCAATTCCCCAAATATGCCCCCAAAGGGGTGAAAAATATGTTTCTGTGCCTAAGCCATCAAGAGATACATTCTCTAGGGTGTCTAGGTCTTTAAATAGGACATAAAAATAACAGAAAACAGATCCAAGCCCAAACAGATCATAAAAATTGTAGAAAATATATCAAATCACAATCTGGTTGATTTTTTCTGGATTCTGGTTGACTTTTCTTCACTCTGGTTGACTGGTTGACTTTTCTTGTTGATTGGTTGACTTTTCTGCATTTTGTTTAACTTTTCTGCACTGCAACTCCCTGATACTTCAACCCTTCTTTCAAATCATTCCAAAAACCTACAAAATCAAGGGAATTTAATGATAAAATCATAAAGCAATCCTCAACTCTCTTATTCACAAAACTAAAGCAAAATCATGAGTCCAAACTAGTTTCTATGTCAAAAAGGGTGTATTAAATATCAAAATTAAGTATCAAAATAACGGTTTTTGAACCGTTATCAAAAAGTAAAAAATAAATTAACTTAAGGATATTTTTGGAAAAAAAAAAGTAAATTGGGGAGGTGCATGAAGGGTGTGGTGGTGGAGGGAGAAACACCTATCTTGAAATGCAGCAAACCCCAATTCAACACAAATCCTATACCAATCCAACAGCTCAAAACCAAAGCATACAACGTAGCAGCCAAGCCCATGTGCATAATATGGCAGCAGCGTTTTGGGAAGGTGAAACCAGCCCAATATGTGACCAAAAATAATCAGCCCAAGGTCTAATTCCACTTCAATAAGCCTAATCTGCTGGAAAAAAAATCAGTCCAAAAATTTAAAGAAAGTAAAGGAAATTTAACAAACAAGCAAGGGAATTTTTATCAAAAGATTTTCTAAAAAAAATTAATTCTCTAATTATTAACAAAAACAAAAAATTACCCTTAAAAACCTATTTTTAACTAAAATTCTACAAATCTAAAAATTTAAAGAAAATTCTTAAAACTAACCTAACTCTAGAGAATTAAGAAGAAAAACAAGCTAACCTATACTTCTAAACAAAGAAAAATATGAAAAATTAGGGAGTTATCACACCCCCGCACTTAAACAACTGCCCTCCTAGATAGGGACAAACTAAGACTAAAAAGAAAAACAAATGACTCAATTTACAAAATGAAAAGACTCAACAAATAAAAAGGTACACTAGACTCTATCAAGGACTTCCCTCTTTTTCTCTGTGCTGTTATATGAAAAAATGGTTATGTTATGAAGTCAATAAGAAGTAAAGTTAAAAATTGAGAGGTATATAGTAGGAGTGTTTACCAGGGGGTCGGATACAACATCAACCAAATGTCTAGGTTAGGCGGCGAAGCACTTAAATGCCTGTTCCATAGTGACATACTCCTCTGTAGGCGAAGGAACAAAGGCACCTGGTACGAAAACTTCATCGACCGTGACCTTGACCTCATCTTCTCCTAGCTCCATAACATGCACTATAGTGGTTGCATCATAGACTGTGCCACAAGTGACTAGCATGGTCTCGGTAGGAGAGAGAATATATAGCTGACATGGACGAGTGTTGTCCATATCGTCCCCTCGGGCACCGACGACTGAGAAACTTCTTTTGTCGCTTCTACTTGTCAAATTATAAGTTAGGTTATACAAAAAGTAAATTAATAAACAAAAATAATTATTAAGTTTACTTGTAGGAAACATAACATGTTCCGCTATAGGTGATGGTTGCGGACGCATGCCATGACTCTCACACTGTTGGAACTGGCGCATAACCATTTCAGCAACTTCATCATACAATTATGTCCTAAGCTTCTTTGTAATCTCCTGTGTGATCTCTTTTGTGATGTCCTGCTTCAGCTTTTTTTCATACTCTTTACTTAATCCGTATGAAGATGGACGCGAGGAACACCCAAAGAACTGTCTGATGCATATGTCCATTCCAACAGCACGCACTGTTCTGGGTGCTCAGGTCATCTAATAACAATGGCAAGAATATCCTGACGACCTTCCTGTGTGAATTGACCTTGGCAGCGAAGGAAGCGGCGAGGCACGGAGGCAGCGAAGGTTAGTGGTTTTGTTGTAGGGGGAAGAAAACAAAGGAAGAAGAAAAATAATAGGTTTGGTTTTACTTGTCTGGAAATGTGACCTACAAAAGGGCTACGACCTCGGTTCCAGCAACAACCAAAGCAATAAGAGCTATATTGCCTCAGTTATACAGGCAATCGATGCCTAAAGGTTTAAACCCTCGGTTGGTCCTCGCTTTTGTATGGTAATCTCAGTTAGGTCCGCATATTTGCAATGGTCTCAATTGGGTCATATGTTTTTTGTAAAATTGAGCCAATTTTACCCTAATCGTTAAGTTGTCCCATACAACGTTAACTAATGTTGAAAATATTCAAAAAACTAAATTATAATGAAATATAATTTTTTTGAATTTTTAATTACACAATTACAAAAATTATAGTTATAAATTATTTAATTGAAATTATTTTATAAGAAATTTAATTTAATTACAAAAATAATTAAAATATTGAAATTTATTCATTTAATAATATTAAAAACTTTAATTATTAATTAGATATAATTTTAATTATTTTAAATACATTTAAAACATGATTTAAACATCATGAATGATTTTAATTAATAAAAAAATTTAAAAATAAAAAAAGAAAAAATATGTGGGGAGTCGTCAATCCCCTACAACATCAATTTTTTTATAATTTTTTTTAATGAAAAAAAGGTGTGGTAAAATCGTTTTTGTTCGAAATCGTCTGGAACTCCACGACTTGTCTATTTTCGTAATTTGAAAATTTTTTACCTAGATAATTTATATTTCATATTTGTCTAATTTCGTACAAAAATCGGTATTTTCATTTTTTATACTTTGAGGCAGACAAGTTTTTCTTCACATCTTACTTTTTTAGTACATAGAATATTAAGTTTGTTTTAGTGGACCTCATTTGTTTTTATTGTTTAAATATAGATTTTCTATTTTCTATTTGAAAAGGTTATATATTTTGATTAAACTTATATTTCTTTCCACTTTTATTTTTCCAAATTATTTTATTTTTAAAAAATAATATTTTTATAGATGGTTACAATTATCATGGAATATATATTTTAAATTGTTTCACAGAACGCTAAAATTGATTTTAATATTTTTTTAAAATTTATGATGTTAACCGTTACAACTATTAATAAATATTAAATATAAATTTTAAAATTAAGTTAGAAGCAGTTAAAACAGATTTTTTTAATAATAATTATTTCAACCGTTAGGGATGGCAACGGGTCGGGTCGGGCACGGATAGTTTTAATTGTCATTTAAACGGGTACAATTTCTTTATTTGAAGCTAGGGTTGGCAACAGGTCTGGTCAGGCACGGATAGTGCCTACCCGCAACCCGACCCGACAAAAAAAAAATTCACCTGCTACCTGACCCACTACCCACAGTGATATCCGCTTAAAAAATATCCGCGGATATTTTATAACCCGCGAATATCCGCGGATACCAGCAAATATTTAAAAATATATATTTTTATAAATTATTAAAATAAAATTTCAATAGAATTACAAAAAAATATATAAAATATAATATAAATTAAATTAAATATAAATTAAAATTTAATTTTTGTTTCGGTTGAATTCCTCTGCTGGTCAGTCATCCTTCTTTGCTTTGTTCTCTTTTGATCTTCAATCCTTCCAGGGAATGTCATTTACTCCGATGGGTTGTTGACGTGCAGAAGACACTCTGACGCTCAAGATATAAAAATATCTAAATTTTATTAGGATAGAAGAGGAAGATTGTACCTAGACATCACCAATTGTATATTTATAGAGCTTGTGGCAGGCAAGCTCATTGATTAACCATTAATGCAGTATATTTTTAGGCAATCAAATCCAATAATTAATGTCGTATATTTTGTAAAGAATAAGACAATCTGACCTATTAATTAGTGTAGTATATTTTTAGGCAATCAAACCAAATAATCAATAATCAATACCGTATATTTTGTAAAGAGTGGCCAGGTGACTACCATGCCATTAATGACGCCTTCATCGGAGTTCCTTTCAAAGTTATGGATTTGCTCCATTTTTCGTCGTCCGTTGTGGCATGTTTGGTAGTTATTTAGAGCATCGAGGTTGCTCTTTTTCTTTTCTTTTCTTTTTTTTCCCTAATAAACATATAGGGACTATGTTTCCCTAATTAACATAAACACAAAATAAACTAAATATAATATCTCTAACACTCCCTCAAGCTGGAGCATACAAATTGTACGTACCAAGCTTGTTACTAATATAATCCATAAAGACTTAAAATATCTGCTTCTACACTCGAGAGATACCAAATTGCTAATGATTTGCAAGACGACATAGAAGACAAAATATCAACCCAAAAGACTCCCCCAAGCAACAAATCTGGGAGGTTGCTTCATGTAAATCTCTTCCTGCAAATCGCCCTTGAAGAATGCCACCAGTGGATAAAGAGGTAATTGTTGGAGAGGCACCACGGCTATAAATAAACTAACAACAAACCATCTTTTCCATGAAAAAAGCATATATGGACGGGTCAAACGCAATGGTGAAAAGAGAGGTCAGAAGAGACAGCGGAAGAAGCCATGGATAAATAGGAGAGAGAAACTATAAAAATAAAAATTCTCCAATCTAGGCACCTGAAAAAGGAAAAAGAGCAAAAAAGGAAAAAAAGCAAAAAAGGAAAAAAGAGCAACCTCGATGTTCTAAATAATTACCAAACATGCCACAATGCACGACGAAAAAGGGAGCAAATCCATAACTTTGAAAGGAACTCCGATGAAGGTGTCGTTAATGGCATGGTAATCATCTGGCCGAGACGATCGCCAGCGACATTGGCAGGTGACGGTGGTCGGAGACGGTGGCCGGAGGCGGTGGCCGGAGATGGTGGCCGAAGGCGGTGGCCGGTTGTCCATAAATGACAATTAATTCCTATTGTATACTTCATATACTACAATTTTAATTAAATTTAACCTTGTAAAATATAAATTAATGTTAATTTTAATTAAATTTAACTTGATAAAATAAAAATTAAATTTTTATTTTTATTTTTTGCGGGTATCGAATATCCACGGGTACGGATAGTATAATACCCGCACCCAACCTGTTTATAAGCGGGTATTAAAATACCCGCTATTCGCGGGTTTCGAATAGTAAATATTCGCAGGTATCAACTATCCGTCGCGGATTTTATCCGCGGATATCCGTAGGCGCGAATTTTTTTATCATCCCTATTTGAAGCCGTCTAGCTCTCACTTGTCTATTTTTTTAATTTGAAAAAATTTTACTTATATAATTTATATTTCAAATTTATCCAATTTTGTACAAAAATCTGTATTTTTATTTTTTATACTTTGAGGCAGACAAGCTTTTCTTCTCATCTTGCATTTTTAGTAATATTAAGTCTGTTTTAGTTGACTTCATTTGTTTTTATTGTTTAAATATAGATTTTTTATTTTCTATTTAAAAACGTTATATATTTTGATTAAACTTTTATTTCTTTCCACTTGTATTTTTCCAATTTATTTTATTTTTAAAAAGTAATAATTTTATAAATGGTTACAATTATCAGGAAATATTTTTTTTTTTAAATTATTTCAAAGAACACTAAAACTGATTTTAATATTTCTTTTAAATTTATAATATTAACCGTTACAATCACCAATAAATATTAAATATAATTTTTAAAATTAAGTTAGATTTACAAAGAATTCAAAAAAGCAATAGGATCAGCATTGGGAAAATATTTTTCAATATATCTTTGAATAGCCTTGCTCTTAAAAACTTTTTGAGAGATATCTTCTCCCCTTTCTCCTCTACCTTCCATATGTGGTAAATGAAGAGATCTATTCTTAAAGTATTTTCCCATATATCACCTGGTTCTGGCCAATCTTCGATGCATACTATGTCCTTTCCCGCCTAATCTTAATGAACTAATTTTTGCGTTACTGAATTTCTTTCTCTATAAACATTGATAAGCCTCAGTGAAAATCCAGTGAGAGAAATATTTTTTGTGAAATAAATAAATCCATTTTTGTGAGATATAGTTATTGTGAGATAAATAAATCTATTTTTGTTTGTATAGGTTTTTTTTTCGTCTTTTTTTTATGTATTATGAAGAAGTTTTTGTATGATATAAATCAATTTTTTCACAAATCAAAGATTGATATTTTACTTTTATTTTTTAGAAATCATTTAATGTATTATTATATAAAAAGCTATAAAAAATTATTATTTAAAATAAATATGTTATTATAGGTAATGAAAAAAAAAATTTTAAACATGAAGTTTAAATATTAATATTTTACTTTCTGACTAATAAACAAAATTAAGTTAAAAAGTAGAAGAATATATATATATATATATATATATATATATATATATATATATATACACGAGTAACCTAAGCCCTATTTATAGCTCAACCGTTATTACGTCGTTTCTTTTTGGCCTTTAACAATGCAACCGTTACCGACGTTATAGTTGGTGACGTAAATTAACGTCGAATATTATAGGGTGACGTTAATTGAACTGGTTTACGTCGCATATAAAGGTAAATGACGTAAAGTTAATGTCTTTTATGCTCGTCGACGTTAAAGTATGTCCTGTAGAATAGAACTTGACGTCCAAGTATTTGAATAAATATTTATTTTTAAAGAAAGATTTTTCGTCATATCATCCGGGAAACTGACGTAACATTAACGTCGGCGTTGAAGAATGATGACGTAATATTCACGTTGAAGAGAAAATTTGACATTAATTTTTTAATAAACATTTATATTTAAAGGACTATTTGACGTCTGTTTTAAGGTGATTGATGTAAGGTCAACATCGAACATGTTTACAGTCGACGTTATTATCGTTGAACCGTAGAGATCCTCGCCCAGCGTTTTATTGTTATCGTTATCCACTGCATTATATCAACATCACTTGTTGCTATGATGAAAGTTAATATATATATATATATATATACATATATATATATGTATATATATATACATATATATATATACATATATATATATATATGTATATATATATACATATATATATATATATATATGTATATATATATATATATGTATATATATATATATATATGTATATATATATACATATATATATATGTATATATATATATACATATATATACATATATCTATACATATATATATATATATATATATATATATTAACGTCGGACAGTTTATAATTTGACATTACCTTCAGTGTTTTTTTATTAAATTTCGTTCGTTTTAGCTCATTTAACCAAACCTGAAATACAGAAACCAGTTTTCCAATTCCTAAATGCACAAAATTAATTAATCTAAACCATGTTATCATCAATTCCAATTAAATAGTAAAAGTAAAAGACGTTAATGCTATCATCAAAACTTAAAAGAACCCACTTTTCCATTCATCTATTCACAGTATTCATCTATTCTCAGTATTCATCTATTCTCAATAATCTATTCACAGTATACATGTATTCACAGTTAAAAAGCTGCACAAGTAAGCAAATGATACTATCATGAAAGGAAAAACCTAAAACTATAGGTATTTAAAATGTTTATTCAAATATCCTGCCATGCCTCTCTTATCGTCTTTATTAGTGCATTGGGCAATGCAGAAGTAGTGTTGAATTGTTGCAAAATCAAGGAAGGAAACTTTGCAATTATATTCATTTTAATGTCAAAAGTTTATTGATATTTTAAAGATTTTCAAATGTAAATTTCTACCTCAGTCCAATCTCCTCTTATTCCTTCTCGGATGATTGTCTTCATCCATGACATGATGTAGTAGCCACATGCCCAGGAATCATTCTTCTTATTACACTAAACATGTGAAAGAACCTAGTCAAATGTAATGGTTTAAAATTGACTACGAAAATTAATGGTTAAAGATCAATGAATTCCAACCTTCGGATATATAATCTCAATTTGTTGTCCTCTGGTCCTAGTCAGAACTCTAAACAAATTTGAAAAACTTGAAACATTAGAAACATAAGTTAATATATTGATATCATAATGAATTGATAAGAATGAATGTAATACTTACCTATTTCTCCCACATGCCTTCGTTGTGATCACATCGAGTTGCATGTATTTCATCGGTTACATCATCGACCTTATTTTCAATGGTTCTCGATGAGAAGGAGCTTGTCTCAAGTATATCTAGAGAGTCTTCATCATCAGATGTGTGCATGGCTCTTCCTTCCAATACCACTGACCATTTATGATTCACTGGGTCAGTGACGTAGAATATTTGTCTTGCTTGACTAGCCATAATAAATGGTTCATCCGTGTAACTCATTTTGTTAAGATCCACCAAAGTGAATCCGAGGTCTTCTATCACGACACCAGATTTACTATCAACTCATTTAGACTTGAAAACTGGAACTTTAAAAGTGACGTAATCAATTTCCCAAATTTCTTGTATTATTCCAAAATAACTTATTGATGTTGTAATTGGATTTTTATCCTTGGAACTGAAAAAGTGTACAGCCTCAGCTTGTAGAGTAACTCCACTATTTTGAACTCTACTTTTATCGTCTTCCTCCTTTGAATAGAACAAGTAATTGTTTATGTAATAGCCGCCGAAAGTGATCACATTAGTGTTAGGTCCATGAGCTAGTCTCAATAGATTTTCATAAACATTCGGAGTGGCATAAATCTTTTTCTTAAACCAAGCTAAAAAGGATTTGTTATGTTCATTAAGTGTCCACTTTTCACTCATACGTGGATGTGCTGACTTAATTTCATCAATGTGCTATGAAATGTAAGCAATAACATCCTATGTGTTGTTTAAAATGTACAAATGAGCTTGATTAACTTCTTGTCCACCAACACTTTCAATCCTTACTCCTCGAACTCCCTTTCCTTCACGTTTGTGTTCATGTACTATTTTGTTTGGAAGTCCTATTGGTTCACAACTTGGCATATAACTTGAGCAGAATTCAATGGCTTCCTTTGAAATGTAGCGCTCTATAATCGAAGCCTCCAGTCTCAATTGATTCTTAACATATCCCTTTAAGATCTTCATGTATCTTTCAACCGGGTACATCCACCTCAAGAAAACCGGCCCACATATTCGAATTTCTCCCACTAGATGGACAATCAAATGAACCATGATATCAAAAAATGAGGGTGGGAAATACATTTCCAATTGGCACAAAAGTATGATGGCCTCATTTGCAAATCATCTAACTGTCGAGGATCAACAACTTTCTTGCAAATGGCATTGAAAAACAAACTCAAACGTGTGAGAATACCTCTCACAGAGACAGGTAATATGGCACGAATAGCTACTGGTAAAAGTTGTTGCATTAAGACATGACAATCGTGGGACTTTAAACCAACTAAATTTAAATCTTTCATAGAAACAAGGCTACTAATATTCGACGAATAACCTTATGGAACCTTCAAACCATGTAAACATTGACAAAAAAATTGTTTTTCTTTTTTTGAAAGAGTATGACAAGCTGGAGGAAGATAGGTGCGTCTTCCTATGGACTGCGGATGTAACTCAGAACGGATTCCCATGTCAACCAAGTCTTGTCGTGCTTTCACTCCATCTTTTGTTTTTCCTTTAACGTTTAGTAAAGTCCCAACAACACTATCACATACATTTTTTTCAACATGCATCACGTCTATGCAATTTCGCACATCAAGTTTACACCAATATGGAAGATTAAAGAATATTTATCGCTTTTTCCAAATGTTTTTCTCAAGGGTCGTTTTTTTTTTCCGAAGACAACATCAATGTTCCTCACCTGGTTGTATACTTCTTCCCCATTACGTGGTCTGCTCACTACATCATCTTCAGGACTTCCATTAAACGCTTTCTTCAATCTACGGTAAGGGTGATTTCGAGGAAGGAATCTTCGGTGTCTTGTGTACACAGTTTTCTGCCCATGCTTCAGTTCAAGATAACTAGTATTTTCTTCACAAATCGGACATGCAAAATGACCTTTAACACTGTAACCGCTCAAGTTCCCATAGGCTGGGAAATCATTTATGGTACAAAACAACATTGCACGCAAACGGAAGTTTTCTTTTGAATATGAATCGAAGACCTCGACGCCCTCTTCCCACAACATTTTTAAATCGTCAATTAAGGGTTTCAGATAAACATCAATGTCATTTCCAGGTTGTCTAGGACCCGATATCATCATCGACAACATCATGTATTTTCTCTTCATGCACAACATAGGAGATATATTGTATATCATCAAAATAACTGGCCATGAACTATGTTTGCTACTTAAGTTGCCATAAGGATTCATACCATCACTAGCAAGTGCAAGTCTTAAGTTTCTTGGCTCTACACTAAATTCGGGAAATATGACATCAATGTTTTTCCATTATGGGGAATCAGCTGGGTGTCGAAGAAGATTATCGCATTTTCTTCCATCAACGTGCCACATAAGATTCTTCGCATCTTCTTTAAGAGAAAACAATCGTTTCAACCTCGGTACTATAGGTAAATACCACACGACCTTAGTCGGTGGACCTTCATTATGTTCATCGTTATTTCCATCAAGTTTCTTCTTAAATCGTGACGAACCACACGTCGGACACACCTTCATTGAAGCATATTGATCTTTATACAATACACAGTCATTGGGACATGCATGTATCTTTTGGTATTCCAAACCCATTGGACATAGAATTTTCTTCGCATCGTAATTACGTATAGGTAACGTGTTATTTTCTGGAAGCATGTCCTTCAGTAATTCCAACAATTACGTGAAACTTTTATCAGTCCATCTGTTTCTTGCTTTCAAACAAAAAAAATTCAAAGTAGCTGATAACCTTGTAAAATTGATGCATCCTGGATACAACTCTTGCTCTGAATGATTCTTAAAACTATCGTATAAATGAGCTTTTCCAAAATTTTCTTCTCCAACGTCACGTACCATTTCGTCTAAATGATCACTCATCGATTCTTCGACATAATCCGAACCTCTTAAAGTTGTTGGCTTATATAATACTTCCCCATGCCAAGTCCAAACTGTATAACTTCTCATTATTCCATAGATGAACAGATGATCACAGATGTTGTCCAAGTCTTCACGTATTTGATTGAGACAACGAACACAAGGGCAAAAATATGCTCTCGGTCATACTCTTCACTAATACGACGCTCACGAATCCAGCTTCGATCCATACTCTAGGACTCTAAAAGAAAATAATCTACGGAAAAAATAAAAACTAACTTACGTAGACGTAGAGAACAAAAAATAAATATCTATCATGGAAATGGTGTCATTGGAAAAGATGATGAAGTTTGCTGACCACGTACGAAAAATAGCCTAAAGGTAAACGAAAAACAATCGGTCAACCATACAAATGTGAACCAAATGACATTGAAACAACTTCAAAATAACCTTCTTTCTTTATCGCAGTCGTCCGCGAAGATGAAAGTTCAAGCAGAAATGGAAGCGCGAACGAACAGTGAGACCGTGTTATGTTTTTAATTCAATAAATAAATTCCACGTTGCATACATTAAAAATTTGACATTATATATAAATATAACGTCCAACACCAAATAATTGACGGTTTTCCTTAAAACATTAGCGCCAATAGAACGTCGAATATGAGGAAAATCGACGTTTTCTCTTAATTAGCCGCCAATATTAGAAAGTACCGTACTTTTGTACCTCTTTTCTTTTCACCCCTCCCATAGAACGTCGAAGGCTGCGGGCTGGGGCGTGAAGGGAATTCAAGTGGTTGGGAGCATTAATGGTGTGCTTAATAGAACGTCAAATTCCATGAGGCTTTGATGTTTTTTTCCTCCGCCAATTTCAAAATTTGGCACTCTCTTTTCTTTAAAATCATACATGAAATCTTTTCTTTTTAATTCTTCCTTAATCGATTCAAGTTAGCAGTGATCAGTTTTTAAAAGGTTGACAACGATAAAAATTCAAAAAAAAAACTTAGAACTTTTATTTGGTAAAATCAAATAAATTACTTTCAAAAATTTAATAGTTATAATCAGTAATTAGTATAAATGATTAAGCTTTAAAAAATATCATGATTAACATTATTAGAAAAAACATCCCTTGCATGCATTATTCCCTTGCTTTTTAGTATTTTAGTAAACATGTATCAATATCCAGCCATGTTGTCATTAATGTCACTATAAATAATCAATAAAAACTCATTTGCATTTCTTAATTTATAACGCTTGGAATCGATTTTTTATTACTTCGAATATATTATATTAACGTACCAAAATTGAAAGAGGAATTATATGAATATAGAGGGCACATCAAACTTTTTAACTTCGATCCCTCTAAATGTCACCTTCTTCGCGGGTGATAGAAAAGTAGACATTTTTGGGTTGCGGGAAGTCATTTTGATATTCCCCGAAATATTTTAACGTCAATTTTTTATGGTCTCCGACGTTAGTACATAATTACTTTATCGACGTTTTCCAATGACCCTTGACCGAAATCTGTGAATCATATAGTGTCTCTGAAAATGGCTTTTTCATCTCATCTCTCAAGAATAGAGAAAGCAAATAGCATGGCTACTTTTAGAGAAGCTAATGTAAATGGTTGGATAAGCGATGATGATTCTCGACGGAGATTTACTGATGGGAGTCCTAAAGTTGTTGTCTCACCAAAGTATTTTGACCTGAGATTATTTGGAAGGGAAAACTTTAAATTTCCCGAATGGATTGAGACTCAAAACCTGTCAACTTTGGTGCAAATGAACGGAGACTGGTACCCTGATCTTGTTAGAGTATTCTACCATCACTTAAAAATTATCAATAGTGACATCTGCTCAAGAGTTAAAGGCACTGACATTTTAATTAACAATGATGTCTGGCAACAGACCACTAGATTAAAGGCCGAAGGAATCTCTTCTCATCTACCAAACTCTAAAGTAAATCGTTGGTTAAAGAAAAAGGATCTCTACAGAGGGTGGCTCAGACTTTCGGTGAGTCAATCAAGAGAAAATATTTTTTTGCATGAAGACCTCAAAATTGAAGAAATGGTTTTAGCAAATATACTAGCATGGGTGATGTTGATATTGTTGACAACACAAACTCTATATCTATCTTGTTTTTGATAATGACAACACTTTGCTTAATAACTGGATTATTGTTGTTGTGACACATGTTCATATGTTACTTTAACTGTGATATCTGTTGAACATGTTTGATACATTGTGATGTATGTTCCTATGATTGATTGATTGATATATTATGTTGGAACATGATTACCTGATTGTGTGGATGAAAATTACAGTGTTATATGTTTTGTTGCACAAAAGGTTTTATGAAAAATCACAAGCACTTTTATGAACTTATAATTGTGTGAGAAAGTGTCAGTACAGTCGACTACATTATTAATGGATTCGACTATGCTAAAACCTTTGTACAAATTTTGAGAATCAGTGCTTAGTGATATTTTGAGTTGAAAAGAATTTCAAAGTGTTTTGACTTGTGTCAGTCGACTATGTCTTGACTATATTCGACTGTATCTATTGTTGGTTTTGAAATTTTGTTTGAATACGCGCTACAACTGCTATATTTTCAAAAGTTAGTTAAGCATTGATGACTGGGTCAACTGCATTGAATGATTCTGTTATTTGTTGACCGGAGCGTGCTTTGTTGACTATTATGTTATAATTGTAATAATACAGTCGACTGTATTAGTAGCGTATTCGACTGAGCATCTAACAGTTAAACAGAAAACTATAAATTGTCTGAAGACAATTTTGTAACGGACTTTTGATGATCTAACATTTTCAGTTTCTGATTTCAGATAGCTCTTTGGTCCAAGAATTCTCCAAGAAGACCGTGGTGATCTTTCTTGAACGAGATTCAGAAAGGAGATTTGATGTGCAGCAACTGCTGATGATATTTGCACAAGAAAGGTGTTGTTGAGTTGATCTTTGTGGGCTTGGCATCCTGTTAAAGACTGCTACTTTGTTGTAGGCTTGGCATCCTGTGAAGACTGCTGTGTTGATAGGCTTGGCATCTTGTGAAGAGTGCTGGTTACACGTTGAGGATTGTTCGACGTGGGTTCAGATTGCAGAAGAGGGGATTCTTACTGCAAGTCTGGTTTTGTATTGCAGCTATATTTGGTTATGGGTTAGAGAGGAGATTTATATTTTTGCGTGTGGCTTCTATAAATTCCTTGTTGTAAAAACCGCAACCATTATAGTGCATTTGCTTCCTGGGTTGGAAGGACACTGGATGTAGGCATTGTTGGCCTAACCAGTATAAAAACCAGTGTTTGATTTTCTCTATCCCTGCACTCTTTAATTACAGTCGACTACCTCTGTAACGCAATCAACTACGTTTTTTTGCTGCATACATTTTTCTTATTTCCTGCATTTTAAGAAACTTTGAAAAGAATTAATTTTTTACTACAAGATTGCGAAAAGATTACAGTTTTGAAACATCACCAATTCACCCTCCCCCCCTTCTTGGTGTTTAAAGAAGCCTACCTGTTTTCCTAACAGATGATTCTACCAGGACGATTGATGCAAGATGAAATGACCACGGAGGATGTGTTTCTTTTGCATGCTATCAAGAATGACATACCCACCAACTGGGTGGAGGTGTTAAAAGATCACATGACTAAAGCTGCTCGCAGCAATGCTCACTATCTACCTTATGTTGTTCTCATAAGCAATATACTTGTTATTCAAGGAGTGAGGACCTATGGAGAAATGAAACATTCATGTACCTACACAAATGTCATAAATCGTAACACCCTTGTGTCATTTGGACTAGTAAGGACATTAAAAGGATGGTGCTTTAGAGGCGAAGAGAATCCGATGTACTGTTTTGGAAGCACCTCTGTTACATGTGGACAAAGATCTGATAATGCCTCCAACAACAACAGTGAAGATCTCTGAGCTGATCCGCTTCAGTTAATTGTTAACAAGCTCAATCAGCTCGAGACAAAGGTTGATCGTATTCTGCAACATGGGAAGGATGAAGACACGTCTGAAGATGACTCTATGGATTTAGTTGAAGAAGGATAGGAATAAAAATACACCCCATCTTGTGTTTTATGTCTCTTGTTGTGTCTTGTTTGTTTTTGTTCTTAATTGTCTTTTGATAATGGCTTAGACTGCCATTTTGTCTGGTCTTTTGCAGTAGTTATTTGTTTGTAATATTGTTTTGAAATATAAATGAAATCAGTTAGTGTTGGTTTTAATCCAGTCGCTTTACATTTCATGATTGAATCTATGTTAATCAATTTTAATCGATTGTATAATTGTTGAAGTTGATCATGCACGTGCTAACTATTACATGACTTCTTTTGATATGAGGAGATTCGACGTTTTGACTGAATTATAATTTTTTAATTCTTGAATTAAAAAAAATTAAGTATACAGGGGGAAAACAGAGGTTTAAGTAAGGGAAAAGTTGGAAATTAAACCTAAAATTAAGTGTTGAAAGCCTCATTCTCATTTACATTGTGAAATTAAATAGTCAGGTGCTACAGCAACACATACTTGAATTGAACATACAATTAAAAAAGAAAAAACATTTTAGGGAGAACAAACATTTCAGCAAATAACATGCTGCCACATCACCACCTTGACACGTCATCATAATATTCTCCAACAATTTGAAACCCTAATTCCAAACCCAACACTAGGGCGCCGTCTGCAACCGTCGCACCACCAGCAAGCACCTTGTCGCCGCACCATCGCATCAGGCCAACACCCACCTTCCACAGAACAATCCCAAATCACCATTGAACCTCCACCGCAAGCCTCTTCGCCAAAGCGTCGCTGCCTTCGTTCTCATCCAAACTCCATGGACGTCGCACCTCCGTCATCAATCTCGCACAACGATGGAAGTTTGCTGCTTCGCACAACCTACAAACCAAAAACCAGAATCGCACCACCCAGAAAAACCCCTAAATCGGGCTACAACAAAAAAATCCTTGCCATCCCTGCAGCCCACACAGTGCGACACAACTAAAGGATTCTCCAAGGCAAATGCCTCGACAAAACGCTCGACCTGGTGCATGAGGGGTTGAGTGTGGTGCCAGACGAAGACGTGGAGACCGAACGGCAACGCATGCTAGCTTCTTGGATGTTTGCGGCAAGGAGGATACACAGACGGTCAGGATCGAGGTTGGGTTATAAGAGAAAGAGGTAGTTGATGATTGCGATACTGATAATGGAGACTCCGATGAACTCAAGACACTCGTAAGAAACACCTTGGGTGAAGATGAACCTGTGAAGCTTCTTCGAGAAGCTTCCGGTATTTGAATATATGGCGTAAGATTCTCTCTACCTCAGCCACTTATGCTACAAATTCAAAAAGCAGAATCTTCTAGAAGAAGCTCTCACTCGGTCATCTTCACCGAAGTTGTTTCTTACGAGCGTCTTGAGTTAATCGGAGACCCCATTATCTGGAGACTCCGATGAATTCAAGACCCTCGTAAGAAACACCTTCGGTGAAGACGAACTTGAGAGAGCTTCTTCAAGAAGCTTCCGGTATTTGAATATGTGGCATAAGATTCTCTCTACCTCATCCACTTATGCCACAGACTCAAAAACCGGAAACCTCTAGAAGAAGCTCCAACTCATTCATCTTCACCGAAGGTGTTTCTTATGAGCGTCTTGAGTTCATCGGAGTCCCCATTATCAGTGTCGCAATCACCCCCTTAAATTCTGAATCTATTTACAAAGTTGACATCGAATGTTGAGTACCCTCGATGCACTGGCATTACTGACATCAAGTGTACTGGACTTTTAATCTTACGTCGAACGTTAAGGATATTCGACGTTTTATTTTTAAAGAGAAATAAAATATTATTTTAAAATATAATATCAAGATGTGTAAATTTATCTTGTACATTTATTTCGAAACCAGTGAACAATTTTAATTTTGTTTTTAAAACCATTGAACCCTTCCATGGTTTTCCAAACCCATTGAACGGCAATGGCTAAAAATAAGCTTCCCTATCTTTCCCTTTCTTTCATGCTTTCCCAGATCAATGCATCATTATTTTTCTCACATCATAAACCAAACCAATCTTTATATGTAACTATGCAAAATGTAAACTTGCAAATCAATCAAATATGTAATAATACCTGGGATTTGCGGTGATGTAATAATGAAATATGTAATAATACCTGATCATTCACACGCTAACTGTTACATGACTTCTTTTGATATGAGGAAATTCGACGTTTTGACTGAATTATAATTTTTTTAATTCTTGAATTAAACAAATGAAGTATACAGGGTGAAAACCGATGTTTAAGTAAGGGCAAAGTTGGAAATTAAACCTGAAATTAAGTGTTGAAATCCTCGTTCTCATTTACATTGCGAAATTAAATAGTCAGGTGCCACACCAACACATACTTGAACATAAAATTAAAAAAGAAAAAACATTTTAGGAAAAAAAACATTTTAGCCAATGTTGCCACATGACCACCTTGACACGTCATCATCATCTTCTCCAACAATCACCTTGCAACCACCAGCAACCACCTTACTGTTGCACCATCGCATCAGACCAACCCCACCTTCCACGGAACAATCCCAAATTGTTGTTGAACCTCCACCATAAGCCTCTTCGCCAAAGCGTCGTTGCCTTCGTTCTCATCCAAACTCCATGGACGCCGCACCTCCGTTATCAATCTCGCACAACCATGGAAGCTTGCTCCTTTGCACAACCTGCAAACAGAAAACCCAGAATAACACCACCCAAATAAAACCCCAAATCGGCCTACAACAGAAAAATCCTTGCCATCCCTGCAGCCCACACTGTGCGACACAACGGAAGGATTCTCCAAGGCAACTACCTCGACAAAACGCTCGACCTGGTCCATGGGCGGCTGAGCGTGGTGGCGGACAAAGACGTGAAGACCGAACGACAATGCGTGCCAGCTTCTTGGTAGTGATGTTCGTGGCATGGAGGATAGACAGACGACCAGGATCGAGGTTGGGGTATACGAGAAAAATGTAGTTGTTGATTGCGAGACTGATAATGGAGACTCCGATGAACTTAAGACGCTCGTAAGATACACCTTTGCTGAAGATGAACTTGAGAGATTCTTCTAGAAGCTTCCGGTATTTGAATCTGTGGCATAAGATTCTCTCTCTACCTCAACCACTTTTGCCACAGATTCAAAAACCTAAATTTCAAGAAGAAGCTCTCAAGATCATTTTCATCAAAGGTGTGTTTCTTAGGAGCGTCTTGAGTTCACGGGGTCCCTATTATCAGTCTCGCAATCAACCACTTAAAATCAGAATCTATTTAGAAAGTTTGACGTCTAATGTTTAGTACCCTCGATGCAATGACCTGGAGTTATTCATTATAGACATCTAGTTAGCAGTGTACTAAAATTTGGATTTTTTAAGTGTACTAAAATTTGGATTTTTAACTAGTGATCAGTTAAGATTATGTCGAATTTGTATGATATTCGACGTTTTAGGGTTCTAGTATGACGTCGAATACTAAGGATATTCGACGTTTTACTTTTAAAGAGAAATAAAATATTATTTTAAAATATAATATCAAGGTGTGTAAATTTATCTTGTAATAATTACATGGAAATAAAATATAAAAAGATTTGTTGGTGAAATTTAAAGAGAATAAAACTTTATTTCTTTAATATTATTTAAATTTCATATTAAACTTAATTATAATAATAATTTATGAGAACATCTACAGAAGACAGATAGCTAACAAGACTCCAATCACACTTCTGAGGCTGCTAGATCCCTATTCTTATTCATGTGAATCCACAGAGTCGTCTTCAGACCTATCTTCTTCATTGCAGTGATGTATAATGCGATCAATTTTTACCTCAAGCAGATTAAGCTTGTCAACAATGTTCTGAAGATGATTCGTGGCAAGATCTATGCAGCTGCTGTCAGAATATGCGATCTTTCTTTGCTCACTTGTGACAGAGGTTCTTCCATAAAGATATAATAGATTTTCTTCTCCTTTAAAGCACCATCCTTTTAAAGTCCTTGTTAATCCAAATGAGATCAGAGTATTTTGGTTAATCTCATTTCTGCAGTTGCATGGAAACCTCCTTTCACCATCAGTGTTCACACCTTGATTTTCAAGAATTCTGTTGTGTAATACTGCATAGGGTAGATGAAGAGACTTTTTCATAGTACTTTCAATCATATGTTCCTTTAGCACATCCACCCAATTCATTGGAATATCATTCTTAAGAGCATACAGCAAGTAGATATCTTCAGCTGTCATATTTGGTTTAGGGATTCTTGCAGGTAGAATCACAAAGGCAAGTATACGAGCCATTATTCTTTCTTCCATCCTTAGTCCTTCATGAGCAAGGTGTTTTTCAAGCAACTTCGATAACCTTGTATCGTCATCAAAATATCTTAGCCACACTTTGTAGACATCTCTCATCTTCAACAACGAATTTATCGAGTTAAGTAGATGAGATGATACACCCTCAGCTTTTAAACCGACAGCATGCAGCCATGTATCGTTGTCAATCACAATGTCAACCCCCTTTACTCTAGAGTGAACATCACCGTTTACCAGTTTCAGGTTGTGGTAGAACACTTTCAAAGGATCACGATACTAGTATCCTTTTAGTTGAACCAAGAATGATAGTTCTTGAGACTTCAACCAACCAGGAAACATAAACCCTTCTCTTTCAAATAAGCTCAAATCAAGATACTGTTAGGAAACAGGTAGGCTTTGTTTTACACCAAGAGGGGGTGAATTGGTATTAGTTCAAAAACAAAATATTTTCGCAATCTTTATACAAAAGTATAAAGCTTTTGATCTTTCCTTGAAATGCAAGTAATGAAAATTCAATGCAGCGGAAAAACGCAGTAGACTGTTAAACAGATATAGTCGACTGGAAATAAAGAGTGCAGGGATAGAGAAAATCAAACACTACTTTTTATACTGGTTCGGCCAACAATGCCTACATCTAGTGTCCTTCCAACCCAGGAAGCAAATGCATTATAATGGTTGCGGTTTTTATAACAAGGAATTTATAGAAGCACCACATAAAAATATAAATCTCCTCTCTAACCCAAAACCAAAATATAGCTGCACAAAAAAACCAGAATTGTAGCAAGAATCCCCTCTTCTGCAACCTGAACCCACGTCGAATAATCCTCAACGTGTAACCAGCACTCTTCACAGGATGCCAAGCCTATCCCAGCAGACTTCACAGGCTGCCAAGCCTTACACAGCAGACTTCACAGGTTGCCAAGCCTTCAATCAAACGCAGCAGTCTTCACAGGATGCCAAGCCTTCAAGATCAATCAAAAAGCACCTTCTTTGTGCATAGTATGATCAAGCAGTCAGCGCAATTGACTCCTCCCTTTGAATCTCTCTCAAGTAAGATCACCACCGTCTTCTTGGAGAATTCTTGGAGCTTCTAAAGCAGAGAATTCAATCTGAAACAGGAAAATGAAAAATTCGGATCATCAAAAGTCCCAGAACAATTTGTGTTCTGTCTATTTATAGTTTTCTGTTATATCATATTGCTTCTCAGTCGAATAGCCTACTAATACAGTCGACTGTATTAAAACAGTTATAACAGACAGTCAACACAAAGGCTCCTCATTCAACAAAATCAACACAGATTTATTATAGTTGACCAAGTCACACAAGCTCAACTAACTTTAGAAAAATATAGCCGTTGGAGCGTGTAGGCTTAACAGAATTCCAAACAGATCAGTAACACAGTCGAATATGTGATTTACAATATCGACTGCCACATGAGAAACACTTTGAAATTCCTTTCAACTCAAAATCTCACATAGCACAGTTTCACAAATCCTGTACAAAGATTTTAGCATAGTCGAATCCATCATGAGTGTATTCGACTGGACTAGAACTTTGTCACAACAAATATAAGTTCATAAAGGTGCTTGTGATCTTTTTCTTTCAGAAATGTGCAGTTATCAAAAACATTTTATCTCACATTTCAAAACAAGCATGTTCCACAAAAATATCACATAATCAATCATGGGAACATACATTGCAGTTCAACAAAACATGTTCAGCAGATATGTCAAATAGTTCAGAACAAGAACATGTAATACTGGAACTTATGTACTGTTATTAAGCACTGTGTTGTCATCATCAAAAACCAGTTTGATATAGAGTTTGTGTTGTCAACAATCTCAGCAGATACTTCGGAGTGACAACAATTTTGATTCTTCCATGGATGAACCTTTCTCTAACTCCATCGTCACTGATCCATCCTATAGGACTAGTACTTCTCTCAGCCGATGTGGAGATTTTGGTGAGATTAGAAGAGGATGCAACCATTTAGCAAAGATAAGCAGCCTAGGGTTTTGCTTTCAGCAAGTGTGATTTTGATTCATTGCAAGTTATCATCACATATTTAAAGGGCGCGAACAAACCAAGCAAAGACTCATTTTAAAAATTCGAATTCAAAAAATCGTTTAACATTTTTTTTAAATTTTGTTTTAAATTAAAATTAATAAAACTAAAATTAAAAATAAATATAATAATATTAATAAATATAATAATAATAATAATAATGTAAAATTTTATTTAATATAGTGTAACGTATTAAATAATATTAAAAATAAATTAATTATTTGTTAATTTTAGTTTGAAAGAAAAAATTTAAAAATAGGTTAAAAGTTAATATATTAAACGGTTTTTGAAAACCGTTTAAGCTTTCAAAGAAAATCGTTTAAGCTCTCAGCGATTTTTCAAAATGGTTAAAGTCTTAAATGGTTTTCCCAGAAACCGAATTTTAATCTTTTATAAATCCGTGCTATCCATGTAAGTATGAACTACAGTGTGCTATCTACGTAAATTTAAAATAATACTTTGTTATATAAGAAAGCAAATCAAAACATTTAATATTACGCAGATAGCATACTGTGCTTTATATTTACGTAGGTAGCACACTTTTTTTTTAAGCTGAGAATTCGGTATGTGGAAAACCGAATTCTAAGTTATATTTTCTTTTTTTATTTCTAATCTTAGGTTACAATTCAATTTCTAGGAAACCGAATTCTGAGTTATATCTTTTTTATATCTTAGATTGTTTAGTTTATTTTGATGGAATTTTTTATTATTTTTATAATAATTATTAAATTAATAATAAAAATAATAAAACTAAAAGTAATAATAAAATAATAATAATAATAATAAATAACTAATATAAAATGTTATCTAATATATTATAAAATATTAATTTAATAATTATTATAAAAATAATAAAATTTATTAAATTTCATCAAAATAAGCTAAACAATCTAAGATATAAAAAAGATATACCTCAGAATTCGATTTCCCAGAAATTGAATTGTAACCTAAGATTAGAAAAAAAAAGAGTTTTATAAAATCGAGAAAATTCCAAAAAAAAATCGAGAATTGAGTTATAGTTATACATCACAATACTTAAAATAATAATAAATATTATTATATTATTATATTTTATAAGTTTTGTGAAAACATCTAAATTAAATTTTTTCATATAATAAATATATTTTTTTATTAGATTCAACAACATTCCCAAACCTTATATTTCTTCCTCTCCTTTTAAAAGTTTTATGATTAAGATAGGTATGATAAAACATAAATCAAGTCTTCAATGTATCTTTCTAGGTATGTGTTAATTTTAGGATAAAGATAAGTATGATTATACTAAAAAACGTTTATTCATTACAAAAAATAATACTTTAAATTTAAATAAAAATTAAGTTGAGTGATAAATTGAAGGTTAGGATAGATTATTGTGGACAAAAACTAAGATATGTCAGTTTAGAAAATAAGATTGAGACAAACAACTAAGATGCATCAAACCAAGCCAAAGATCGAGAAGAGTCAGCGTGTATCAAGAATAGTCGAGGTCTATCGAAGTCCAAAACTCGTCGTGGATTACATGTCAAGACAAACCGATCTGGGGAAAATTAAGACATAATGGGTTGGGTCGAAGATTAAGCAGGTTAAGTTTGACTAACAGTTGAGACTAGTTGACCCTAAAATGAATGTTGGGATGTTTGTTTCACACTAAAAATCAAGACAGACTGACATATGTAGCCACTTTGGAAGTCATAATATGGATTTTCATTTTTGAGATATGAATCTCTTGGTCATTGGTTTAGAACTCTGATTCTTATAAAGATTATTAATATATTATTAATAGTTATAATAAGTTATTAATATAAATGATTATGATATTAAAAAAATACTATGATTAATTAACATTATTAGAAAAACAAATTTGAACTCTCTCGTGCATTATTTATATGCTTTATAATA
This sequence comes from Vigna reflexopilosa, assembly GCA_027742785.1. NCBI lineage: Eukaryota > Viridiplantae > Streptophyta > Magnoliopsida > Fabales > Fabaceae > Vigna > Vigna reflexopilosa. Next base: position 18,638,422 of record CM050928.1, on the reverse strand, counting down.
TTTAAAAAAACGTGTGATCAATATCCAGCCACGTTGTCACTAATGTCACCAGGTCATAATCATTTAAATACATTTCTTAATTTATAACGTTTTGAATCGATTCTTTATTATTTAGAATCGATTATATTAACTTAGCAAAATTGAAAGTGGAAAAATATAAATATAGAGGGGCACATCAGAGTTTTTAACTTCGATCCCTCCAAATCTCACCTAGGTAATTGAAAAGTACACAATTTAAGGAGGGCGGCATGTCAATTTGTTATTAATCAAACGACATGTATTACTTTACAAAATGTTTTTATTTATATTATAGAAATGGTTAACATATCTTACAGAAAGGGAAATGCTTAGGAAAAAGAAATATGGTTCACAGTATGTTTAATGTTAAAACAATTTTAGGATCTAAAATAATTATATAAAAAAGTTGTTGCACTTCATTATTCTACATTTTAAATGAATCGTTTTTTAAATATTCTTGGGTTTATCCTCTACCATTAGATGCAGAGCTATTTCATTTCCTATGTAGTTCACATTGCACATTGAGTCCATGTGATGTCTTCTTCAACTAGAAGCCAAAGGTCTTGCACTTTTTATTCTTCTTTTATTTTTCTTTCAATCAAATGTCGAAGCCTGTGGGGGCATAGACATTAAGGGCATCGACGTGAGGGGCATTGGAGTGGTTGGGAGCATTAATTGTGTTAGAGATTGGGGTCTGAACAATCTGAATCTTGTTCCATTAAGTCATCTGGACTTTGATCTTCTTCGGTCGCTCAAATATTTTTTCTTTTTTCTTTTAAACACTAACTTTAACGCCCTAGTCCACTTGGGTTTTGCGACGTAGTTTTCGTCAATTATGAGTATCCAAAGAGATTTTTTACAATTATTATCAGTATCCAAAGAGATTTTTAACTTTTTCACTAAATGATGTTTGAACGTTGATCCATCTTTTATTATATTTTTTTTTCTTTTAAACTCTCACTTTAACGTCCTAGTCCCATGGTTCTTTGACGTAGTTTTCGTCAATTATCAGTACCGAAAGAGATTTTCAACAATTATTATCAGTATCCAAAGATATTTTGAACTTTTCCACTGAAAGATGTTTTAACATCGATCAATTTTTATTATTCTTTGTTTTTTCTTTTAAACTCTCACTTTAACGTCATAGACTCAAGATATGAGACGTAGTTTTTTTCAGAAGCAATTATTATCAGTATCCAAAGAGATTTTTGACATTTTTTACTTTAATACTAAATGATGTTTGAACATCATATCGGATGGGGGATGGGAATTGACGTTCATTCAAGTTACTGACCATAATACACGATCTAATGTCTGTCATCGGTTCATATATAAATATAGATTGCATTTCACTAAATGCCTTGCTTCCTGTTTCCGTATTGAACATATTAGGATTCATGTTTTTTATCTCCTTATCATTGTCTTCCTGATAGATTTTGTATCATATATGTTCTTTAAATTGCAATTTGCTGACTAAAATTTCATGGTGCCGCATTCAGTTTCAGTTCATATGAAGGTGGCCTTTGAAATTGAAGTCAACAGAATGCTTTTTGTAGTACAGAAATGGTTAAGTTATCTTACGGGAAGGGAAATGGCGAGGAAAAAGAAATATGCTTCACAATATGTTTGATGCAGAAACAATTTTGAGAACTAAAATAATTAGACAACATCGTTTCATCTATTAATATAGATGTACTTTTCTTGTAACGTCATTCGTCCTGTTTTGGTATTGAACATATTAGGATTCATGTTTTTTTCTCCTTGTCATTGTCCTTCTCTTAGATTTCGTATCATATTTGTTCTTTAAATTACAATTTGCTTACTTGAATTTGAAAGTTTTGCATTCAGGCCTCAGTTCATATGAAGGTGGCCTTTCAAATTCAAGTCAAGAAAATGCTTTTTATAGTACAAAAATGGTTAAGTTATCTTACTGGAAGGGAAATGACGAGGAAAAAGAAATATGGTTCACAATATGTTTAATGCTGAAACAATTTTGAGAACTAAAATATATTTATGAAAAACTTGTTTAATTTCATCAATTGGCAATGTATGATTCTTCTTTTAAATTGTCTTGGATTTGTTTTCTTCCCTTAGATTTCAGAGCTATCTGATTTCTTATATCTGGGAAACAACTTCAAGAGAATTTAAATTTTGAATCTATTTATACATTTGACATCGAATATATTGAGATTGTTGACAACACAAACTCTATATCAAACTTGTTTTTGATGATGACAACACAATGCTTAATAACAGTACATATGTTCCAGTATTACATGTTCGTGTGTTTTAATGTTTGACATATCTGTTGAACATGTTTTGATGATTTGCAATGTATGTTCCTATGTTTGACCATGTGATTTTATTGTGGAACATGCTTGTCTTTAAATGTGAGATAAAAAAATTTTTATTACTACACATTTCAGAAAAGAAAAAGATCACAAGCACCTTTATGAACTTATACTTGTTGTGTCAAAGTTCTAGTTCAGTCGAATACGCTCATAATGGATTCGACTATGCTAAATCATTTGTACAAACTTTGTGAAACTGTGTTGTGTGAGATTTTAAGTTGAAAAGAATTTCAAAGTGTTTTCTTATGTGTCAGTCGACAGTGTGGTTCACACATTCGACTGTATTGTTGTTATATTTGGAATTTTGTTATGCCTACACGCTCCAACGGCTATATTTTTCTAAAGTTAGTTAAGACTGACTGACTTGGTCAACTGTCTTAAATGAGTATTGATTTGGTTGACTGAGGAGCCTTATGTTGACTGTCTGTTATAACTGTCTTAATACAGTCGACTGTATTAGTAGGCTATTCGACTGAGATGTAATCTGAAATAACAGAAAACTATAAATAGTTAGAACACGAATTGTTCTGAGACTTTTGTGATCTAACATTTTCATTACCCTGTTTCAGATTAAATTCTTTGTCTTAGAAGCTCCAAGAATTCTCCAAGAAGACCGAGGTGATCTTTCTTGAGAGAGATTCAAAGGGAGGAGTCCTTTGCGCATACTATTTGATCAACATCTGCATAGACAAGGTGCTTCTGGTTTGATCTTGAGAGGCTTCGCATCCTGTGAAGACTGTTGTTTTTTACTATAGGCTTGGCAACCTGTGAAGTGTTCTGTGATAGGCTTGGCAACCTATGAAGTGTGTTGTGATAGGTTTGGCATCCTGTGAAAAGTACTGGTTACACGTTGAGGATTGTTCGACGTGGGTGCATATTGCAGAAGAGGGGATTCTTGCTGCAATTCTGGTTTTGTGTGTGCAGTTGTATTTGGTTTTGGGTTAGAGAGGAGATTTATATTTTTGCGTGGTGCTTCTATAAATTCCTTGTTGTAAAAACCGTAACCATTATAGTGCATTTGCTTCCAGATTGGAAGGACACTGGATGTAGGCATTGTTGGCCAAACCAGTATAAAAACCAGTGTTTGATTTTCTCTATCCCTGCACTTTTTATTTCCAGTCGACTTTAATTGTTTAACAGTCAACTACGTTTTTCCGCTGCATTGAAATTTTCATTACTTGCATTTCTAGGAAAGATCAAAAGCTTTTAATTTTCATACCAAGATTGCGAAAATATTTTATTTCTGAACTAATACCAATTCACCCCCCCCCCTCTTGGTATAAAACGAGGCCAACCTGATTCCTAATAATTGGCACCGGAGCTAGTTTTCATAAGATATTTGAAAATTCAGTCGACTGTGTTTTTATTCTATTCGACTGTTAAACCCTAGGGATGGCTTCAAATTTTCAAACTTTTGGTGAAGGTGCTTCAACAAACAGACCACCTCTGTTTGCTGGTGAAAATTATCCTTTTTGGAAAATTTGCATGCAGATCTTTCTTGAATCGCAAGATAAAGGAATTTTGGATGCCACTTTAAATGGTCCATATGTGCCTACAAAAACTGTTGATAATGAAATTGTTTTGAAACTTTTTACTGAGTGGACTGCTGATGAAAATAGAAAAGCTCAGTATGATGTTAAAGCTAGAAATATTATTGCCTCTACACTAAGAATTGATGAATTTTTCAGGATATCCCAATGCAAATCTACAAAGGAAATGTGGGATGTTCTAGAGGTAACACATGAAGGCACGGATGAAGTCAAGAGAGCCAGGAAGAATTCTTTGATACAAGAGTATGAATTGTTCAGAATGAAAGCTGGTGAAAGCATCTATGATGTCCAGAAATGATTCACTCATATTGTAAATCACTTGATGGCTCTTGGCAAAGTCTTTGACAAAGAAGAGATCAACATTAAGATTCTGAAAAGCCTAAACAGGAATTTGCAACCAAAAGTCACTGCAATCTCTGAATCCAAAGACCTTACAATTATGAATATGGCTACCTTGTTTGGCAAGTTACGTGAACATGAGTTAGAACTTGGTAGACTGAAGGATGAAGAGGAGATTGAAGAAAAGAAGTCCATTGCTCTGAAGGCTACAAACAAGAACATCACAGAAACAGAGATGGACGACAAAGAGCTGATGACTCTAATGGTAAGAAAGTTTAGTCGACTAATGGAAAATGATAGTCAACTGTCTAACCATGCAGGTCAAAGCAAAAAGAGGAGCTTCAGCACAAATGTTGTTCAGTGCTATCAATGTGGAAAAGAAGGTCACATCAAGCCTGACTGTCCTGAATTACAGCCAAAGCAGAAAGGAAAGAAAAGATTCCCTCAAGGCAGAAATATGAAAAGAAAAGGAGCCTACATTGCTTGGGAGAACTCTGATTCTGAGGATTCAAGTGATGAAGATGTTGACCAAGAGGAAAAATCCAACATATGTCATATGGCTGGAACTGCAAAGACTGAGTGTGACAGTGATGATGAATTTGAGAAGCTGCCTATAGAAGAGAAATATCAGCAACTAATTGAAACATTCAGAGAACTACATGCTGAAGCAATCCGACTGGAATACAAGGTTAATCGACTAAACTCAGAGAAAAGAGATTATGAATATAGAATTTATAACCTTGCTGCAAAAAATGAAAGACTAGAAAAAGAATTGAATAAAGCTTTGTTATCTGTTAGGAATGTTGAAGTTAAAACTGTTACTGTTGAAAAAGCTTGTGAAAATTGTCCTACACACATTAAAAAAATAGATTACTTAACTAGCACGCTAGCTAAGTTTACTCAAGGTAGAGACAATTTAGATGTTGTATTAAGCTCATCTAGCAGAGTTAATAATAGACAAGGAATTGGATACAAAGCTCACTCTAATAGAACCAATACTAGGAAATTTATTGAATTAAGAAAACCTGCTGGAAATGCATGTTTTTATTGTAACCGTGTTGGTCATACTGTTAGAAATTGTTACTACAGACATGTTCTTGTTCCTCAAGGATTATGTGTATGGATACCAAAGGAACAAGTAACAAGAACTAATAATCAAGGACCCAAAGTCAAATGGGTACCAGCAACCAAAACTTAATTGTTTTTGCAGGATATACAGCTGATGCAAAATTGTTCTCAAGGAAGAATCAATTATGAAACATATCAAAAACCTTGAGAGTCTACAGTTGGTAAACTTGTATCTATCTGCTGCATCGTGCATATACTGATTGTTTGTTGTTTTATGATTGTTTGCAATAAGTGCTTAACTGTTTGTGTGATTGAATTCGAATTGAAAATGTTTTTCTCGAGTCACAGTCGACTCTAACATTAATTCAATCGACTGAGATCATTAAAATGAAAACTTGTTTTTTCAACGTTAATATTTCAAATCAGGGTCCTATGAAACACTTTAAATGCACACATTTTTCAAAACCCTACACGGTGCCTGCTACTGTACAAGCAAATTTCTCTGAAAATCTTTAGACCAAGAAAGTGTATTCTAAAGAATCTTGATCTCACAATGGCCTCCTCAAACCAAAGCTCGAATAAGGAAAAAGGAAAGGAAGTCGTTGTGTCAAGAAATCCTGATCCTTCGGAATGGATCAGTGATGAAGAGTCCAGAAATAGGTTTCTGATGAATCTATCCAAATTTATAGCTTGTCCATACCACATCAAGTTCAGAAAATTCAGAAAAGAGGAATTCAACTTTCCAAAATTACTAGAGTTTCAAAACTTGTCAAGTCTCGTCCAAATGAAAGGTGCAAGGTATCCAGACTTGGTGGAAGTATTTTACCACAATCTCAAATTTGAAAATGATGTCATGAGGTCCAGAGTAAAGGGAGTAAACATTGAGATAGATGATTTCATATGGACATTATTCACTGGACTTGAAGCAAAAGGTGCACTCTCACACCTGCCAAACAATGAACTGAATGCACACCTAAAGAAAAAGGAAATGTACTCAAATTGGAGAAGATGCCCTGAAGATGAGTCTCAACAAGGAAGGTTCTCTCTTAATGGTTTAAAGAAAGAAGAAAGGGTTATTGCTCATATTCTCTTACGGATCATATTGCCTAGAAGAATTGCTCATAATCATCTGACCATTGAAGACATATATTTGATGCATTCTATCACTAATAAGATTCCCACAAACTGGATAGAGGTGATCAAAAATCACATGAGACTAGCAGCCTTCAAGAATTCATCTTGTCTGCCGTATGTTGTTCTCATCAGCAGGATTCTTCTTGTACAAGGTGTAAGATTAAGTGATGAAAAATCATGTTGTTATGATTACCCAAATGAAATAAACAAGAGAAAACTGGAAGAAATTGGAATGAAAAAGACCTCAATAGGATGGTTCTTTGAAGATAAAACAAATTTCTCACCTGGGACAAAATTTGAGATATATGTAGCTGATAAACTCAAGACAATATGTAGAAACCTGAATGTTCAAGAAGAATCTCAAGAGGAAAGCAGTACACCTGACGAATACTCAACTGAATCCTCTGACTTGGACTAAGGACTATGAGCTGAAATATGTCAGTACATGTAGAAATGTTGTGTCCTAGACTAGAGCTTTTTAATTTTGTAAATGGCATATAAAGCCATATTTTTGTTGTCTTCTTGTCTTTTGTCTTGATTTCCTTGTTCCTATCCAATCAATGTAATATCATCTTGCTCAGGGAAATGAAATTTGCCTTTTGAATCAATCCAGTTACTTAATCTGCTGAATAAAATCTGATACTCTATTTGATTGATTCGACTGTGCTCTGTTTGAAGTCAATTATGCTTACATTTTCATGCATTCTTACATATTGACTTCTGTTATGATATGATTAAATTCTTGCTTAACCACTATGCTTGATCTAGAAAAGGTTGTTGAAAGGTTTTGCAGGAAGGTCATTGCTTTGGACATCTACTTTTGGAATTCAATATTTGGAAAAGCAATGCATTCAACTCATGATTTAAAGCAGTCGACTATGTCTAAACTGGCTAACAATTCCAATTCTGGAATTTGATTCTATCCTTACTGATTGCTTAAATCATTGTTGATTTTATATTATCTCTGCTCTTTACATGATTCTATATCTGAATTGAGATAATATTGTGAGATTGTTGATATTTGTCTCATTGCATATACATGTGGATTGATAAGTTGACTATGATACAAATTTGTGCTTAAATTGTTGCTTAATAGGTGATATTCTGCATTGTGCACTTAAACTACTTTTGAAATTCATGCATAATGACAGGGGGAGTATCACTGCATTTCGCACATGTTTCATCACACACCTATATTTCAGGGGGAGTTTTAACTGTTTAGTGATGAATCTGTGATTTGTGAGAGCATCATTGTGTTTTACAAACTGCATATCTTTATGATGCATCTCTGGTTTTCAAAACTACATAAATATCTAAAGCATTCCTTTTTTGTTAATGCACAAAGGGGGAGAGATATTCATGAGTGTATGAAATCAAGTCTATATGGGGAGAATTGTTGCATCATACTTATCTGCTTGATGATATTTTTGCTGTATTTACAGAGTAACTGATCTGTTGTGATTGTTTATGATATCTGTTTTTACTCTGTCAAATGTGGAACTGTACAAACATGGTTGAGTTATTAATCATGGTTGTGCATCATCAAAAAAGGGGGAGATTGTTGAGATTGTTGACAACACAAACTCTATATCAAACTTGTTTTTTATGATGACAACACAATGCTTAATAACAGTACATATGTTCCAGTATTACATGTTCGTGTGTTTTAATGTTTGACATATCTGCTGAACATGTTTTGATGATTTGCAATGTATGTTCCTATGCTTGACCATGTGATATTATTGTGGAACATGCTTGTCTTGAAATGTGAGATAAAATGTTTTTTGATTACTGCACATTTCAGAAATGAAAAAGATCACAAGCACCTTAATGAACTTATACTTGTTGTGTCAAAGTTCTAGTTCAATCGAATACGCTCATAATGGATTCGACTATGCTAAAACATTTGTACAAACTTTGTGAAACTGTGTTGTGTGAGATTTTAAGTTGAAAAGAATTTCAAAGTGTTTTCTTATGTGTCAGTCGACAGTGTGGTTCACACATTCGACTGTATTGCTGTTATATATTGAATTATCTTATGCCTACACGCTCCAATGGCTATATTTTTCAAAAGTTAGTTAAGACTGACTAACTTGGTCAACTGTCTTAACTGAGAATTGATTTAGTTGACTGAGGAGCCTTATGTTGACTGTCTGTTATAACTGTCTTAATATAGTAGACTGTATTAGTAGGCTATTCGATTGAGATGTAATCTGAAATAACAGAAAACTATAAATAGTCAGAACACAAATTGTTCTGAGACTTTTGTGATCTAACATTTTCATTGCCCTGTTTCAGATTAAATTCTCTGTCTTAGAAGCTCCAAGAATTCTCCAAGAAGACCGAGGTGATCTTTCTTGAGAGAGATTCAAAGGGAGGAGTCCTTTGTGCATACTGTTTAATCAACATATGCACAGACAAGGTGCTTCAGGTTTGATCTTGATAAGCTTGGCATCCTGTGAAGACTTTTGTTTTTTACTATAGGCTTGGCAACCTGTGAAGTGTGTTGTGATAGGCTTGGCAACCTATGAAGCGTGCTGTGATAGGCTTGGCATCCTGTGAAGAGTGTTGGTTACACGTTGAGGATTGTTCGACATGGGTGCAGATTGCAGAAGAGGGGATTCTTACTGCAATTCTGGTTTTGTGTGTGCAGCTGTATTTGGTTTTGGGTTAGAGAGGAGATTTATATTTTTGCGTGGTGCTTCTATAAATTCCTTGTTGTGAAAACCGCAACCATTATAGTGCATTTGCTTCCAGATTGGAAGGACACTGGATGTAGTCATTGTTGGCCGAACCAGTATAAAAACCAGTGTTTGATTTTCTCTATCCCTGCACTCTTTATTTCCATTCGACTTTAATTGTTTAGCAGTCAACTACGTTTTTCCGCTGCATTGAAATTTTCATTACTTGCATTTCAAGGAAAGATCAAAAGCTTTGAATTTTCATACCAATTCACCCCCCTCTTGGTATAAAACGAGGCCAACCTGATTCCTAACAGAATATTGAGATCTACGATGCACAAGAAACCATCTTGAAAAAGAAATCCTTCACTTCAGAATAATTCTAGATCGAAGAACTTGTGAGGGACCACCTCAAAGACACGTGTCCCATTGTCAAAAAGTTGTTAAAAAAAGTTTTCAAAATATCAGGATCCTTTCTATATCATCCAAATTTGTATCGTGCTTCATCATCACTTATTCAAGCATTTGGACTATCTTTTCTTACAACTTGTGCAACCTTCTTTTCACACCGTGAAGATGAAGAAGCCATTGTATAATTCTTTCTATTTTAAGCAAAATTGAAAGTGTCATTATATGTATATATAGATGGGGACATCAAACTTTTTAACTTCGAGCCATCCTAATCTCACCTTCTTCGCGGGTGACTGAAAAGTAAACAATTTCTTTGGGATAGGGGAAGTTAATTTGTTTTTTTATGAATCAAAATGAGAATCATTACTTTTTGCCTGATTGATGTTTGAACGTCGTATTTGGCTCGACTTTCTACGGTTATCGACGTTTTCTTCTTCCTTTTTTCCTTTATAAAACCTTTGATAACCTCCCGTTATCATATTTTAAGATAAGATTTACATTTTATTTATATTTTTATATTATTAATTTATGTAAATTTATATTATATAATACTATATATATACATCAGAATAAATAAAATCATATTAAATAATACTATATATTATTAAAAGTTATTTGAAATGAATGTTGTTTTAACATCCGAACTAACTTTTTTCATATAAAAAATGAAAAATAGTTTGCACCGTAAATAATTATTTTTTATTATATTCAAAACCATCCCCAAACCTCATTTGTATTTCATAATTTATAACACTTTGAATCGATTCTTTATTATTGAATCCATGATATTAACGTAGCAAAATTGAAAGTGGAATTATATAAATATATAGGGCACATCACAGTTTTTAACTTCAATCCCTCCAAATCTCACCTCGGTAATTGAAAAGTACACAATTTCTGGGGGCGGGGATGTCAATTTGTTATTAATCAAACAACATATATTATTTTTTCTATGATTGATGTTTGAACGTCGAACTCGCTAGGGCCCGACGTTCATAGGACGTGGTGGCATTCAGTTACTAAGAACTATTGGTTCATCTATAAATATAGCTTGCATTTCACATAATCTCTTGCCTCTTGTTTCCATATTGAACATATTAGGATTCATGTTTTTTATTTCCTTTGGATTTTGTTTTCCTAAGATTTTTAAGCATTTATGTTCTTCATATTGCAGTTTGATAACTTTAACTTGGAAGTGGTTCATTCATCGTCATTGCATATGAAAGAGCCCTTTCAAGTTCAAGTTTACAAAATGTTTTTATTATATTACAAAAATGGTTAACATATCTTATTGAAAAGGAAGTGCTTAGGAAAAAGAAATATGGTTCACAATATGTTTAATGCTGAAACAATTTTAGGACCTAAAATAATTATATAAAAAAGTTGTTCAACTTCAACATTCTACAATGTATGAATCGTTTTTTAAATTGTCTTGGGTTTGTCTTTTACCATTAAATTCAGAGCTATTTGATTTCATATGGTGGAAACAACTCCAAGACAAATTAAACTTATACATTTGACGCCACATATTGAGTCCATGGGATGTCTTCTTCAACAAAAAGCCAAAGGTCGTTCATTTTTTATTCTTCTTTTATTTTTACTTTTTAACCATCCAATAGACGTCAAAACTGTAGGGTTTGGATGTTATGGGTGAATTTGTTCTTATCTGAAACAAACGACATTTATTTTTACTTTTTTATTAACTTTTTTACTGAATGATGTTTGAACGTCAAATTCGGATGGTCTTGGAGTTGTTTTCTACCATTAGAATTCAGAGCTATCTGATTTCTATTATGGAAACAACTTCAAAAATTTTTAAATTCTATAGTTGACGTCGAATATTGAGTGCATTCGATGGAAATTCCTGGAGATTGACGTCCGTTTTTTGGGATCACCGACGTCCTATATAAACAAAGATGAAGGTATACATTATAACCAAAAACAGGAAGTTAAAAAGAAAAAAAGTTAACAATGGAGAATGTGGGATAGGTTTTCAAAGGGTTTACTTGAAATTCATAAGTGTTAACATTTTCCTTTAGTTTTCCATCAATCCTTCATGGTTAACAAAGAAATCTCCTTGTTTAATAAAGGAATTGAAGGAAAAAGGAAGGAAAAAGTTAACATGAATTTGATTACCGAAGTTATGTAGGATAGGTTCTTAAAAGGTAGAACTTCAAATGAAATCCAAATCTGTTAACCTATTTCTTTGGTTACTCCCTTTATATTTAATTATTCTTTCAATCAAAGAATAATCGTCGAAATCCATTAACGATTTGATGTTGTATTTGTAATAGTAATAAAAGTCAGAGTTTCCAGGGACACGACGTGACGGGCATCGACGTGAAGGGATTTGGATTGTTTGGAAGCATTAATTGTTTTTTTTTACCAGAAGCCAAAGGTCGCTCAATTTTTTATTATTTTTTCATTTTTCTTTTAAACACTCACTTTAACGTCGTAGTCCCATAGATATGTGGCGTAGTTTTCGTCGATTATCAGTATCCAAAGAGATTTTTTCAAATTATTAGCCGTATCCAAAGAGATTTTTTACTTTAACACTGAATGATGTTTGAACGTCAATCCATTTTTAATTATTTTTGTTTTTTCTTTTAAACTCTCACTTTAACGTCGAAACCTCTTAGATCTTCGACGTAGTTTTCGTCAGAGGCATTTATTATCAGTATGCAAAGAGATTTTATCAGTAATCCAAAGAGATTTTATTAGTATCCAATAAGATATTTGAGATTCTTTACTATTTCACTGAATGATATTTGAACGTCAATGCGGTTGGGAATCGACGTTAATTCAAGTGATTGCTGCTGACCATAATTACATGATTTAATGTCCTTCATCGTTTCATATATAAATATAGCTTCCATTTAATTTAATGTGTTTCATACCATACCATACTAGACTCCCCCTGAGCAACAAACCCAGGAGGTTGCTCCATATAAACTTCTTCCTCAAGATCACCATGAAGGAAGACATATTTTATATCCAATTGATGAAGTGGCCATTGATGAATTGTTGTCATTGCAAAGAAGAGACGAATAGTAGTCATCTTGGCCACGGGAGAGAAAGTGTCACAATAATCAAGGCCATAAACCTGACTATACCCTTTTCCAACTAACTAGGCTTTGAGCTGATCAATTTCATCATCAGAGCCGACTTTAATTGCATACACCCATCAGCAACCAATTGCCTTTTCGCCCAGTGGAAGGAACATGAGCTCCCAAGTATTAATGTGGTCAAGAGCATGCATTTTTGTAATCATGGCATGTCATCATCCAGGATTATCAAGTGCTTCATTCACACTTTTTGGTATAACCATAAAAGACACTAAGGATGAAAGAGAATAATAAGAAGGCGACGATTCGTGATAATTGAGAATATTATAAATGGGATGTGGGTTTCGAGTGGAACGAGTACCTTTTTTGAGAGTAGTGGGCCAACCTAAATATCTTCACCAGGAGGCGTGGTATAAAGTGACGATGGAGAAGAATTTGAAGTAGGTGATTCACCATTTTCTTGGAGAAATGGATTATCCATTAAGGTCTTGTGTCGAAAGATATCAATATGTGGAAAGGAGGGTCCAAGAGGACTTTGATCAAGACTTGGATTGATAGAGACATTAGAGATATTGGACTTAGCCACTAGAATAGGAAGGACCTGCTGAAGGATATGAACAGATGGAGAGAAGTAAGGAGTTTGTTCAAAGAATGTAATATTATCAAACATGTAGTACTTATTGGTTTCAAGAGAGTAACACTGGAACCCTTTTTGAATTCGAAAATAGCCCAACAATACACATTCATAGCACGCGTGAAAAGCTTGTTTAGCCTTGATATCATGAACAAAACATACACGGTCAAAAACTTGAGAAGAGGTGTGAAAGAGATGATCATTTGGAAAGAGAATGGAGAAAGAGACTTTATGATTGAGAAAGGAAGATGGCATCCTATTAATAAGAAAACATGCATTTAAGATGGCATCCCCAGTGATGGACAGGAATATAGGCACCAAGCAAAACAGTACGAGCAGTTTCAACCAATGTTTATTTTTCCTCTCTATTATACCATTTTTTTTGTAGTGTATAAGGATAAGTGGATTGATGTAATATACCATGGGAACTCAAGATTGCAAAAAAAAATGGATGAAAGTACTCTTCGGCGATCACTTCTTAAGGTTTTGGTTACTTGACCAAATTAATTCTTGAATTTCATTAAAAAAGGATGTGAAGATGGGTAACAATTTAAATTTATCTCTCATAAGATAAACCCAAATACATCTTGAATACTCATCAATGAACGTAACAAGATATCTAAAATCAAAATAGGAGAGGCGACTAGGTCCTCGGATATTATAATGGATAATAAAGAAACTACAATTACACATTGATTGAGACCTCTTAAGAAAGGTATATATAACATGTTTTCCTAGTTGACCTGACTCATATTCTAAGGCTTGAAGATCACTAAGTTCAAGATACATTTTTTTTTTAATTTTGACAAATGAGAATGATCAAGTCGATCATGTAACATTTTAGGACTAGGAGCTGCAACATAGGACACTTGTGAACGAGATCCAAAATGGTATAATCCTCTAACTTCATATCATTCTCCAATCAGTCTCCTTGAACCATGCCTTATAGAAAAATATTTTTTATCAAAAATAATTGAACAATTTAACGCTTTGGTTAATTGGCTTAAGGAGATTAAATTGAAAGAACAATTAAGGACAAAAGTGATAGACTTCAAATTTATGGAGGGAGACAGGGAAACTTGGTTGACTCCCTTTGAGAAGGTTTTAGAGTCATTTGCAAAGGTTATAAAATGAGATTTTTCTTGAAAAAAAATGGTTGAGAACAAATAAGTATTATTAGAGATGTGATCTAAACTACCTAAGTCAATTACCCATGAATTTTGACTTTCTGTGGATTAGAAACACAAGTTGTTGATGTACTTGGAGATTGAGATGTTTGTGTCAAGCTATTAAACTTTAACCATATATTTATCCTTAGTGAACTTGGAATTGGTAGTTTCAGCCTTAGAAATATTGATTGTTTTGGAAGGAAAACCATGCAAGGAGTAACAATTTTCTTGGGTGTGACTCATCCTTTTGTAGTATGTGCACTGAGGATGCCCTCGACCTCAACGTCCTCCTCTTCTATGACTACGTCCTCCTCTTCCTTGTGTGGCAACCATGATAAATGGTTCTACTAGTTCATGAGCTTCCTGGGTTTAAGGCACTAGGACACAAAGAAGGTGTTTGGTCAAGGTTTCCATAAAAAGGACCTCATGGCTGGTCGAAAGTTGATCTGATATTATCAAAGTTTATATGTAAAGCACGAAGGATTAATAGCATATAATATTTTTCAAGTTTCTTCTTGATTTCCTCCAAAGATTCAACTTCTAGAAACATCTTCAGTTCTTCCACAGTTGATTAGGCTTCAGTCATAAAGGATACCATATCACGATCTGTCATTTTTAGATAGACAAGCTTGTTTTCGTATCATAGAGATGTTGAATATCATTGGCATATATGCTTTGAGCTTTCTTCCAAAAGGAGTGACAGGATTTGAAAACTCTAAAGGATATAAGAAATATTGGTTTCACGGATTACCGCAATAGGGCACACAATTGAAAATCTGTTTGTTTCCACTTTTCAACTTTTTCAATAGGCACATGACTTCCATCTTGTTCAAGGTGGTCATAATCTCTTTGGCCAAGAAATGGTAACAAATCAAGATAGATAAATTTTCCCCGTTTAGCTTCTCGAAAGTAATTAAGAGATTTCTAGATAATGAAATAACACTTTCAGTCGCCATTTTTGACCAAGGAAACAAAAAAATCCACTGAAGAAGGAAACCTTAAGTGACTTCCACGAGGATGGCTTCTAGACTTCACTGAAATAAAGTTTTGAAGGTTAGAATAGATAGAAGGGGTTCAACAACAACTATGAAGGTGACGTGGTGTCATTCCGATGAACAAGTGGTGGCAAATGAACAACATGCGCCTGTTCGCAGCGTACAAAGATGATGTGTGTGACAGTGCATAGAGGAGAACTGGCTTCGGCACTGACGAGGTTGGTCATCGTGTGCAGAGACAATCTAGATTCGGTGGTTTCCTAATGACATTACAATGGCGAAAGGCGACAAACGACGACGAAACAACAGAGAATAGTGATTGGCAGTGTTGGATAGATTCAAACTACAATGGACAGTTGCAAATAGAGTTGGATAGTAGTGAAACAACACTGGATAGTGGCAGACAACAGGAAATGATGTTGGACCGTTACGCACAACAATAACTAGTTTCAGACAAATAAGGCGAGACAAATAAATATATTTCTAGAGGAGTTATGAGATTTAACTCACAATCTTCTATTTATAATAAAAAATTGATACAAAAGTACATTGAAAATTAAGAAAAACCTAGGTGAAGAACTAAATACAACTATAAGTACAACTCAAATTATTTAGCACACTACACGTACTTTAGGCTAATGATAATGATGATACATAAAACTAATTATTCTAACAGAAGATTTAGTTTCGTTTCATCGTTAAAAATATTTTGATCTTTATTCTTATTAAAAAACATCTAATTTTAATTACACTGAGATGAATTTTTTATTTTTTAAATCCTTACATATAATTTTACTCCTTGTTAATCTTTACGGTATAATTAAAAAATATGATGAAAATATGACTAAGATGTTGATGATTATAATATTTATTGTGATCACAATGAAGAAGTGATAGTGTTAACGGTTATAAATAATTGTTTTACAATAAATATAACGATATGAAGACTATAATAGTAATAATGCCGATGATAATAGAATAACAGGAGTGATACAAAATAAAAAATAATTATATTTTATAATAATGAGTTATATATATAAAAATAATGACAATACTAATAAAAACAAGAATAATAAAATATTGTCAACTATTTTATTGATTTTTTTTAACACATTTTCCTTAAATATTACATTAAAAAATGGAAACAAATAATTCGACAAGTGTATGTGCATCAAAGTATTAATTGACCACATGATAAAATAGTCATTTTATCTTATCTAGAACCTCCTTGTCACCAAACCTTCCTTGAAAAGTAATTATTATAAAATTCAACAAACTGATGATAACTTTTAAATAAATGACATACATTTTTTTAAATATATGGATTAAACTTACCATATATACAACATTTCATAATTGAATCACAGTGTATAACTATTTCAATATACCAATTGTGAAGACCCAAATAAAATAGTTATATTTTACATTAAAAAGTAAGTGGAAAAAAAAATAATTAAGGAAAAAGGGGTTATTAGGCCCTAGTTGAAGGCGGCCAGGCCCATCAGACTGAGGGCACATGACCTTTGCAGGGGTCTTTCTCAAAAAGTCAGTTTCCCATTCTGCCAACTTTCCCCTTTCTCTCTCTAGAAAACAGAAAACCCTTTTTGCCCTAAAACATTTTCTCTGTCTTCTCTCTAAATTCCTAACAAATTTAACCGTTCAATCTTTGAATAGGTGGTGCTCAAACGTTCACCGCGTCGAGAGCTTCGTAACGGACATAACAATTTCTTGTTTCTACCGGTAAGTCATCTTTCCCCTTTTCTCCACCGTTTCTAGAACCTAGGGCATTGCTATTTTACTGAATACATGTCACTAGAAACGTTCCACTTCTGTTTTGTGTTAAATTCTAGCTCTAAAAAGGCTACTCTATCACCATTGGGTGATTTATAGGGTGTCGTTGGAAATTGCTGTGAGGAGCACTGTTTAGAGCATTCCTGTCAAGTAACTGTTCTACTGTAAAGTTTTCCAGGTAAGGGGAGTTGGATTTTCTTTTTATTTATGCCCTGTGAAATCCTTGTATGCATGAGATGGGTTTTCTGGAAATTGTGAAAGAATGCCTATGTTTAATTATTTTTTTTTACACTATTTTAATTATTGTTTCTGCACAAGAAAACCTTGTTGTTTGGTGTTATTCTGGATGTTGTATTGCACCTAAATCATTTTCCGGTTGCTGTCAAAAATGCTTGTTGTTAGCTGTTATAAATTCTGCAAATTCCTTGCTGTGTTAAAATAAAATTCTGCAGAAAAATGGTTGTTGTTTTACTCTGTTTCTGTCAGGAAAAATGCTCCTGTTTTTAAAGTTTCTACACCAAAAAAAATGTTGCTGTTTGAATGAAAATATTGTATCAAAAACTTGTTAGCTGATTGAACGAAAATGTTGTTTGAAATTTTAAAGTTTTGTTGTTTTTGGGTTAAAAATCTGCATAATATATTTGTTGTAATTGCTATGAAAAAAAAATAATATAAAATATTTGTTGTAATTATTGTAAATATGGCATAATGTACTTGCTGTAATGAATGTAAAAATTGCATAAAATGCTTGTTGGTTGCTATTATGATATTGGTATAAAGCCTTGTTATCCTTGCTGAAAAATAATTGCAAGATTGATGTTAGAGAAGTAAATTGATGATATGATTTATACATTAAATATGGGAAAGGTTGAAGTGTTACGTATGCTGTAGGAATTCTTTTGGTTTTAGTTCAGTTTTGTAATTTTGTATGCTATATAACAATATATTATATAAAATTATCATAATTGTTATTTGATTGATATTCTTATTATATTATTTTATGTTATTAGTTTATGGAGTTGCAATGGTGTTGTTATATTTTAGATAGATGACGTATAATATATTTAATATAAAGATTTTAGTTAAGTGCAATATCCGTTTTAATATATATATATATATATATATATATATTTTAGAATATAACTAAATATTATATATATATATATATATATATATATATATATATATATATTTGAATTGTGTGGCTTGAAAGAATATGACTGTGAACTAGAATGATGAAATTGAGTATGAATTGAACATCTCAAGGTGAGATGAGTGGATTGTGATTGTAGAGATGTTGTTGTTGTCTGTATAATGTTGGGAGCTTTGAAATGGTATGTCTATCCCTACACTCAGAGCATTGTTCATACTCAAATAGAGAAGAACAGTGTGAGTGGTGAGAGTAGAGGGAGGTCCTCGTCTATAGTCTTGGAGTTTAGACATAGACAGATTGGGGGACTTACCTTGCATAGTGTTGGGGATGGGCCAGCTGAACTATGCAAGTGCAAAGACGACCAATAGCTAGACAGTTATACAAAATCCGGATGAGTCGTGTTGAGTATTTGATGCATGTTTTGAATGGTATGTCCTGCTTGTTCTTTTTTTTTTATTTGTAATTAAGCATGATGATATTGATTGACTGTACTATATGTATGTTGTATGTTTATCTAGCTCACCCTTGCTTTCTTGTTGTGTGTTGCTTGTGTATGCTTTCTCTTGCAATGATCATCCTTTTGGATGAGAGCAGATGTGGTTGAGGAGGTCCCCTTAGAGCAAGTGCTAGAGGACGCTGATGCTGCTCCTTAGTTCTCCATGGGATTTCTATATTTAATTTGGTGTAATTTGGAATACTCTAATTTGTTTAAGTTTCAAATTCTGTCCTCTTTTATGGATGACTGTAATATCAACTATTGCCATACTATTCTATTCTGACTGTTCTCTTTATTTGAATGGTGACATCTTTATTATATAAATAGTATTATTATATATTTGGGGATGTCACATTTATGGTATCAGAGCAGTTTCTTCCTTAGAGAACCTGTCGGTTGTGAGTATGCATTGCTTGTGTTTGTGTGCTTTTAGCCATGTGTAGGGAGTTATCTTGCTTTCCTTGAGTTGGACTGATGGCCTTTTTCTTTCTGTGTGAATCGAAGATGGCACCTAGGCCTCCTCCACCTCCTCCTCCTCAGTCGGAGCCTTCAAAGCACACTCGAAGGCTAGAGGCTGTACTGGAAGCATTGCAGCAACAGAACACTGCCTTGGTGCATCAAAATACCATAGCCCTTCAGAACCTGGAAGCCGCAAGAGTGTCAGCTGAGAACACTCAGAGGCACTTCATGGACATGCTAGCGAATGGTGGAGTTACTCAGGGTGCTTCCTCCTCTGTTATTCCTACCGCCATTCCTATGCAAGAATGGAGTTTGGAGAGCTTTCTCCAACATCACCCTGCTAGATTCACTGGGAAGTGTAGTCCAGATGAGGCCGACCACTGGTTTAGGGACATGGAGCGGATCTATGAAGCCAAGAGATGCCCTGATGAGAACAAATTGGCTTATACTCAATACTTGCTGACTGGAGAGGCTGGCCACTGGTGGAGCAGCCTGAAGATGATTCTGGAGAGGAACAGGACTCCTATCACCTGGGAACTGTTCAAGACTAAGTTTTACACAGAGTATTTCCCTAATAGTGTGAAGCATGAGAAGGAGATAGAGTTCCTCCAACTGGTTCAGGGGAACATGATTGTTGCTGAGTATGCTGACAGGTTTAAACATTTACTCCGTTTCTACACCATGGCCATAGATGAAGAATGGCAGTGCAGGAAGTTTGAGAATGGCTTAAGAGGAGACATTAAGTTGCTGGTGAAAGCGCAACGTATTCATGAGTTTCCTACCTTAGTAGAGGTGGCCAGAGTGATGGAGAAGACCAAGAAATAGGCTAAAGGACAACAGAGTCAGCCTACTAGGAGTGGAGGACCATCTGGGTCTCGTGGTGGAGTTAGTGCTAGGAGGGCCCCTTACTCTAGGCCATCACTTTCTTCTGGGTCTAGGGGCTCATCCTCCCAACCATCAGTGCAGTCGGGACCGGTTAGGTCATCTGGCACAGTTAGATGCTTCGCATGCGGAGGGCCTCATTCCAGGAACAACTGCCCTCATGTAAATGGTGCAAGGAAGTGCTTCAGGTGCGGGAAAGATGGGCATTTTGCTGCTGAGTGTACCTCCGTTATAGGGTCAGGGTCCCAGGCACAGAGGACTGGTTCATCTCAGCCCAGGAGAGGTGGTAGACCTCAGGCGACCGGCAGAGTATATGCCATGACCGGATCAGAGGCAGTCAGCTCAGGTAACCTCATCATCAGCTGTTGCTTGCGTTTTGGAGTGCCTTGTGTAGTGTTGTTTGACTCGGGGGCAACACACTCCTTCATATCGGAGGCATGTGTTGAAAAGTTGGGTTTAGCAGTAGAAGAGTTGAACCTTGATCTGGTGGTGTCTACACCAGCATCGGGTTTAGTCAGGACGTCTTCTATGTGTGTTTGTTGTCCAATCGTTGTAAAGGGGCGTCGGTTCAAGGTAAACCTCATTTGTTTACCTTTGCAAGGACTAGAATTGATCTTAGGTATGGATTGGCTATCTGCTAATCGCATCCTTATCGACTGTGGTAACAAGGAGCTAATATTTTCGAAAGAAGATGAAGACATGTCCTTGTCACTTGGTGTGCTGAGACAAGATATCATAGAAGGCGCTAGTTGCTTCTTAATAATGACGCATATGGAAGTGACTCAGGAACTAGGGTCATCGGTTTCAGAGACTCAGGGTGTGAACCTCGCAGTAGTAAGCGACTTCTTGGATGTTTTCCCTGAAGAAGTTCCAGGTTTACCTCCTCCACGTGAAGTGGAGTTCTCCATTGATTTGGTCTCAGGAGCAGGACCAATTTCTATAGCTCCTTATCGGATGGCTCCAGCAGAATTGGCCGAGTTAAAGAAGCAGATTGAAGAGCTGTTAGAGAAACAATTTATTCGGCCTAGTGCTTCACCTTGGGGAGCGCCAGTATTGCTAGTGAAGAAGAAAGATGGTAGCTCCAGGTTGTGTGTTGATTATCGGCAGTTGAACAAGTTGACTATTAAGAACAAATATCCATTGCCGAGGATAGATGACTTGATGGATCAGTTGCATGGAGTTGCGGTGTTCTCTAAGATTGATTTGAGGTCGGGTTATCACCAGATCTTGGTGAAAGCGGATGATGTGCAGAAGACGGCATTCAGGTCTAGATATGGCCACTATGAGTATGTGGTTATGCCCTTTGGTGTGACTAATGCTCCAGCCATTTTCATGGACTACATGAACAGGATTTTCAGACCCTTCTTAGACAAGTTTGTTGTTGTCTTCATAGATGACATACTTGTCTATTCTAAGACGCGGGAAGATCATGAAGAACACCTGAGGACAGCGCTTGGGGTGCTAAGAGAAAGAAAATTATATGCCAAGCTGTCCAAATGTGAGTTTTGGATGGATGAAGTGCACTTTCTGGGACATGTAATCTCAACTGGAGGGATTGTTGTTGATCCAGCTAAGGTGCAGGTCGTGCTTCAATGGGAGAGGCCTAAGACGGTGACTGAAGTCAGAAGCTTTGTCGGTTTGGCGGGCTACTATCGGCGGTTTATTGAAAACTTCTCTCGGATTGTGGCGCCGTTGACACAACTTACTAGGAAAGATCAACCTTTTGTGTGGATTGATCGGTGTGAGAATAGCTTTCAAGAGCTAAAGCAAAGGTTGACTAGTGCACCGGTGTTGGTTATCCCTGATAGAGGCAAACCCTTTGAGGTTTTCTGTGATGCGTCCCATCAGGGCCTGGGGTGTGTACTGATGCAGGAGAAAAGAGTTGTATCCTATGCTTCTAGACAACTCAAAGTCCATGAGAAGAATTACCCCACTCATGACTTGGAGTTGGCGGCCGTGGTATTTGCCTTGAAGATTTGGAGGCACTATCTGTATGGTGCTCAGTTTCATGTATTCAGTGATCATAAAAGCTTGAAGTACCTTTTTGATCAGAAGGAACTAAATATGAGACAAAAGAGGTGGTTAGAGTTTTTGAAAGATTATGATTTTGATCTCCTATACCACCCTGGGAAGGCTAATGTAGTAGCTGATGCCCTGAGCAGGAAGACAGTACACATGTCCACTTTAATGGTAAGAGAGCTTGAATTGGTGGAGAGCTTCAGAGATTTGAAACTCCAGGTTGAAGTTGAGCTAGACAGCATCATATGTAGTAAGTTGATGATATCTTGTAGCTTAATAGAGCGCATTAAAGAAGGGCAGTTGTTAGACCCCGAGCTTCGGACGTCAACCGCTCTTATTGGTACAGAAAGAGGAAAGGACTTCAACACAGGAACGGATGGTCTCTTGCGGTTTAAGGGAAGGACATGTGTTCCTAATGATGGAGAGCTAAAAAGATTATTACTTGAGGAGAGTCATCGAAGTCGTTTTAGCATACATCCAGGTATGACAAAAATGTACCAAGATCTCAAGAAGTCATTCTGGTGGTCAGGAATGAAGAAAGATGTGGCTCAGTTTGTGGCTTCTTGCTTGACTTGTCAGAAGGCAAAAGTGGAACATCAGAGACCTGGAGGTCTATTGCAGCCATTGGAGGTCCCTGAGTGGAAATGGGATAGCATAGCTATGGACTTTGTTACCCATTTGCCGCGCACTGTTAGGAGGCATGATGCTATATGGGTAATAGTGGACCGATTGACAAAGAGTGCCCACTTTTTGGCAATTGATTTGAGAAAGTCTATTGCAAAACTGGCACAGCTATAAGTTAAGGAGATAGTGAGGTTACATGGGGTACCTTCGAGCATTTTATCAGATAGAGACCCGAGGTTCACTTCCAGGTTTTGGCATACACTTCAGAGTGAGATGGGAAGCAGATTACAAATGAGCTCGGCTTATCATCCTCAGACGGATGGCCAGTCTGAGAGAACGATTCAGACACTCGAAGACTTGCTTAGGACGTGTGTCTTGGACCACTTGGGAGCCTGGGATGAAGTATTGCCATTGGTGGAGTTCACCTATAACAACAGCTACCAAGCTAGTATTGGTATGGCGCCATTTGAGGCTCTGTATGGGAGGCGTTGCAAGACGCCTCTATGTTGGTTTCAGGAGGGAGAGAAAGTGTTTACTGGGCCGGAGTTGATTCAACAGACCACTGATAAAGTGAAGCTCATCCAGGAGAGGATGAAGGCATCCTTGAGCAGGCAGAAATCTTATGCAGATCAATGACGTAGGTCGTTAGAGTTTGCAGTTGGGGACCACGTTTTCCTCCGAGTGACTCCTACTACTGGTGTAGGAAGGGCCATTCGGGCTAGGAAGCTATCTCCTAGGTATCTTGGTCCCTATCAGATACTACGACGCATAGGGCCAATGGCTTATGAGATAGCCATGCCACCCCAGTTGGCAAACTTGCATCCGGTTTTTCATGTATCGCAGCTGAAGAAATACGTGCCTGATCCTTCTCACGTGCTAGAGGTTGATAATGTGCAAGTCAAAGAAGACCTCTCTATAGAGATGCAGCCAGTCAAAGTAGATGAGAGGCTAGCCAAACAACCTAGAGGGAAGACTGTTCGGCTAATCAAAGTTATCTGGGATGATAGAACGGGCGACTCTACCTGGGAGCTAGAGGATGAAATGAGAAGATCCTATCCTAACCTATTCTCAGGTAAATCTAATTTTCGAGGACGAAAATTTTTGTTGTTGGGGAGAATGTGAAGACCCAAATAAAATAGTTATATTTTACATTAAAAAGTAAGTGGAAAAAAAATTAATTAAGGAAAAAGGGGTTATTAGGCCCTAGTTGAAGGCAGTCAGGCCCATCAGACTGAGGGCACATGACCTTTGCAGGGGTCTTTCTCAAAAAGTCAGTTTCCCATTCTGCCAACTTTCCCCTTTCTCTCTCTAGAAAACAGAAAACCCTTTTTGCCCTAAAACATTTTCTCTGCCTTCTCTCTAAATTCCTAGCAAATTTAACCGTTCAATCTTTGAATAGGTGGTGCTCAAACGTTCACCGCGTCGAGAGCTTTGTAACGGACCGAACAATTTCTTGTTTCTACCAGTAAGTCATCTTTTCCCTTTTCTCCACCGTTTCTAGAACCTAGGGCATTGCTATTTTACTGAATACATGTCACTAGAAACGTTCCACTTCTGTTTTGTGTTAATTTCTAGCTCTAAAAAGGCTACTCTATCACCATTGGGTGATTTATAGGGTGTCGTTGGAAATTGTTGTGAGGAGCACTGTTTAGAGCATTCCTGTCAAGTAATTGTTCTACTGTAAAGTTTTCCAGGTAAGGGGAGTTGGGTTTTCTTTTTATTTATGCCCTGTGAAATCCTTGTATGCATGAGATGGGTTTTCTGGAAATTGTGAAAGAATGCCTATGTTTAATTATTTTTTTTTACACTATTTTAATTATTGTTTCTGCACAAGAAAACCTTGTTGTTTGGTGTTATTCTGGATGTTGTATTGCACCTAAATCATTTTCCGGTTGCTGTCAAAAATGCTTGTTGTTAGCTGTTATAAATTCTGCAAATTCCTTGCTGTGTTAAAATAAAATTCTGCAGAAAAATGGTTGCTGTTTTACTCTGTTTCTGTCAGGAAAAATGCTGCTGTTTTTAAAGTTTCTACACCAAAAAAAAATGTTGCTGTTTGAATGAAAATATTGTATCAAAAACTTGTTAGCTGATTGAACGAAAATGCTGTTTGAAATTTTAAAGTTTTGTTGTTTTTGGGTTAAAAATCTGCACAATATATTTGTTGTAATTGCTATGAAAAAAAATAATATAAAATATTTGTTGTAATTATTGTAAATATGGCATAATGTACTTGCTGTAATGAATTTAAAAATTGCATAAAATGCTTGTTGGTTGCTATTATGATATTGGTATAAAGCCTTGTTATCCTTGCTGAAAAATAATTGCAAGATTGATGTTAGAGAAGTAAATTGATGATATGATTTATACATTAAATATGGGAAAGGTTGGAGTGTTACGTATGCTGTAGGAATTCTTTTGGTTTTAGTTCAGTTTTGTAATTTTGTATGCTATATAACAATATATTATATAAAGTTATCATAATTGTTATTTGATTGATATTCTTATTATATTATTTTATGTTATTAGTTTATGGAGTTGCAATGGTGTTGTTATATTTTAGATAGATGATGTATAATATATTTAATATAAAGATTTTAGCTAAGTGCAATATCCGTTTTAATATATATATATATATATATATATATATATATATATATATATATATATATATATATATATATATATATTTTAGAATATAACTAAATATTATATATATATATATATATATATTTGAATTGTGTGGCTTGAAAGAATATGACTGTGAACTAGAATGATGAAATTGAGTATGAATTGAACATCTCAAGGTGAGATGAGTGGATTGTGATTGTAGAGATGTTGTTGTTGTCTGTATAATGTTGGGAGCTTTGAAATGGTATGTCTATCCCTACGCTCAAAGCATTGTTCATACTCAAATAGAGAAGAACAGTGTGAGTGGTGAGAGTAGAGGGAGGTCCTCGTCTATAGTCTTGGAGTTTAGACATAGACAGATTAGGGGACTTACCTTGCATAGTGTTGGGGATGGGCCAGCTGAACTATGCAAGTGCAAAGACGACCAATAGCTAGACAGTTATACAAAATCTGGATGAGTCGCGTTGAGTATTTGATGCATGTTTTGAATGGTATGTCCTGCTTGTTCTTTTTTTTATTTGTAATTAAGCATGATGATATTGATTGACTGTACTATATGTATGTTGTATGTTTATCTAGCTCACCCTTGCTTTCTTGTTGTGTGTTGCTTATGTATGTTTTCTCTTGCAATGATCATCCTTTTGGATGAGAGCAGATGTGGTTGAGGAGGTCCCCTTAGAGCAAGTGCTAGAGGACGCTGATGCTGCTACTTAGTTCTCCATGGGATTTCTATATTTAATTTGGTGTAATTTGAAATATTCTAATTTGTTTAAGTTTCAAATTCTGTCCTCTTTTATGGATACTGTAATATCAACTATTGTCATACTATTCTATTCTGACTGTTCTCTTTATTTGAATGGTGACATCTTTATTATATAATTAGTATTATTATATATTTGGGGATGTCACACCAATTCATAAACGTTTTTCTCTTTAAATGTATGAACTAAACTTGTAACTATAGAAATTAAATTACATAAATAATTAAACCAATACAAAACAATAAACCTGAGAACTCCTTAAAACTCTTACCAGTCCCGTGCACGGATTAACCATTAAATCACAAAGACATGTACCAGAAAAGAATGGAAGAAGACTGATTAGATGCAATCCTTTAGTTTCATAAATTCATCAATGGTGTAAACTTTTTATCCACGCCACTTCCTACCAGAAATCCAAACATAAACTCAGGAAGCATAGGAGTAATTCATAAATTTGTCCAAATATAAAAGAAATTAGAGAAACACCATGCATATCTAGCAAAGATTGCATAAAATAAGAGGTCCTTTTATTTACTTAATGAGAATTTTACATTCTTTCGTTGAAGGTTGAGATGGAGAGGGATAAGGAAGAAAAGATGAGAATCTAAAAGGAGAGGAAATAAAGAAAATGTTCTCAATCCTTGAACATGCAAGGAGGAAGGAAAGGGAAGAGAAGGTAGGACATGAAAGAGAGGAAGTGAGAACCATGTAGCTTCTACAAAGTGCAGATGGGAATAAATAAACCAAAAACAAAAATATAGTTTTTCACTTAGCTGGACAAGAAAATTGAAATGGATTGAGAATACAACAGAAAGACCTACTTAGCCTGAATTACAGAGCATATACAACAATCATAATAAGAACAACCATAAGAGAATCCCTCAACTCTGAAGAAGGTAGTACCTTCCCTCTCTTTTCTATTCTTCAAGGCGACATCCATCTGCAATAATAAAGCTTGCCCCACTACTTTATGTTAGCAACCTAAAAATCTAGTAGAGGCAAATGAGGAGAGAAATGATTCAAAGAGAAAAAGTAGAGCAGGTTTTATCAGTAAATTAGCAAGCAAAGAGACCATTACAATGACAATGAGGGTGACATAATCAGCATAAAAATTATCCTTCCCAAATTCAGAACCTAATAAGCTTAGCAAGTAGCAACCATAAATCGGTTTTCCTTCAGTTATTATGCTCATATATTCTGCAACTGAGAAAAGGAGATTCGGACAACCGATCCAGAAAGTGGACTTGCATGTTTGCACACAAGGGCTTCAGTAGCCTGCTCCTCAGTCTCAAATTGAACAAGTGCCTGTTTTTTACCATTCATTTCAAAGACTTTGCAGTTGACAATGTTACCATGTTCCTCCAAAAGGCTTACAATCTCATCTTCAGTTATGTCTTGTGGGAGGGTGGACAAGTGGATCATTTTTGTTGGGGAGCAGCAATACCGATAATTCTTTGCAGCATTTCGGTTGAATCGATTGAGATTTGAATTGACATACTCGTGTGTATCAGCACCTTGGGATATGTTTGCAAACTTTGAATAGTTGACTTCCAACCGCTTTCCAAACAACATGGCTCCCTGTGTTTCAAATTGAAAAGGTTTTAGTGTAAAGCTAGAGCTGAAAAAGTGCCTGATTAAAATGCAGGCAGCAACTATGGAGAATAAATACATCAAATAAACACAAATGTTTTGTAGACAACTAGAGGATCCATCATGTTCAATGTAATGTGCAATAGCACCAGCATATAATCTCGATTCAATTGGCTAACAATCCAGTTTTAATCAAACAGTTCTCCATTTTCTACTTTCTGATGGGAGTAGCACAAACCATTAATTAAAGATACTGTTTAACTCATTAAATTTCGCATTAAAAAAATCAGCTTATTAGGATATTATAACTATAATCTCTATCAAAACTAATCATTGAAGAAATCAACATTGCATGCCAAACAATACCAGTAGAATAAATAAACAAATAAAAATGAGTATAAGTTTTTTATTAGTACAATCTGTTAAGAATAAACAGTCATGAAACAAAAATATCATCTTACAAAATACAAATTTCAAATTCAGTATCACTGGATAATGCGTGCAAAGGCAACAAGAAAATAAAACCATTAATATATTAAAAACTAACAAGTAAATTACAAGTAAAAGTTGGGTAATATTTTTAATGGGCTAGTGGGAAAAATATCAGGATATGGTGATGGATTCCATTTCACTTTTAGGTATGAATGCTTAAATGTGAATATTTAGAGAAGATAAACTTTAAAAAACATCTATCATTAACAGAAGAATCAATATTATGACTAATATTCAGGTAAAACCAAAATGGCTTTTGACTGTTGAGCTGCAGCTGGACGCAGTGCCTATCAAGCAAGAGGGAATAGGTGCCACCACCAGGAAAGAGGAGCAACAAACCAAGGAAACAGAAAGAAGTTTCTCCAATGCAAAATGGAAATAATTTCTTAGTATTAAGGATAGACCAGGAACAAGATGCCAAAGATCACAAAAAGGGAGAATATAAAAAACGAGGTTTTTGAACTCAAGTCAAGAGAAAGAGCATAATATCTTATTGCATAAACAACAAATATAATGAATCCACAGGCACAATAATAACATTTCATATTAGTGAAGATATCACAAGATCTAGTTAAAGATATATAACCAGCAAGGTGTACAAGAAACAAACCTTCAGAAAATGTACCGCTAATTCAGCTTGGAAACCATCCCCCATCTGGATAAGTGCATGGTCAGGCTTATTTCGGAGTAGTTTTATCCTGACAATGTTCCCATAAATGGAGAACAAATTGAACAGTTTATCCTCGTCTATTCTCTGAATAAAAATAAATTACAAGCAAAATATAATTTAGAGAAGTGTAGAGAAATGGAAAAAGGGAAGAGAGATCAAGGCAATGTACTTACATCAGGACTGAGATTCGCAACAAGAATTGTACACCTTTCATTTGTTCCAGTTATGCCAGGAGGCAAACCTCCCCCAAAGGCAGCTGCAATTGCAGCAGCATTGGCCATCTAAAATTCAAAAACAAAGTTAGCACGCCTTATTGATGTTGGCATATTTTATGTCCAGAATGACTTAGAATCAAAATCAACTGAGCTTAAAATAAAAAATTGATTTTTTTTTCCAAACAATTAAGCTAAGCCAAACATGCTTTAAAAATAAATGGGAAGAAAAAACCATTCAAGAGATGCACATCAACACTCAACTTATAAAGAAAAACATAACAGATTCATAATATATGACTGTAATTTATCACAAAAGGGACGAAAATCTCAAAAGCTGATCACAGAGCAGAGGGGCCTACAAACATTTTCAGTGAAACTTCATTTGAAAAATTAAATAAAATATAAAGCCCCATTGGAAATTACTTTGCCAAAGATCAGCAAACTCAAAATATCACCTTTGGTAGGGTAACAATTATGAAATCAAGTATTTACCACATTTAGACTTTAAAATATCTATATAGTAAAAAGAGATCAACCACTAATCCGCTAGACATTTATAATGCTACTTTTCACAACATGTAAATTCATGATATGTTGATAACTTCATCGTATATTCCACTGCAAATCACTAATCGCAAAAGAGACATCAACTTGACTTGAAAAATATCCACCTGTGAGAATCCAGCTGTAAAAAGCAAACGAAAAATATTAGTTATACAAAGAAATAAACAATAACAAACAAAGCAAACCAACCAAAGAAACTTAAAATATTTAGCACCTGTCCTTGCTCCAGAATACATGCCTCCTGCATCACCATATCCAGGCTATTTGATAGAAGATGAAAGATGAAGTTAAAAATACATATTAGTTAAGTATTTGACAAAGATCAAGATTTGATTCATAAATAAACAAGTGACAAACAACATACTTGTGAAGATCGACCTTTCTGTTCAGTAGGCAGATTTGGGTTTGTGAAGTCCCTGTGGAGCATGAGGAATAAACTCATTATAATAATTACAACGTTATAAAAGAGACAGTGTTAAAAAGGACTAGAAATAAAGAACCAATTGAGTCACACCTTGAACGATCATTATTGTAGTTCACTTGTAGTTCATCAAGGCTGCAATGAACATGAATTATTATCCAACCATAAATAAATAGAGGCAAGGCAGAAAGATGGGGGATACAAGATTAATCAGCAGCATAGAAGAATAACACAAGTCACTAAACCCAAAAATCACAATGGAATGAAATTGCTGAGATAAAGTTAACTTACTTAGAGTATTGAATGTCCAGCTGACAACAACCATCATAAATATTTCGTCCCTATAAATTGTCAGAAGTACAATCATCAAATAAAAATATATATCGTCAGAAATTAGCAAGCCAAGTAATGCCACAAACTCCATGTAAATGCAAAACAACCTGTAGTGTACTTCTGGCAGCAACAGCACTTTGACGGGATTGATACTGGATGAGAGCCTGAAAGCCTACACAGTTTTTAAACACGAGATGAAACCAGTAATACAACACATGCACAAAACATCAACCAATTAACTATGATAGAAAGACAGTCTTCTTCCATAAAAAAAATGCAGTGATGGTCCTTGTTCCTCAATAGTCATATCTAATAACAGGGTATATGTATACTGTGTGAAAAGCAAAAAAAAAATGACACTAACACATTGAAAAACGAAAAACTTAATTTCATTCATATCAACGAACTCATTTTCCTATTTATCTACCAAAACATATATTTACATAATGCAAAAGAAATTATTACATGAACCCAATATATCCTCTATTCAATTCAATCCATTTAGGCCCCAAAGACAAAAAGAAATCTTAAAAGGAAAAGAAAGAGAGAGGAAGAAATCTTAGAGAATCTGACCAGCTGACTTCTGAAAGGTTACAATCTTTTCCACAAATCCATGGGGAGAAAACACTTGATGTAGGACATCCGCTGTTATAGGATACAGCATGTGATGAACTGTAACTAAGAGAATTCGATTTGGCTGTGCATCCAGAGAGTTGCCGACAGCAGACAGCATAGAGAAAGAGAAGAGAGAGAGAGAAAGGAGAATAAATAGAGAAGTTCGTGATAAAGAGAAAGAAAACTACAGAACAAAAGAAATCAACACTATACTTATTGCAATACAAAGTCTGAGAACAATATACATATATATTATGGGGACAAAACATCGCATAAATATAAAGAATACAAATGGTAAATGAAAAGGGGTAGGTAAATATTTAGTTTTTGTCACAAGTTGAGGCATATATTTTCCTTTAAAGAAAAAAAAGAACACAAAAAATACCAACCTCATCCTCTCGTGCTTGATTCTGATCCATTGTAGTTAGTTCTTGATGTGAGGAAAACTGGACATAAACATTTCTCCCCCTACAATAAAACAATAAGATAAGATAACTATGAAAAGAATAATAATTTCTTAGAAACAATGGGAACTAATAATGCTTTTCAAATCTCTTAACAAGACATCCAATATCAAGTTATCAAAATACTACCTTTCTTACAATATATAAGAACAAAATACCTAATCCATCAAGACCAACAAAAAAGTTGAATAACCACCCCCGTAAATGGCTTCAGTAAAGGTTAATGGTTATATTTAATTATATTATTCATAACTCAAGGGATAATTGTTTTAACCAATGGTTGACTTGTATTGCTAATAGGCCAATGAATGCATCTACTTTGTTGGGAAATGAGTCAATGTCTCATTAATAGACTTCATACATAAATTAAGGATATAAAAGACAGTTACCAATTAATACAGTTGAAAGTGGGTTCTTATTCTTATAAATAGGACAAGAGGTAGTTGTATTCAAGTCAACCACAAAAAAAATTCATTAGTGAAAAGATAATCTATTTGTACCTTATGCTTGGCTGAACATTTGAATAAAATTGTAAAGCATTAACTGCAGATGGAATATCTTGCATTTGAAGAAGTGCCTACAAGAGCAATAGATTATACAAATAAAAAAAAATGATAAAACAAAACAGCCTAGATTTCCCAGAATGTAAGGAAAACAGAAAATTTTATTTGGAAGAAAGAAGAACACCAACCTGATTTTTGGCACGCAACATAACAAGCTTTGTTATAACTCCAAAAGGCTGAAATAGCTGAAGCAAATCATTCTGCAACCACATGAGTTATGACTTATAAATCACTTGATAAATTTAAACTCGGCAGAAAATGGGAAAGAATTGATCATTCACATCATCTTTGATAATCAGCCAGTGTCGTCTTTAGGTGGACCCCACCCCTCCTAACATACTAAGAGGGAATCTACATTTGACATAAGCAAGCACTGAAAAAGATCCTTTAACATCAACAAACTTTTAAGTAGATTCAAAGTTATATTTTCTAGAGGTCTAGAGTGCCATGAATGCTTTATGTTTTAAAAAAATTCTTCTATTTTTATGAATAATATTCCCCATTCTGTGATCCTATATCATCCTTCCTCAATCCTTCATAAATATTATCCCAAGATAGAGATACAAAGATTTTAAGAATTTCAATTAATTGTGACAACAGCAATTGCAAATTGATTCCTCGAATATAATCAAAAGTATTTGTTTGCACATCAGCAAACATATATTCCATTCCAGTATAGCTCAATAATCTCTTCCCTCAAACAAATGAGTAAACATAAAAACAACATAAAAGTATTGGTTGTTGGCATTCAATTACTTTATGACTCATGGAATACGGTGACTCTAACTCAATAAGCAATTTTAGAAAATGTTATCACACACTTTCCGGTTGTCAGCAATACACAGTAAACAAACATCCTTGTATTCTACTACAGGCTGGCATTTTGGACTTCTGTTTGCTATGGTGTGTACTTTTGTAAATCCCTCTTTCATTTAAAACGTATTCCAAAATCAACTTTTTTCCTTTTTTCCGTGACCTGACATCAAAGGCCCTCTCATAAGGTTTTACGGTTTCATTTGGATTGTAGTACTCAACAGATCAGTAATAGTAATTTAGATTACGATCGCAAAAAGACACTTCATATCAGAAATTATTAACACAATTTCTGAAATCAATGTTCATTTGCTTTCACATTTCGCTAGTGATAGTTGTGTCTGGGTGTCTGGAATATTCAGATATTACTAAACTAGAAGAAATATAGAGTGCCGTTGGCAACACAACAAATAATGTATAACTGTTTCTGAAACGAACTATGAAAAGATTTACAGTTATCTGCATGTTATTACCAAGAGTTTCGTTACTGACATGATCTTGCAGCTTCCTTTTATAAATATAGCTACTAATGTTGAATAGAACAAGTAATTTTTAGTTAATACTGTCCAACATTGTTTGATATACCCACTACCTAAGTTAGCAGGTTCGTTAGCAAGGAACGGTTGTTTTACCACTAGAGAGATCCAAAGTATAGCAACAAAAACCTGTTATAATCAATAACTGAAACGGAAAGTGTAGAACTAAGTACAGAAACGGCTATTGTCACTTTCTTTCCAGGACGAGTAAATATTACAGAAGTTACCATTCTGGCTATGACAGCGCCGAAGCTAGTGAAACTATGCCATGTTAAAGCAATGACATGATCATATAACAAAAACAAGTAACTACAAAACACAGACCAAAAACAGAGTAAGAATGAGAGAAATAATTTACTTCAGATATCTCATGCCCCACATTTCGGACGTGAATGACCTTGGAAGGTTCAGCCATTGCAAATTACCTAAGCAAAACACAAATAAAAAAGGAAATAAAAATTAAAATAAATAAGATACATGTAACCAATATATCTGCATCTTCTCTTCTGTTTGCATTCCAATTTGAACATGCAACAAAACTTTCCACTAAGAAGCTCGAGATTCATTTGCTATGAAAAAACAAATTCACAGCAAATCAAGATTCAGGCGGAAAAAAAATTGGGGCTTTCTGAAACCAAGTGCGAATTGCGTAAAAATCCAAACTTTATCTCCTACTCGATCGAACTCGTGAAAAACTCAGTTACCCAATTGAAGAGGTGAATCTAAGAGTGAGTAGAACAAAAAGTAATATACAAAAAAATGCCACGCGGCAAAAGGGTATCTTCGAATCACAAAAGGAGCACACAAAAGTTTCTCAAAATCGCGTCACGATGGCACAGGCTGCAAATCGTACAAAATGGAAAGCTAACACTCAGAAGCAGAGAGAGAGAGAGAGAGAACTTGCCTCGAGAGAGTGAGTGAGAGAAGAAGGAAAGAGAAGAGAGAGAAGAAAGTTGATTACAGAAGGTGCAAACGGTGTCGTGAATTTCTTGCCCTACCTATGTAATCATTTTTAAGCCCAAAACATAGGAACTCACTGATCCAACAATGTTACATATTTTTAATTTAATTTCTGAATTGTTTTCTATAAATTTAACTTAAGTAAAAATTTATGTATAATAATAGTTTAATATGTGGATATTAATATTCATAAGAATATAAAAGAAAAAAACAAACAAACTACCAAAACACAATATTGTGTGGGTTGCATTCGACAAACATTTATAAAGTAAATTATGGATTATGCGGGATACAATTATCACTCAAATTGTACTTCAAAATTAAGAAAATAATAAAAATAATTCATAATGTGTATATTATCGATTTTTTTTTTTAAATCGTAACATAAGATAAAAATGTATTATCTAAAAGTAAGCAACAGGCATGTATTTGTTGAGTGAATTATATATTTATTTCTTAAAGTTATAACATCTTGTCCAATTAATGATAAATAATTTATAAAATTAAATACTATTAATTATTTTAGTACCAAAAGTTGAAATCAACTATTAAATTGATCTCTAAAAATAAATAAAATGGTGAATAATTCTTAAAATTGTTATTTTAGTACCTAAAGTTGAAATCAGCTATTGAGTTGATCTCTAAAAATAAATAAAATGATGAGTAATTCTTAAAGTTATAAATTAACAAATAATATAGTCCCTAAAATTAAATAGACGTAACCACATTTTTACTTATTGACTTTTAAAAATTTATAATACAAGCCTTCTTCATAAAAAAAAATAAAAAAGTTATGAATTTTACGCCTAACGGCACATTTTAATCTTAACTCTTAGTACTCTAAAGCTAATAATTTATGCAATTTAATCTGCAGATAATTTTGTAAACTAATGTGTACTTATATTTTTAACGGAAATATATGGTTTTCTACTGTCTTTCAAAAACAAATATGTGATTAATAACAGAATTTCATACTTCTATTTTTATAACTCTATTTTATATATTTAATTGTACTAAAATACCTTAAAAATATAATCAATTAAATGCATTAAATTTTTAAAACTTACTTTGTTTTTATATTTTATAAGTCCACTTTTCCGTTAAAGTATATAAAAATAAAATTATTACGCACGTTTATCTTGTAAATATGGAAATGTAAATTTAGTATGTATGTATTATTATTATTTTTTTGAAATGTATATTCTTAAAAAAATATTCTTAAAGAAAAATAAAATTAACATAAATGCATTAATATGAATGGTAACTATTCACAACAATTTTGGTGGTTTTAGATTTTTCTTACGAGATTTGGGTTAATATTAAAAAAAATGTTCGTAAAAATATTTTTTTAAATTGCTAAAATGGAATAATTATTAACTCTAATTTTTCTGTGTTCACATTAAAATAAGCAATTTTATTAATACATCAAGCAAGATTATATTTTAAAGTGATGACAACATATTCTTCTTAAATCATTTAAAAAAAACAATATAATTTATCTTTTATATATTTTTTAAGAACATTGAATAAAAAAAATAATCTCTCCTAGTGGTCAAGTTGACTCATTATAAATGGTTTTGGATTAAAATCTTGAACAATAACCATAATCTTAACATTTTTATTTTAATATTCTAATAGAGTAATGCATTGAATCAATTTTTTTTAAGACTTTTTAAGTGTCTTCAAGATCTTAAAAAATGAGTTACATGATATTATTTTTTAAATCTTTCTAAGTCTTTTTTTCATCATGGGTCTATCTAAATTTATAATTTGATTTTCATCATATTTTTGGACTTTGATGTTCGTATCACTATTTCCCTTTTGAAAAAGAGTTGAAGTCATTTCCAAAGCTCCGTTCCCTTTTGAGAAAGAGTTGAAGTCATTTCCAAAGCTCCGTCATTTGTACGGAGATAAATCAAATACATTAAAAGTATTAGTCACATTATACTTACTTTTTACCATAAAGTAAATAGAGGTTTATTGTAAGGTAGCAATTTTTCACTTCACCCACTTTCACTAATCCTCTATTTTCTCTCATGCATTTCTCTCTTTTTAGATGTTTCACTCTTAGTCTATTTATGTGTTTCACTCATCTCATTTTTCTCTTTCACTTTCTTTCTTGTCAATCGTTTGATTCTCCCATTGATAGGCTTACTTCCTTTGAATGGTCTTGGGTCTCCAATTTCACTAGGGAGACACAACACCAATGACACCGAAGTCCAATTACATAAGGGATTACATCACTCTCAACTTAAAACCTTAAGGCAATTGGTAGGTTAATGAGTCTTCTTCTTTATATAGTGTTTTACTTTTTCATTTCTACCTAGTGTGAGACTTAGATTCACACTTGAAATTTCAATGGTCATTGATAATTGTTTTGGAAAAAAATGAGAGATATAAGTACAAACACTAAGTTTTTCCCTAAGATGAAGAAAGACCGAGTTGGCTGGATTTATAAGGTTATTAAAAGGAGGAGTAGAACTTGCTATAAGTGAAATGACAAAGAAAATGTCATGACGGAAGATATTTTAATGTGATATCATGTGAATGTTTAATTAAATGTGAGTGATAGAAAACTTATACAAAAATATTTTATTGAAAGTATAAGAATTCAGTTAATAAAAACTCTTTTATTTTACAAAAGTGAAATATCTATGAATATAAAAAAATACAAATAATAGGAAACTTTACGATAAATCATAATAAAAATCAGTTAATAATTGTGTAGGGTGTGCTAAAAGATGATAGATTTCAATGTACAAGTATTCAAACTCCACAAAACCTCCACGCTTTTTTAGACACTAAAATGGAAAACATTCAACTAACAAAAGTTTTGATGAAACGAAGTGCTTAGTTCAGAACTTTTAATTGGCTAAAGTTCAGATTATAACACTATAAGAAAATCCTTAAATAATGACAAATTGTAGTGATAAAAAATAATTAGTAACTATAGTGACAAATTTAGATAATAATTTATAAATTAAAAATTATTGGTAACTAAAATAGTTTATATTATAAATAATTAGTCTCTAAATTAGTAACTAAAATAATTTCTAGGGTTAAATATGTTTTTAGTCCTTCAACTATTATGCGATTTTAGATTTAGTTTCTCTTTCAAACTTTAGTATACTTTGATCATTGTCCTTAAAGAAACTATGATTTCTCGTCCTCTAAAACCGACATTGTTAAAATTAGGCTGAGTTGGCTAACGTTTGGCCACATCTGATAATATGTTTCATGGCTAACGTTTGACACGTTGGTATTTTTGAATGGAAAGTCAGAATAGTGGTTTATTAACTTAAACCCAATGTGAACCAAAGTTTGGTTAGAAGTGTTGTCTGTATGCAATTGGGTAAAGACGAAATCATCATTTCAGCTTAAAAGAATGGTGAAGAGCAAAAGGTTGGAGTTGGTCTTCTTAGGCATTGGTCTACTTGGGCATGTAAGTTGATTTTTGTTTTTCGTGGGAATAGAGGGATGGATTAGGGATATAGGGTTTTATTGGGAATAAAGGGAACTATGTTGATTTACTTTCGAAATCAGTGTTGAAGGGAAAAGAAAGCTGACCATAGAGGATTTGGTTGCATGCGAAGGAGTATTGGTTCGGAAATGTCCCAAACATAGAGTTATCAAATTAGCCCATTTGATAGGCTCTGGCCCTATGAGTTAGGGTTAAAAAAGTCCACAGGACCAAAAATAATTCTTATTGAAAAAACTCACAGGGTCAAAAGTCCATAAAACCCTATGGGTCAAGGATAACCCATGGGTTTTTCTTTTTACCATGAAAAAAATATAATAATAAAAATAGAAATAAAAGATAGTCAATTCTACAACAACAAACTCAAACTTAACTTAAATTGTATAACAATATTTACTACCACTACTATTTAAATTGCAGTAAACGTACAGGTGAGTTAAAAATGGTTTCATAAATTGTAGATATAGAATTGTATAATATAATTAATTAATTTAATAATTAAAAGTGATGAGAATAATTGTAGATAAGTGTGATTGAATGTAGAGTCTCGTAAAATGGATAGAAATGAGGGATATTTATTATATCACTTCTCTTTTTTTTGAACCTCTTCACAATTCAAACATCCCTCAACTCCAATTTTTGTTTTCTTTTTTCCTAAACTCATTTTCTTTATACATCTTTACATTTTAAGTTTAAGTACAGTTAATGAAAATATACTTTTTTTTTTCAAGGTTATGATAATTTGATGTTACACGATAAAAATTAAATTAAGACTACATTTATGAAAAAGTTTTTATGGTGTCAATTAATTGTTTTTCTATCTCACCTTTTTATCATATTTTTTTTGTTTGAAATATATGCTCACCTTTAGTACCTTTACTATCTTTACTGATAAAATAGTTATTTCATAAATTAGAAATGTCCATGTGCTTTTTCTTTTAATTTCATGTACTTGACTTTTATTAAATATTTTTTATTCAACACTCTTTTTGTTTCGTTAAAAATTTTAAAAATAAAATATTACATTTAAAAGTACTGCATTTATATACAATGATATTTCTAAATACAATATAAATGCCATTATTGTAATAAATTTTATAATTGATTTTAGACATGAACAAATTATAAATTGTAGGAACAGGTATGATAAGGTATAAGTTTAGTTTCCAAATGAGTATAAAAATAAAAATTATAGTTGTTTCTCGTTTGTAAATATAAAATATATTTGAGTTTTTTTTAAAATGCAGATATTAAAATAAAAACTATAACAAAATATATATTTTGTCATTACCTAAAAATTACTTTTACTTCTCTATTTTATATATATATATATATATATATATATATATATATATATATATATTATATATATATATAACAACTAATTTAAGAGAAAGAATAAAATTACAATAAATTATGTATATATAAATTATATTGTTTCTAAAATTTAATTAAAATTTTGTAGTGGGGTTAAACCCACTTTAACTCTGACCCTAACCCACTTGAGAGGAAATTTTGGGAGTTTAGGCTTTTTTCTAGTCCCCTACTTGAGGGACTTCTTAAAATAAGACTTTTTTAATAATCGGTTGGGACTGGCCTGAGACCATGGGTTACATTGACACCTCTATCCAAACATGTGGATCCTCCCCTCAGATAACTTCAAAAATCTATGGTTATGGAGAAAGATTGTATTATTACATGACAAAAAAAAGTGGTCCGAAAATACTGTATCCACTTTTTTTTTTCCTTTTCTTCCTTGGGTTTCCATTTGTTTATAAAGTTAGAAAAGGAGAATTTGTGTAGCAGTGACCTGATGTAGATTAGCTATGTAAAGCTTGAGTATTTGTTGTACCGAAAACGGTCATTGTATTTGTTAATGGAAGAAGCAAAAGATCTTTTACAATATAAGCTCCATGCTAGATAATTGACACTCCTAAAACGAGAATAAGAATTTCTATAATATTCTTCTTATGTTCAAGAAGGAACCCTGCTGCAACTACATGAAAACAATTTATTCAAGAGGACTTAAAGTTCATGATACTTAAAAGAGGTAATTGTTTTATGTTTTCATTGTAAAATAACTGCAACGTCTGAGGCTATAAAATTTTTCAACTTGTCATAGATAAATCAAAATATCATGAAAACCATTAATACCGCTTATCTAAATTAACAATCATAGAGGAAGTAAGATGACATTCAATTAGCAGCTCAATCTTGATCGATTAAAATAATTCTTGGAAAATGTTTTTGTAAGATGATGACTTCAACTGCCCAAATCTTATACACTCATAATGTCTTTACATAATGTTATCATGACTTTATGTATAAATGAACTGTTCGCTCTGCTACACAATTTTATTTCCTTCATATGTGCAGGAAATGTTTAAATGAACTTATCTGCATTCCAAGAATTTAGTGAATGAATATTGTGACTGATTTTAAGTCTCTGCAACAAATTTGACAATGTTTATTCACACAAGAATTGAAGTGATAAAACACTATCAGTTATATAAAACAGAAACATATAGGCAATCATAATAGATGTAAACCAGAGATGCAAGAAGCATTAAAAAAAATCACATCTAGAATATACATGGGACAGTAACATAACAGACAATTTCATGCTTCTGATGAAGTCCCAGTCTCCCAGGGTCTGTCAGGGGACCGTTATAGTTTCACTGTAGATCACCTAAAACTTTCAGAATATTGAAACGCAAAAAAGGAAAGAATTAGGAAGCAAGAAATAAAAAAGGAAGAAGTTATCACGTACAAATCAAAAACAAATTTCTATGATAATAATTTTCTGATTTTGATATAGTTGCAAATGAATTCCATTTGTGTTCATAACGTTTTTATGTAAATTATAATATAAAGAATTGTATCTTTAAAATGCTACCATTTACTGCTTGTTACGATACAATGTTAATTTAATTGCAGTTTTCTCCAATTTCGTAGTTGGCTTTCCAATGTCCCCTGCAACGATAAACAGAACCAATGCATCCATTCCAGATTGAAACACCTGAAATAGAATTATCAAACATGACAACTCATTTACCGTATTGAATCTCGTACCATTATATATATAAATTAATTAATTAAGAAGGGCATAATCGGTTGGTTATTATTTGAGTGTTTAAATTTGGACATTGGTTTAGGGTTTTGGCTAAGATAGTGATTTTGAATCAAGTATGAAGGTTGCACCCAGGAAGAAAGGAACGACTATCACTACCTAAGCAACGTGGGAGAGGAAGAGTACGGGAAGGGGTGGGGGAGGAAGGTGATGGTGGTGCTGGTGCTAGTGGTGTCATTGACGGCATTGAGAGAGGGCAGGGAAGAGGTTAACCATGAACCCGCCCCAACAGCTTGGTGCCGCGCACCCAGCAGGCACGATCTATTGGGCGATTGTAGACGGAGAGAACGAAGATGAGAGGCTTTCCAGAGAGGTGGCAGAGGACGACAAGGTCGAGGTGGAAGGCCGGGGCGGAGGTGGTGGCGTCGGAGTGGAGGCTGAGGCGGAGAGAGGGAGAAGGGCCGTTAGCCATGGTAACAAGAAGAGAGAATGACCAAAGCATTTTCCTACATTTTCAATTTGCATCAATCGTCGGTTGGTTTTGAGTGCCACAACTAAAAACATATTTAATTTTAATTTCTATTATGAATTAATATTTAAATTGGTAACTTATATTATTTATAAGCTTTTGTTACCAAAAGAATTTATTTTTAAATTTTGGTAGCCCAAATCTTGGTAAGTAATGTTATTAATCAATTTAAAAACCAATTCATAATAAAAATTATTTTAATTAACAAATTAGACACTAATTATAAATTTTTATTTATAATGGAAACTATTTTAATTAATAATAATTGTTAGTTTATAAATTAGTGATTATACTAACTAATTATTTTTTAACTTTAAAATTTGTTATTATTTAAAGATTTTCTTGCAAGTTTTTGAAAATTATACCGGATTTTAATTGATTTTATATTTTCCTTCTTCTTAAACAAATTATCTAGCTCGAATAAATGAACTTTATTTTGAAGAAAGTTTATTTTTCTGATTTGGTTAGTAAAGTTCTTGTTATGAAGGAAGTATGCTTTTGATATATTATAATAAACATGTATGATTAATTATAGACCGATAGACAATCTAATGGACTAAAATCAGAAATTAACGGCAAAAGAAGGTTAATTGTTCTCTGATCCAGAGATACAAGAGGCTGATTGGAAAACTGATTTATCTTACTTTTACCAGGCTGAATTTGTCTTTTGTAGTTAGAGTGGTTAGTTAGTTTATGCAAACTCCATGTGTTGACGATTAGAATGTTATCATTCACACAAATGATCTACTACCATATATTGTATTTTCCTTGAAAAAAAACATTACTTCATGAAAAAGTAAGAAACAAGATAGTGGCTCGATCGACAATTGAAATTGAATTGAACCAAATCCTATGTTTCACAAGAGAACTAAATATATAAAAAATGATTGTCGTTTTGTTAATAAAAAATTGTTAACAAAATAAATATGTATTGAATTTGTTGGATCAAATAATCAACTTACAGGTGTATTGACCAAATTATTAAAGAAACCACATATTATATATATATATATATATATATATATATATATATATATATATATATATATATATATATATATATATACACACGTGTTAAACCATTTGAGTTATGCCTACATATCTTTATATATACGTGTTAAACCATTTGAGTTATACCTACACTTCTATATAATTCTTCCATAGTAATAGAGTTTTTTAGTTCTACTTTTAAGAGTTTAGTGGAATCCTAAATCTTTCATCTATTTTGATCCGTCTTTCATTGTAATTAGAAGATTGTGAAAAGAATATGAGAAGCCTTCAAGAAATATATTTATCAATATTAATCTCAAGTCTTTCTTAATTTTTTATGAAATATAATATGTTTTCCTCGTATTTCTTTTTCTTCTTTTCCAATATGTACACTTGTAACCTGAGCAAGGCATAATTTCAAATCAAACCGAAACGTTTGGTAATAAAATGGAGGCATTCCGCTTATCACATCCATTTATGCTCACAACCAACACCTTCAAGGCGCCCTCCCTCCGCACCTTTTCATTCTCTACGCATCGTCGCCGGTGCTTCAAGGTGGAAGCTGCCAGAACAGACAAGAATAACCAGCCCTTCGACGCGGCGGCGTTCGAGGCGGAGCGGCTGGCGCTCGATGCGGAGGCCCGGCGAGCCATGGCAGAAACCGCCGACCCGAAGGCCTGGAAATGGGTAATCAGAAAGAGAATATGGGACACTATGGAAGGCCGCAATTTTGCCAACAACCCTCGACCCGTTCACCATCGCATTCCCAATTTCGTTGGGGCTCCCGTCGCTGCTCAAAAGGTATTTATTTTTTAATGGAAAGTGAAGAACCCGCTTAATGAAAGAACAAGGCATGGTTGGATTAGGATAAACATTTTATAAATAGAGAAGACAAAATGAAGGGAAAATTAAATAAATTTCAATATAATCTGATAACAGGAAATTGAATGAAATGACATCTTTTAAAGTAGTATAGTATGAAACGAAATGAATAAGATTGATATGAGGAGGTTTATCTTCCATAAGAAAGCGTGTTAAGTGAAAAAAGTATCAGTATATTTACCCTGGATTTGAAATGGGTTAATTGAACTGCTTGATGTGGGTTTTGGCAGATGAGGGAGCTAGATGTTTTTCAAGTTGCTCAATGTGTAAAGGTTAATCCAGATTCTCCTCAGAAACAAGTCAGGTTTCTCACTCTTTCAGGTCTGTTACTTCATTTGGTGTTTCTTTTTTGAGTGGTGCTGAGTGGGGAGGGTAATGTTGTTTATGAACATTGGTTTTGAGTGGGGCTGAGTGGGGAGGGGAATGTTCAAGTTTCTTTTGTGTGTGGTGCTGTGTGATTGACGCCTCATTGGTTTTGTTGCTCTGGATTTGAAGGGACTGTAGATAAGTGAGAAATAACAAGAAATGAAAAGGTTTTAGAAAGATATATGCTCATGATAAGTGGAAGAATAATGCTACTAGCACTCGCTTTTGTAATCATACAAAACCGCGCACATTTAGCTACTTCTCAATATCAGTGGCACAGTTTTAAATTTTTTCATGTTAATATCTCAGGTGTTGATCAGTTGCTGTTGTTGTGAGTGCAAGAGTAGTCTAAATGTCAGCATTATTCTAAGTGAAGAATACCAAAAGAAAAAATAAACGCTGCTTGACAGTTAAGTGGTACAAGTTGTTGCATGCATGACTGCACTAGTGGATTGCAACATGTAAGCTCAGGAGCATCTTCCTGAACCTGAACTGTTCCATCTAAACATAGAGGGTTTCATGTGCAAAGTTGT
This sequence comes from Vigna reflexopilosa, assembly GCA_027742785.1. Classification (NCBI taxonomy): domain Eukaryota; kingdom Viridiplantae; phylum Streptophyta; class Magnoliopsida; order Fabales; family Fabaceae; genus Vigna; species Vigna reflexopilosa. Next base: position 18,594,110 of record CM050928.1, on the reverse strand, counting down.
ATTAGTATGGTGCAGCTAAAAGTGAACGATAATCAGCATGGATTATTAATTGTCATTGTAAATCAGTATATCCCTTGTTGCAGTAAGCTACTATTAGTTTTGCCTTTAGAAGTGAGGCTTTGATAAAAATTTGTTAAGTAGATTACATTGACACTATTAATTTTTGAGCAATATTGATGTTGCGTGAAAGAGTTGTGAAGATCTGGCTTAGATGTCAGTGGCTGAACTTCACATTTGAGGTTTTATTTAATACATTTATTAGTAATCAATTTGAGAGTCCTCGTTATGTTGACAACATTGTGTATCTAATCCTAAGTTATTAGGACATGTAAGAGCTTGTGACATTGAAGGCTCCAGCTAGCATACTGGATGTCTGACCACATGGATTCTAAAGCAATACAGATATCAATAATTTGATGTAAATTTTTAGAATCCTTAAAAGGTGGATTTTCCTGTAGCACTCAGTATTTTTGTTATTAGGCCATATAAAACCTTTTTTTGTTATGAATTTCAGATATATATGGCATGATGGTTTTTTACAGTATATCTTTTTTACTGAAAGTGCTAAATTTCACTTTGTTAAGTTTGATATACCTGCCTTCTGGTGATTGTGATGGCCTGCGATCGTTACTCTTGATTTTCCTTATTATTTTGATAAGTGGGAGAGTATGAGACTAATTCTTTACTGGTCCTTTATTATCTAAGTTGAGCATAATGTGAATAACATTAAGAAGCTTGAACTGGCTAAAGCAGAATTTGTGATCAATTATATAAAATTATAATAATAAAATAAGACTTTAAGAATTTAGTTAATTCAAGTCTCTAGGTTCTTATCTTCTTCTCCTCAAGTTCCCTTCTGACCGTATATCTTCAATATATATCGCAGATGGTAAGAAGTTGTTGACTCCTCAACCTCGATTGAGAACAGGTTTCTTCTCGGTTCTTGAATCCAGTATGTTAACTTTGGATACCATGAAGGAGGCCTGCACTTCTGTTGGTGTTGCCAAGCATGGACGACCAATTGGGTTAGATGAAAAGATAAAGGTAGATCTTATTGTTATTGGATCAGTTGCTGTTGACCCAAACACAGGGGCTCGATTGGGAAAGGGAGAGGTAAATTTACATGTCTTTGAATTTTATTATGGCCATGTTTAATCTTTTTGTTCACTTATCGATTAAAAGTCTAGAACTACAAAATTAGATTTTTAATGCTTGGCAACCTGTATGATCTTTGGTTTAAAATTTTTCTTTGACTTTCTATTTGCTTACATATCATGAAACTTCTTGCCATGAAATATACCTCGTGGAAGGAAACCAACCTCAGTCTAGTTTCAAAGCTTCCCGTGAAACAAAAATCCCTACTTTCCTCTGACGTTGTATGACTGAGCCTTGAGTGACCTTTTAATGTATTAATGGACTTTTGAATTTAAATGTTCCTTCAACAAAGATGATTGAACTGCAGGGATTTGCGGAACTTGAATACGGTATGCTGAGGTACATGGGAGCCATCGATGATTCAACACCAGTTGTTACCTCAGGTAGTTTTGGTTCCTAACCTGCATTCACCACTTTTGTGAGCCCGCCATTTTAAAATTTTCTCTTGGACATTTTGGAAACACAATTTCAACAGTTGAAGTACCTGCATGCATGTATAACACTCAGTTGAAGTTGGTTATGGAACCTCTTTTAAGAAAAACATTTTTCTTTTAAAAGAATTATATACCCTGTATGCTTGATATTATTTCTGTTTCCACATATGATTCTCTAGCCTCTTATATTTAGAAAGGTTTATTTGGGTCGAACA